>NNCF01128257.1:200257-263861 GCA_002313205.1 Laupala kohalensis
TATATATATATATATATATATATATATATATATATATATATATATATATATATATATATATATATAGAGAGAGAGAGAGAGAGAGAGAGTGAGTCCCAGAAATGTTGCATCAAACCTCTAGGGGCGGTGGGGCACGTCATAAGGATTGAGAATTGCATACCAACGCATGACCGCAAACGTCAGGGATAAATGATAGCAGAGGTCGAAAATTGAAAAGGAAACACGAGAGTGATTCATTTGAAACATTTATCGGACATAATGATTACAAATGGTGTTCGACATGAATACGGCTCTGATGTTAAAGCAGGTTCGAAGTTTGCACCATCAGACGCCACGTATGCCTGACACCGACGGACTGCCGGACATTGACTGCCGGACACGCTGGAATACACCGGGAGTTTCTTTGATTGTAGCACCAGCGCAGAAGATTCTTGCGACGAGATCCACAGGATCGCGATACATGAGAGATTTCATTGCTCCACACAAAAAGAAATAAAGACTCGATGCGTGGGTGCCAGGAACCGGTCCATCACGGCCAATGCGGGAATGACCTGTTCAAATTATGTGAATTATATTATGTGATATTAATTAATGTGATTTCTTTATTAGCTCTACTCTTTGCAAGAGTAAGAAAGGCAAAGGAAAACTCGGCGACATTGGGCGGGGCAGAGAGAAACGGTTTTTCAAAAAAAAGTCAGTTTTTTCAAGCGTTAAATTTTAATTTATCCTAATTGTTTTTAGCTGAGTTGCTCGAGTAAATTTTGTGATATTGGTGCAATTATTCTTACTAAATCGCCATTGTTATATGTTATTCATCAATGTTGATTTGCTAGAATAGTTGTGCAATATTTAATAGTATCTTAGTACTTTCTGATATGTAAGTTAACAGTTATTTTTACAATAGTTATAGTTATAATATACAAGTTAAAAATGTATACTATATAATAGACATTGTATAATAAAAGGTCTGTTTTTTAAACTAATACTTATTATTATATTTGGCCTTCATGCGAAAAGCTCGTCCCATTATAAATGTTTGTTCTACATTTTTTAATCAAGCGCTTAGTGGACTCACTCTCGAGAACACGTGTTCTGAGATTATACGCATTGGTATTTTAAGTCTGTGCTCTAGGTGAAAAACTCAAAATACGTTTGGATTAATGTACAGCAAATTTCGAAAAATATTACATATTCTCGCCGTACCCAGTGACGCTTTTAACTGTAATTCATCAAACTGCTCTTTCATCGAGTCCCTATTTTCCTGAACTGACTGTTCGATAACCTCAACACGGCTTTGTATTAAGATGTCACTATTTGCAACACTTTCGTTTGTCTCTTTGACATCCCCTTCTACCGGTTGTAACGATGTCTCCATTTTCCTCACTATTTATTTACAAAAATATTTCCCTGAGTCTCGGAGTATATGACACGTGTATCCAACGCATCACATCGTCCAGATACCTCACTCATCTTAGTGGCAAGGTTTTCTTCAACCTCCTTGACCCTCGAGTTCAACGCTGCGATCGAGTCTTCCCGATTTGATTTCATCTCTGGCACTACCGCGTTCATTTTCTCTGAAACGGATTGTTCGGACGTACGTATATGTAGGTCTACGGCGGCTTCGCTCTTCTCTAATCTCGCGGTAATCGCCTCTACCTTTTCCAAATAAACACAACCGATTATCTAGCTGAAGGCTTAGATTACTATTCAATTCTGTCTTAGTCCTTTCTATTTCAGTGCTAAGATTGCTAATCAATTCGGTCTTATTATTTTCCATTTGAAGGCTAAGATTGTTCAATTTCGTCCTAACCTGCGCGAATTCAATGTCCAATTGAGCCGAGATGGCCTTAACAACGCCTTCCAGCTCAGTGCTTTACGTTCTACTTCAGACATCTCGATCTCTGAACTTTCCACCGCATCTAAGTCAACCTGCGGCAAAGTCTCCGCGACACATACCTGTTGTGCCTCGCGCTCGTAGTCAGATAACTCCGGTATCAGCAAGGTCTCACGGTATTTTTTGGCAAGAATCCTTGCTTTCAGGCGTATTGAATTACAAGAAATTTTCAAACCAATGATAATCACTGATTTTCCTGCATTTAGATATACCACATTAATGCCAGAGCAATATTTTCCAATGGTCTCACAATCCATTCATAACAAAAAAATACATGAGAGATACAAAATTGAACTGTTATTTTACCTTTAGAAGGTCTCTTACTATTATCCTTTAATAGCTATTTGTCTCCATACTCTCTGTTCAACACGGATTCTTCACTCAGGCGTCACATGTTCTGACGTCCTCCACGTGGTTTTATTCGGTAGATCCTTAACATTTGGCCCCCAATAGTTGGGCGCTATTTTCGTGACTTTACATCGTAAACCCCCACCGCACCCGGTTTCGTCGGCGAGTTCGAAGGAATAGGGGAGGGGGTCCGAATGCTCCGCTGTACAGGTGAACTGTACAATTGCCACATGTGGAAGAACCATTGGGAAAAAAACATTTATGTATTTTTTGGGATAAGTCGTATTAATGACTGAAATATTGTGAAAGAGACTGTGATGAATGAAACTGTGACAGCAATTTTAATAGTTTCTCATAATTTGGATCGAACTGGGATGCACTTATTCTTAGAAGAGAAGTTAAATGCTTATCTGCCAGTCTGTTTCTAAGGCAACTCTTTCATAGTTCCATTGTAGAAAACATCTGTTCTCATATATATGATGAAGCAAACATAGAAGTAACTTTCTGGGCATGTGATATCAGATTTGGGAAAGTGGATTTCGACAAGGACTTGTAGAATTCTAATTTTGGAACATTAAGAAACGACGGTTTGAGTTGAGTGTTACATTGTAATTCAATCAATTCAAGTTGCAAGACCGATTTCACAGTTCACGTTAAAAGGCATACTGATAATTTCAAAGTCTTTTTCAATGACGCTGAAGTCTACAAATCTTCGTTCAAATTCACCATGGAGTCTTCGCAGACTATCTTCGTAACTCTTAAGCTTTTCCTTCATCACCGAGGCTATTGAATTCAACCTCGGGAAGTGAGACAAGTCATTCTTAGCAAGATGTGAAAATATATTTTTATCTATTGCTTCAATTCTGGAAGTTACTGTTTTCCGATATACACTTATTGCTTCAAAATCTTTTCTTTTGTCAGGACATAAAATGTCGCAAACTTTGAGCATGCAGTGTTTAACAAACTCTCCATCAGAGAGAGCTTTGTTACTTTTAGCAATATTGTATGCTACAACATAAATTGCATGTGCAGCTGCTTGCTGAGAACTACTTCCTTTCTTAAAAATAATTTGCTGACCTGATAGTTTTTTGCGTAGATCTTCTGCTTTTTGTTTTCTTTCTTCTATGGTCAAGGTTCTAATCTTGACATCGTTGTGCTTAGAGTTGAAGTGTCGTGAAATGTTATATTATTTGTAGACTGCTACACTTTTGTTGCAGTGGCATGAGTCATTGTGGTTGATTCCTAAAAACTGTGAAAAAGTACTTCCAAGTCCATTCATCTTTGAAAACACGGCACTCAGAATAAACTTTACGTTTCTTAGATAATATCTTAAAGCTAAATTTTTTCACAATATTCAAAGTAAAACTATAAACCAACAACGCCAAGACAGGTCTAAATCAAGAAACGTGTTTCAATATCTAGCCGTCGTGGAGGGGGTAGCTACTGCGAGAAGGCTCCGTTGCCAGTTTTACTCTTTGCTACAAAGTTGCCAGCAGCCAATGCATGTCACTCTTAACATAATATTCCAATATCTAGGATAAGTCAATAAATGTGTAATTTGTTACTGATATAAAACAAAAGAGAAGTTAAAAGAGGAAAATATTTATTTTTCTTATAGCCTGTATTCTTTCTTATTCGTCAAATTAGGAATAATACCGCGCGGGCCGGATAGAACATTTTAGGGGGCCGCATCTGACCCGCGGGCTTTAGTTTGCCCATCACTTCCGTAAACTATCAAGAGCGTTTCCTTCTCAATTTGACTGTAGTTAACTTGATGTTTGTTTTAAGTCTTCGATGTAGACGTACGTCACTGGACGCTCTTTTCCTTCCCCGTCCTTCTGCGACAGCACCACACCTACTCCATAGCTTGATGCATCTGTCGCTAGAATGGTAATTCGATCTGGATCAAAATACGCTAACTGTGCCGCCACTTTTAGTGGCTCTTCTAGTTGATCAAACGCCTTTTGACATTTTTCCTTCTACACAAAAGCTAATACTTTCTTTCTCAGACGATTTAGAGGGGTCGCTACCGTGGAAAAAACCCCTAGGAATTTTCCATAATAATTTAATTTCGCTAGAAAAGACTGAAGCTCACTCATATCTGTACGGGCTAGCATATCTATAATCGTTCTAATATTATCTCCCGTAGGCTTAACTCCTTCCTTGTTTAACGAATGCCCTATTATTTAATTTTAATTCACATTTCTCTGGATTCAGTTGGAGGTTTTGTTCTTTTAATTTATCCAATTACAACCTCATATTGTTCAGATGTTCTTCATTCGTCTTCCCTGTTGCAACAATATCATCTAAATAATTAACACACCCTGGTACTTGTGCTGTTGTCTGACTGAGGAACTTCTGAAAAATAGCCACTGACGATACAACTCCATAAGGCAATTTCTAGTACTGGAACAGACCCACTTGTGTGTTAAGAAGTACTAGCTTTTTGCATAGTAGTTCATCCTTATCTATAAATATGCATTCTTCAAATCCACTTTTGAAAAAAAATTCCCCTGCTAACTTGCTAAGTAAGTCCTCCATTCTTGTTATGGGGTACTGCTCCACTCCTAACTGCTTTTGAAATCCCTACAAATTCTCACATTTCCATCACGTTTTCTAACTGCCACAATTGGTGTTGCCCATGCACTAGTGCTTACCGACCGCAATATTCCTCTCTGTAATAACCTTTGCTACTCCAACTGCACTGTTGTCGTAAGGCGTTTGAAACTTACCTTGTAGAACATGGGAACTGCTCCATTTTTCAGCTAAAACTAGTCTCAAAAAAATTAGTCCCCAAGCTCCTTCCCAAAAATTCCGCAGATTATTCTTTTAGCGCTTCTATTTCATCATATGGTATTTCATCCTGTACTAGATCATATTATCTTGGAGTTTAAAACCAAACGCATTTATTCCATCCATACCAAAAATATCCATAGCCTCAAAATTATTGACCACTATCACTTGCATCACCTTGTGTGCATTTCTGTACTTCATTCTGACCTTTTACATCCTTTTCTACATGAATGACATTTTTTCCAAAATCTCGTAGTTTACGCGCACAAGCCATACACTTAAATAAACCGCTAGATTGTGGGCCCCATATGAAACGAGAATCTCACTTACTTGCCCTCCATAAAAATCTATTTTAATTTTCAATTCCCATTCCGGATTCAAAATCGCATCTATCTCTTCACATTACATATCCTCTTTTCTTTCTTTCTCGTACTTTTCGCAAACTTCCCTTAAATGACATTTAGTTCACAACTGAAACATTCACTAAACCTAAATCTACACGTACTTCTCGAATGCCTTACTCCACAGTATTTAAACGATCGCCTCACGTCCTTACATTTGTCTCTATCATCATTAAGTTTACTCTTTCCCCTACCTTCTTCTTTACTGAATCTCCTTCTCTCCATTGCTACCGTATTTCCTTCTTCAATCTGCGCCGGCGTACGTCGCATCACTTCCAGATTTGTATCTATTCGCAAAACTTCTGCTAATGATGGGTCACTTTCCTTTTTTGCCTCAAAACGCACCTAATCTTCCGTCGTATGTAATACCAACAAGTCTCTAATCATTGATTCCGAGTAATCCTCTTCACAAACTTCCTTACCACAACAAAACATACAAAGCTTTGGCAATCCCTTCGATTCAGTAGCCAAATCCGCATGCGTCTGTGCGTCCTTTCCACTCTAAAAAAATTTGAAACGAGCCACCACTACATGAGGTGTCCGCCAATTTCATCTTGATTTCTTTATACGGCAACTTTGTTATATCTTCACCCGAACACATCTTATTAAGTAATTCACAAATATAGTTACCAACATTACTTAGAAGTTCTTAGCTACTTCCTCATCCGCGTGGCACTGAAGGTGATGCTCTGATCTTGCCACATACTGCGACCAGTCTTCCTTATATCTATCAAACCTTGTAAACGACGGGGCGGTTGCTGCTTGCACGCTGTCTGCTGAATGGGTTTCATCGCTTCCAGCAACACAGCCTCCCGCTACTGCATTTGCTGCAGTGCTTGCGTCTGTTGCTGCTGCAACTCCTAGACTAACTGCGTCACTGCTACCATATCGTGATCCAAATTGCCTCGTCCCCAATTTCTTATAAAGCAACTTGTTACACATTAAAGAATTTTATGTATATTACAAAAACACTTCCACTAAAGAACAGTTCACGAGAAGATATTTCACAACATAGTTCCACTAGAACAGAAGTCCAATCCCAACTCTCCACCTCATGGCTCATCTCGAAGCGCACAGCGGCTCCGTCGAGCGCAGCCCTCTACGAAAACGCCAAGGGCAAGTTCCCCTCTCTCCGCCCTTCCACTTCTCCGACAGTAGCGCGGCGCCACACCAGCGCCATCATGCCGTCCACCGACTGCCACATAATGACGTCATTACTGCAATTCGTGTTGTTAGTGAATTTGTTCTTGATCACTCCCGGACTTTCTCAACACTAAATACTCTAAATTAGTATCCTTCGTTATAGTGCGGTTATTGGTGTACACATTAGTGGTTGAGATATGAACCAATGATGTACCTGTCGGGACGTTTAGATTTTGAAATATTTAAAGTGCCTAACAATAAATTATATAACAAGAAATGCTGCGAGTTCGTTTACGGTTGATCCTCTCCCAAAAAAATGATAAAGCAAGTACATTCTCTAACTAAACTACGATAAATAATAACAGACTAGTTCAATATCTGTTATTATTTATCGTAGTTACAAGTAAGTACGATAATTTAACGTAGTAATTTAACGTAGTAATTTAACGTAATAATTTAACGTAGTTACAAGTAACAGCTTCTCTGGTTGGATAAGCACTGACTGTTTATTACTAAGACTGAGAAGAATTGAAATAGATTAAATTGCATACATTACATATAATTAATTAGTTTAATAGTCAGTATGTCTTGTGTTACAAATTGCATCAAATCATGTAAGGTTCTTGAACAATTCCTGACATTGTACTGAATTAGTTTCTTACTCACAAATTGATGACATTGCCTCAATTGTAGTTACAAGTAACAGCTTCTCTGGTTGGATAATTCACACGCATAATTGATGATGCTAGTTCACTGAAGTTACTGAGTATTACTTTGTACACTGAAGTGAGTATTACTTTCGCGTATGACTGAATATAGAAAATGGTACAATGTTAACTGTTTCACTTGAATGATATTTATGACTGTTAATTCACGTTCTTGTACATAAGCGTAAAACATTGATGTGCATACTTGATAATCCACAGAAAATGTTAATAAATTCTAATGTCTTGATAATAGAATGTCACTATGATGTTATTACTGAATCGCGGGTTAGACGTGAGGTCGGTAGCTAGATTAACACTGATTTGACATGACTACAAGTACGGAGTGAATCGATACGATGTGCACTCTACGAAGGATCGCCTCAAAGTTGAGGGTCTGGTCTCTGAACAACAATTTATGTATCCTTGGTTACAGTTATTGCACTTTCTCACATTTCACGTCCTGGGATTGATCACTTTCACTTTATCTGTTCATTTGTTCACTGTTTTGTTTAGGAATTTATAAATACAAAGTAATTTATAACGTACCCAATTCCACATACGACTGAAAATCCACCTATGAATTTTAAATATCCAAGGGTGTCCTGCTAATTAACTCAGGTCACACGTTGAAGCGTCAAATTGTATGATAACCAATTAATACAATAGTATAGTAGGTAATACTTACAACTACTTAATTAATAATAAATTAGTGGGTTATGCTAGCCCACGTTAATCAATAATAGGTTAGCGAATATTGCTAGCCCACAAATTGTTGCACCAATTGTAACAAAACTAATTAATAATAATAGGGTAGTAGATAACACTATCAACATTAATTAACAAATTCAGATTAATGAAGGGAATTTATGACGGGTGGGGTTCGTGCCCATTTATTAAAGAAACACACTTTTGATATTAAATACGCGCAGCGGCAAAATAAAACTGGCGTTTAATTACTAACTACTACATTCTTAACATTCACTATCCTAAAAATGCTCATACATTCCCCTTATGTATCCCAAAAAATTAACACGCTTCATGTTAGTGATGTGGGTTCAATGACAAGTTCCCAACACGTCACTGAGGAGACATTATTGTTGTTCCTATTAAATCTGTCGTAATGAAGCACACGCTTATTTTCGTCCAAATGACGCACTGCTCGCACCTACCTAAGATGGATGCAACCGGCTGTGTGAAGTTATCTTATTTACCAACATGGGTTGAAAGGTTGAGCTGCCTTGTGCCAAACTGAGTGGTCGCCCCCAGGCGATAGTCAGGTTCGATGACCTCTGGCTTCCTGCTGCTAGCTACCACTGCTTCACCTCCCAGCTGAATGGAACCAGCTGTCTCTCGTAACCCCATTCACTGACGCCACCAGCCACCTAGATGAAGTCCCGTGGCCCAATTACTGTTCATGACCGTAACCTCTGAGTCTCCCGCTTCGGGATCGTGGACTGAACTCGTCGCGACAAGTTTGTCCAAGATATTAATTGTTAAATAATCAGAACTCGCTAGCCATCTGATACGATGCTACGTTGTTCGTTATTAAATGTCACAAATCTCAAAATCAGAAGTTCATAGATTTCGAAAAATAAAATTCAATCACTAAACACATGATTGAAAGGAGATTGCACTCGTAAATAAATAAGAACCGAAATGCTAGCTCACTTAGCTGTGCGATCGGGTACTATAAGCAAATACATCTCTGAGTGAATAGAAATGAGAATGATCTCCGAAAATACTAGAAGTCCCTGAGTGTTCCGAAAAGAACTCTGAATATACTCGACATCTCTGAAACTGATCTCTCTGAATGAACTCTCTCTGAAAATACTCAAAGTCTCTCAATCTGAATCTCAATGTCTGACTGTACTCGAATGATATCTGCGCTTCCGCGCACCTAATTTTATAATAACTATCCCTTCTAAGAATTTCGAAAAATGTTTACGCTCTCTTCCATGTCACGTGATTTCAGGAGTCAATATTGTTCTGGGATTTCAAGTGGAGTTACTTCGTTTGGCTAAAATTTACTGACGTATGTTGTGTGCTCGATAAATCACACAGTCCTGTCAAACAACGTTTGTTGCTTTCCCTCGATTCCCATTCTGAGACCATGGACCCAGGACGTGGGAACCAGGGACAACAGACGTTTGTTGCTTTCCCATGCTGGGACCATGTGGCCCCTCGCCTCTTGAGGGTCTCGTGAGTGCGTCTCGCGTTCTGTTGTCCCTGGTTCCCATACAGCATCTTCCTTTGCCGAGTGACAGTTGACCGACCGCCAGAAGAACAATTTAATGAACTTGTACTCATGTCCCTAGTGACAATCCCATTTTGGCTGTGCCCCCGTTTGTTAAATGTACCGCGTCGTCCGAAGCTTCTCGCCACCTGCGTGAATCGCGCTGTCTCGCTTTTTGACTCTGGATGCCGCCTTGAGATGCACCAGGAACCGCTCCTTAAAACCTCAACGTTTCTACACCTACACCCTCTGTTAAATTCTTACAAAAGCGACGCCTGGTTAATTTTGGCCGATTCCCTATTACATTTGTCACGTCTGTTTTTTTCATTCTGTGCGGGTTACTGCGCGCAACCGTCTCTCTTGAATGTTGTCGCTTCAAGCCCACACCTTTGTTAAATGTTTACAAAGCGACCTCTGGTTAATTTTGACAATCTTTAATAGCTTTCTCTCTGTACTGAACTTTTATCTTCTTTATTGGTCTTCTCTGTGTGCTGAACGCTCACCCCTGTGTTTGCTGTGCATGGCGACCCGTGTAGGAGGGAATGGGAATCCTGGTGTGTTGAGGAACTTCTGCGTGCTCTCTAGATGCTCCCCAATACACTCGCTTTGGCCTTGGTCTCTTCTGGATGGCCGATCGGGGGCTTACCCACCCCCGACCAATCGGCTCGGATTAGGTCTTCGACTGAACTCCATGGTGAGAGAGGGCGCACAGGTGGTCCTTCTCGTTGGTCGGCGCCGATGGAGCAACCTTGCTTAAAGAACCCTGCGTGCCCCCGCTATATCCCCTGGTAAACCCTTAAACCCCAGTGGGATATCCTCTTGTTGAGCTCCGTGGTGGGTGAGGAACACGAGGATATTAAAAAACCATTCGCATGGAAACTAATGCCCCTCAACCTGTCCCCCTATTGTCGCCCCCCTTTGGCCTCTTTCTCTAGGAAGAGGCGATTTGTGTCTGGAACTGTCGATTTGAACTGTTTTTTGCAAGGAAAGCGACCGGCCGACCAAGCCTCGCTTCCTTGAAATGTGACTTGTATTGAGGAAGGAAAAACTTTAAAGTCTGTACGTGCGGTACGTCTGGAAAAAGCCATTGATAATGAAATAAGAAAGCTGCAGTCTGTCGTGCGCCAGCGGTGCGGAGAAATTCTGCTGGAGGCACGTACAGACAGCAAATTGAATCTGCAAGATCTTTAAAACAATTGCCGGATAAGATAAAGATGGCCACTCACCCCAGCTTGAAGTTGTACAAAAAAGTGGTTAATCTCGATGATTTTGCGCAAGAATCTGATGAAGACCTGAAAGAATTTTTCAGCCGGAAGGTGTCAGTATTCACAGTGAAGAGGAAGGTACAGGAAAAGCCCGTCCCCTCTTCCACCTTGATTCGTACCTTTGATCGGCCCTCTCTTCCAGAGAGAATGTCCTGTTGGTTCTACACCCTGCGTGTTCGCCAATATGTCTGCGTGTTCGCAAATCATCTAGCGAAAGCAGTGTTATTTGCGGTAAACCGTCGCACGAGTAAGAGGATCTGCGTTACGGATAGGGTGTCTTTTCTCGAGGCCAGGTGTCGGTATATGATTAAGAATCCGGTCGCAGTTACCAAATCCTTTTCAACTGCGGACAGCGCGAAGAAACCACCTACAGCTTCCTTTAGTTGTCGGGTGGATTTCGAAGATATTCAGAAACCACTGATGTGCAACTCTGGAACTCAGGCCAATTTGTATGATTCTTCCGCCTTGAAAGCGGAGTTCCTGGGGTGTAAGATAATTATATCTACAAAATAGAAGATTACACCAAAACGAACATGTGTTCCCCTCTACGTCCGTATCTACTTCAACAACCACCGAGAAACCGCAGACTGCTGTTAAACGATTCCCCCGACGGCATCTCGGGGTCGTTCTCGGCAGAGACCTTCCAACACAAAAACGTTCCGGAAACCTGACTCTTTAAAGTCGGATTCCAATGTTGTCAGATCAACTTCCTCTAGTCGCCGTTGCTCAAGGAGCAGAAATAGTGGATTTATTATGTCCACGAGTGATCTTTCTAACTGCGACTGTCTTGTGAAGGAGACACAGCAGGGTCTAACTTTAAAGTCGACTACAGGAAAAAATCCAAACATCGAAGAAAGAGCAGATAAACTCCAGACCTTGACTCTTTTTTCCTGGAATCTGAATGGCATTCATGTCCGTTAAGTTGACCTAAAGTTCTTACTGTCTCGTCGTTCTCTTCAAATTGTATGTGTACAAGAAACACATCTCTTACTAAAACACCCTTTTTACTCTCGTTGCTATACCTGTTAAAGGGCGGACTTAAAAGACGGTCTACGAGGACACGGTGGAGTCGCTGTATTTGTAGACGCTTCAGTCTATTCCAAAGAAGTCTCTATATCAAGCGTCTTTCAAATCGTGTGTATGAGGGTGAACCACCCACCATCCCTTACATTCACGGTTTATAATATCTATATCCCCTCTGGGCAGTCATTCACGAAAATAGATCTTGGCTGTCTGATGGATCAATTGTCTTCCCCATTACTTATCTTTGGGGATTTCAATGCCCATAATACAATGTGGGGTTCTTCACGTAATTGCTCAAATAGTGATATCATTGAAAAACTGTTAGATACCGGAGATATAGCACTCCTTAACACGGGCGACTCCACTCACTTCTGTTCAGCTTCCCTATCTTTCTCAGTGCTGGATTAACCATCTGCAGTTCCTCTCATTCCCCACTCTTAGACTGGACAGTTCTTGACGGTCTGTATGGGAGTGACCACTTCCCGATTCTTATACATTTAAACGTCTTTTACCTCTCGGTTTCACGCCCCTTTCAGTGGATTTTGAAAAAAGCAGACTGGGATGTGTTTAAACGCAACATCAATCTTTGCGATGAGCCTTTCGCCAATGTCGATGCTATGGCAACCCATTTCACCAACGCGGTTTTAAAAGCCGCTGATGTTGCCAAACCTAAATCATCACGTAATCCAAGGCTCCCTGTTCAATCCCTGTTTCTTTGTGAAATTCGCATTGCGCAAAGGTGATCAGCGCTAGAAAGAAAGCATTAGCGCGACATAATAAGTATCCCACTGTTGATGTTCTCATTGAGTATAAAAGGTACAGAGCCAGAGCAAAACGAACTCTTCGAGAAAGTAAGTCGTCCTCATGGAAGGCTTACATTTCATCTTACACGAGCTCTCCATCAGTCGTATGGCAGAAAAATCCGAATATTCAAGGTACATGATCCTCTTTTTTCATCCCTGGTCTCAACATCTCGAAACGTCACCCGAAGTCATCGCTGAGGAACTTACATCGCACTACGAAAGAGCGTCTAACTCCTCCGGTTTTTCTCCAACATTTTTTCAACAGAAAGCTCGCGCGAAAGTGTTGCTTGGATTTCTCCAGTTGCACAGACGAGGAATATAAAATACCTTTCTCTATGACGGAGCTGTCTAATGCCCTTGCGGCTTCGAAAGATACAGCCCTCGGTCCTGATCAAATACACAAAGCGATGCTAAAACATCTTCCAGAGATAGGCATAAAATTCCTTCTGAAGTTATATAACTGTATTTGGAATGAGCATACTGTCTTTGCTCAATGGCATAAGGCCATAATTATTAAACTTACAAAGGAGGGAAAAGATCGTTCTAATCCGTCACACTTTCGATCGATTTCTCCGACAAGCTGCGTTTGCAAATTGTTAGAAAGAACGATAAATCGTCGCCTTGTTTGATCTCTGGAATCGCGAAACCTTCTGACCACTATCCAATGTGGCTTCAGAAAACAGCGGTCAACGCTAGACCACCCTGTTGCGTTGTCATCTATCATCTCATCAGTGTTTGTATTAAGGGGAAACCTCTTGGCCATCTTTTTTCACTTGGACAAAGCTTATGACACAACCTTGAGGTACAGAATCCTACGCACATTGCACTCGTGGGGATTCCTAGTCTGTCTTACTCTGTTCCTGGAGAGCTTACTATCTGAATACTCTTTCCGCGTTCACCTCGGTACTTATTTATCACGGAATAATCCTTTGGAAAACGGTGTTCCACAGGGCTCAATCTTAAGCGTCACTCTCTTTGTCCTAGCCGTAAATAGCATTGCGTCAGTGGTTCGAGAACAGGTACATTCGTCTCTTTTCGTTGACCACTTCGTCATCTATTGTTCGTCTAGCAGCATCTCTGTCATCGAGAGACAACTGCAATTGGATTTAAACAGTTTGTACGAGTGGAGCATGTCTACCAGTTTTAGTTTTTCTGTATCCAAGTCATGCTGTACGCATTTCTGTAGGATATACCATCTCCATAATGATTCAGATCTTTTTCTTGGGGGCCAACGTCTTTTTTCCGTTGAGCCAAATTCCTGGGTCTCACATTCAACCTCGCACTAACTTGGCGCAGTCAGATCCGAAAACTACAATCCCGTTGTAATTCTTTCCTAAACCTCCTTCGCAGAGTAAGCGCATCATCATGGGGCGTAAACCGCACTTGCCTTCTACGTCTGTTTAGAAGTCTTGTTCGGTCTGTATTAATTATGGCAGTATTGTATACGCCTCCGCATCACCGTCGACACTAAGAACTCTTAACAGTATCCATCATGCAGGAGTCCGTATTGCAACTGGTGCTTTCCGCACTAGTCGAATAGAATGCTTACTAGTAGACGCTGGCGAAACATCTCTTAACAAGAGACGTGATATTCTACTTGGATCTTACGGATTGAAACAGATGGGGGTTTCAAATCACCCTACTCGCCCACACCCACATTCTCCAAAATTTATTTCATCTTATGCTGCAAGACCTTCGTTACGCCGCCCAGCGGCAGTGCGCTTAAACCGCTGCTGGAGGAAAACGTCATCACACTACCACCTCCAGTGAAATACCCACACTCTCTTACACCACCTTGGTCCTTCATGCAATCAACCATCGGCTTTCGACTGTCTCAACTTTCAAAGCAAGATACTCCTGCTGCTGTGTACCAGCAGCACTTGGGAGAACTGAAAAAATATATATTTAAATCACATGTTCATATACACTGATGGCTAGCCATGAATGATTCCGTTGGTGCTGCATTCCACTGCCATAAGTGCCACCCGTTCTTTTCGCCTCCATTCCTTTTGCAGCGTGTACACTGCTGAAAAATTTGCAATTCTTGAGGCGCTGAAGTTCATTCAGCTATCTTCAATACAGCGTGGTTCTCTGCACTAATTCTGTAAGTGCTCTGTGGTCCCTTTCTTTACTATACACTTCTGATACCCTTACGCTGACAATTCAGAATCTAATACGCCATCTAGTATTTCAAAAATTTGAAATAGTCCTTTGTCGGGTACCTGAGCATGCGGGTATTTTGGATAATGAAGAAGCTGATGAGGCAGCAAAGCGGCAGTCCTTGACCTTTCATCTGTTTCTACGTCAAATTCAAAGGTTGCCATAAGATCGTCTCTTCTTGGGACATGGCAAGTCGAATGGCAAACTTGCGCCTACAAACTCAGGAAGATGAGAGACTCCGTTAAGACATGGGAGTCATCATCCCGTGCGAACAGACGTGAAGAAATAATTCTTACACTCCTTCGTATTGGCCGCTGCTATCTTACCCATGGTCATGTCTTACGCGGTGAACCTCCTCCCGTCTGTGATACTTGCAACACAACACTTACCGTGGAACATTTTCTTCTGGAGTGTCTCGAATATAGTTCTAGCCGACGGCGTCACAATCTATCCAACAGTTTGAACGTTATGCTGGGAAAAAATGAACCGACTTCGATACTTTTTAGATTTCTTCAGAAATGTGATCTCTGGAACAGTATCTGATCTTTTTTTCATGTCATTGCTCAAAACCATACACGATACTGGGCTCCTCCCATATGTTCTCTGGAGGGTTTGGATTTAAGTATTTTTTCCTTTACTTTGAATTAACGTCTTTCTCTCTCCGACTTGAATTTTCCCCTTGTTTTCGGTTTAAATAAATTTTTTTAGAATTATATTTAAATATACTGTAATTCAGGGTTTTTTAGTGGGTATGATTAAGTCATTCGGCGAGTCCCACACGCGGGGAGAGTCATGGCTCTCCTTAGTGCGTATCTGCATTTTCTCCACCTGTACAAAGTTTTAGGGCTCTAGTGACCTCGATGTCGGCGAGCCGTAAAGCCCACAAAAAATGTTCTACCATGTTTCCAATTATATTTGATATTTGCGGGTTTCGCGCAGACTACTGCGCGTAACCATCTCCCTTCGAAATAAATTTTTATTACGTTCACAGCCTTTTGAAAATTGTTGGCTTTTCACTTTTTAAAGGCGGCGACCGCGCTCTTTGTCGGTGCGTCGCGCGGGCTGTTGGGACGACCCGCCACCATCGCTTTCTAAACGACCTGTTTTTTAAATGTTTCTCGACTTTCTAACGTCATAACTTTAATTTTGAATTAACTAAATTAAAAGTATGAAATATTGCTTCCGGAGAGTAAATTAGTTTATTGTCTTCCACGTGGTCATACACAGTTTATACTGTCTTTTGACAATAAATTTATTATTATATATCTGAAATTTGAAGTTCGTACGACTTGACGAAATGGGGTTGTTTTGTGACATCAGTGAGTTATTGCGTCACGCAATGTCAGTCTCAAAGAAACTTATAAAACACAGTTGTATTTGTTGCGCTGTTATTTAGCCCTGACGATAAATCAATATCCTAAATATTTTTCATAATTACAAGTTGAATAATTTTATTGTTATACATTTTGAATATCACTAGCATATTTTTTGAAGTTAGATAACCTTTTTTTTCTTCAGGAAGTAAAAATACTAAAATAATTGCGGGAGAGGAAACTGGAGGAAGAAATTGAAAATCTTACGGCACAAATAAATAAAACTAGAGAAGAGCTGCGTTGTTTGGGGAAAAATTGCAACTTGCATTTGACAAAGATGATACAACCAATAAATGATATTTAATTTTTTTCTTAAGTGCCTTTTTCCGAAGCTCCTAACACTCATTATCAAGAAAAAATATGGATCGTCAAGATTTTGACCGGATGTTTCCCGGTCATAAAACTTCAATTAAAGATAAACGTGAATATCACTCTTTTTTGTCATTTTGTTACAGTATATTACATGCTATATGATAATTTGGCCGAGTGACAATGGCGACGATCCGGGAAACTAAACTTTGGACTTCTATAAAAAATTAAATGAGAGTTAACCACTTAGTCACTTGATCGCCTCGCAAAGTGTTACAACATTCCCACCTAAAGCCTTCAGCCTGGAAGACCTGGTACATTTTCCCAGTAGGCGGTATGAATAAATCTATCCGCTAAACTAGGTATTAGACCACTTCAAAATTTTCGAAGATTCAAATATATTATCCTACTTCAAGTATATATTTCTAGGCACCATTTGAGAAGGCAAAATAAATTTTTATGGCACTATGACAATTTATAGTGGTCACAACACTCACAAATATGAAGTTTTATATAGCAAAAAAGGCATTACTTCAGATTATAGGCTTGTTAATTGTTATTTAATTATTATTATGCAATCATTTAAATCATTTACGTGTTTTTCTTTTAAATTGAACCAAAAACCGTTTTCACTTCCGAATTTTACTATTTTGTGTATGTTTGTGATGTACAAGCATATTTTCTCGAGTAATTTCTGATCAATTTTCCTATTTCCCAACCTCAAATTCTATTTAAGGTAGTTGAAATCTCAAACACATTACATAAAGTAATGGTATTACATCATAAATCGTATATATATTTATGAAATAAAATAATTAATTTATTACATATTATTATGAATCTACAAAAATTATTAAAGAAAAGATTAGGAATTGAGAAGATGCTCGTAATTTTGCCCTCGAGTGGGTCGCAGGAAAGGCTTCGAAAAAGGGCTTCTTTTGGGACAAAGAAAAAGTGGAGTGAGGAAAGGGGTGCGTGCTCGGGCTCCGCTTGAATGAGTCGTAAAATATCTAACCGGTGTTCTGACACGATGCGTAGTTATTTTTGAGAGGGCTGGAGTGGAAGAAGAAAAGTATCTATGAAAAATAATTGACTAGACACGGTGTCAAAATGTAAATGGAAGGGGCAGATAGGATATTGCGGTTTAGAAATCTGGGAGGAAGGTTTGGGCTAGTCTTGATGACACATAAAGTGAGTATGTGAAGAATCATAGGAGTAGGTTTCGGAGCTTAGGTAATGAAAAGAGAAGATCTGCTGGGGGAACCCTGGCCAGAAGATGACGTGCAATTAGCGAACCGAAGAGCGATATGGGTTGAAGGGCTGAAACACTTAGGATATGGACAGTACTAAAATAAAGTGATGATAGAAGACGGTAAAGAGTATTCAAAATTAAATAATTGGTAGCTGATGACAAGTTAAAAGGATAAGGATAAAGAAGTGCTTTTGTAATATGAAAAGAACTTAGGGCTGGTCATAGGACCTGCCAAAATGGAAATGTCCATTAGTAGAGCTGTGAAAAACATGGGTTTTAATTGTGAGAAAGGACGCAGTAGAATGAAGGCTGTACCTTGCCCTGAATAACCCATGTCCGTACAATACAAGACGAGTGACACCGGGCAGAGACACTTGGGTATAGAAAGAAGGGGCGGGGGGTTTTGACCGTCTGGGCGCGTGCAAAGTGAGTAAACAATAAAGACGAGTGATTTTGGGCAAAGCAGTGGAATGGGGATCGACCGCGCAAAATAAGTTTTGGGACTCAAAGTGAAAAAAAGGTGCGAGCTAAATTTGACAGACACGTTAAAAATAAAGTGGTACTGAAGGAGCGCCGGGGGATGAGGTTTCATTGTCAAAATTAAATATGGCTTTACGTAAAGAAGAGGATTATATACAGATGGAAAAATACTAGGGTTTGGAGAGAAGTACCGTCAGTTTTAACAAACATCGTTATTGGTGAAAATTGAAATACGTCACTTTGATGGAAGCCAATCAGAGGCGGGTAAAGTGAAAAGAAAAGTTATAAGCCATTGGCCAAAGAAACTCACGTACGTCATAAGAGGTGGAGTTGTTTTCTCAAAATTTGGGCCACGAAGTGGGGACATTATTATTATTTAAATTAGGAGCAGCGACGCTCCAGAGATTACATCGATTATGAGATTAGATCAGATTACACCAGATGACACAGATCAGACGATGTCCGTCCTGAGTGTCTTTGAGACTTAGCATTATTTGGCTTGTATTTTTATTTATCGTATTTGACTGAGAACTTCATTCAGAGTGCGGCTGGATGACACCGGACAAATTCCCGGTGATCATTCCATTTGAACTCATTTTCTAATAAGTTGTATCATTTATTAGTTTTCGTCAGTTTGCGTGCAACGAACTACTTAAATTCGAGTTCGTTGCAATTTCTCCGCAAATTTTTTATTAGTTTGGTGCGAGTGACGTTGAAAGTTTTTATTACGAATATGATAAACATTTTGTCAAGCTGTCAATGTGTTACAAACCAAACGTTTGTAAGGGGTTTTTATTTATTATTATTGTTTACTATGTATTTAATTATTATAAACATTCTATAATAATTGTATTTGTGTATAAACATACAGCGTCTATAGACATTTATTGAATATAGGCGCTCTTTGAGCTGTAAGCTCCATGCTTATGTGATCGATATTTATCGATACTGAACTTTGATACAATCGAAACTATCTATACTAAACGCACTCACTGTGCAAGCTCCATGACTCAGCATTCATGAACGTACCCATTATGTACGCTCCATGACTCATCATTCATGAACGTGCCCTGTGTGCAAGTTTCGTGAGCAAGCTATAAATACAGCTGCATTAAAAGACTCGACACTCATTCTACCCATTCTACCCATTCTACCCATTCTACCCATTCTACAGATCCATTCCATCGTCGTGCGTCGTCGCGTAGTGAAATGTATCGTCGTGGCGTGAGCTAAGCAGTTGTATCGCATAGTGTGATGCAATGAAACTCGCGTTTCATTTTAAACAAGCTTAAACTGTCGTACTATTCTCGTATAGTGCGATACGATGAAACTCATGTTTCATTTTAAACGAAACCTACTGATTGTGACTTTAACGATTAGGGACTTTCAAGATTATTCGCCTTCGGGCATAATATCCATTCCGTCGTCGTGAGTCGCAGCGTAGGGTCACGTATCGTCGTGACATGAATCTTAAACTGTTGTGCTATTCTACGTATAGTGTGATGCAATGAAACTTGCGTTTCATTGCTAAACGAACGTTTTGGACAACGATTTCTCAAAATGGAATCATACCACTGTTGTGCTATTGTATCGTATAGTGCAACACTCGCAGCCAAGCAACTACAAGCATAAATGCTCATAACATTATCTAAGTTACAGCAGCATGTTCACCAAACATCACTGCTAATCTGGTTCGACATCAGCATTCCGACAAGAAGACCTCGAGCAAGCATCCGAAGGCAGCCGGAACATCGCGTCAACCAGTTAAACTACTCCACGGAAGACCAGGTCAACGCAACCATGGCAGCGGAGAGAAGGCTACTGATAAGCACTTCAACTCACTAAGTATACATTCTCGTGATAACGAGATTCGCATTCAGAATCGTAAGATCTAATGCAAAACTGTTATTCCTCGCAAGTAGGGACTACATCGGGAAAACCTCTCGATGGATTCAAAAATCCTGCACTTATACAAGGTTTTTTATAAACCAACTTTAGTTTATTCAAGCAGGTAATTTGTAAACTTCACGTAACTGATGTCTGGGGGGCGTTCTCGAAAACTCGAGAACAGAGGGTCTTTTTTATGTGGAGATTTAACAATCCCACTTCATATTTGCAAATGTCCAATATAGTAATTCTGCATAAATTGGGAAACTGGATACCAGGGGAATATTATGTGAACAAAGGTTCATATTTATAATTATTTAAACTCTGTTGAAATTGTTCTTCACAGAGCGTTGGTCGCACACAACGACCAACTTCAAATTTGCTATTTCTATGTCAAGTTTGTCATGCAGTATATGTAGATTTAAGGAAATATATGTGTAAATATTGTAATATAATAAATGTGAATTTGTTGATCCGAAGCGTGTCCATAAAAGAATCCTATCATACATAACCTTCCACATGCTTGTTGAAACAAACAAGTCCCCCCTATATATTGTTTGTGTTTTACGACGAATGGTTATTCGTTCGTAACACAATGAACAGTATTACAGCCATTAAGCCGAAATGTCCTCGTCATGTTGTGCTAGCTGATGACGTTAATGACATCTCGCTTTCCACGCGGAGGGCTGCCTAGTTGCTGTAGCAGTGACCCCGTATTACAGCGTCCATTTCGGGTGGCTGTGAATAAATCATGGTAGCGGAAGGCATCTACGCATCAATGAATTAGCGTGAACCACGACGTTTTGTAGTGAAAGGCCAAGTCTGCTAACAATAAGGTAAGTGCATGAATTGCTGCGTGCAGTACACGCTTAGCATTATCAAGTGCCAGTCAATAATGACGAAGTGCGCGTGACGACGCCAAAGACTCTTGTGGCGCTAATTAATGGTTATTAATAATGGTGTCAATGGTAAAGAGCCAAGGCAAATGGGTTTTGTATTTAAAATTGTCTAGATTTGTATGATGATCACTAACTTAAATAATCCATAAACCAGCTTTTATTTGTCTGAAGTATGTATGTNATATATATATATATCACCAAGTGTACACACCAAGTGAAACATTGCTGAATTAGAGATAGGAAGAGTAGCGTCTAGATAGGATCTAGATTAGTGCATCCAAGTATTACAACTGCGGTGGTGAGTCGCAGAGGCGCGGTTATTTGCCGCAGAGGGTGAACTTTTGATACACCACAGCTATTTAAACTTAGACATGGAAATCAAAAGCTACCCACTCGGGAATCGAACCCGGGATGACTTGGTGATGAGCAATCACGCTGACACCGTTGCTCATACAAATGAATGTTTGCTTGTTGGTCCTTAATACGTTCCTATACGATTCATCCGATTGTTATAAAATTTTCGCAATATTTTGAGCCCGCGAAGGTTTCTGACCTAGAGCAGAAAAAATTCACCCCTAAGGGGAGAAAAGGGGGTTGGAATGTTTTACATATGTATCCCATCATAACTCGGCAGTGTTTGGAGCAATTTCAAGCAAACCTGGTACATAGATGACTGAATATCGGACAACAAACACAGAGGGGTAAGGCATCCCTGTCACCTCTAGGGTGGGGATGGTAAGAGGGTGTCAAGTGAAAATAATTGAAAATCCGATATTAAATTCGAAACTATACTTTTCAATGCTATTGAAATGGATAGGGACGTCCCTGATTCATTTTTAGTTCATTATCAGTCCAGATTGGGGGTAATATACTCCTAGCCCCCCTGGGGCAGGGGTGGGAACGGAGGGCACGTAATAAAAAACAATCGATATTGGTGTTGAATACATCGTTTTTTAAGACGTAGAACAGCAGAGGCACACTCCTAATGCCACTTAAGTCACGATCACACTCTGTGGGAGAATACACTCCCTTTGGGTAGGGGATAATATGCAAAAATATGCGAAAATGAATATTTTTGTTGATCATGCAGTTTTTGGGACCGATGAAATTAGTAATGACACCCGTAGACGCCAAAGTTCACAAACAACCCATATAAACTCCAGCACCCCGAGGAAACGGGATGCCATGTAAATCTTATGGAACATGACAAATACCAGTGGTGAGTCCACAGTTTTTTGTCCTCATTATTGTGCATTCAACACTCGTTGAAGAAAGAAACTACTAGCACCCCTTGGGGGGATAAAACGGGTTTATGTGTAGAAATGATTGAAAACTAATTTTGAAATATAAAAAAATGAAAACTGCATCGTATCCATAGTTTTAAGGTTAGGATTGAGGCTACACATCAATACTATTAAACCACCTACATTAATGAGTAACATTCTTATTGGAAATCAAAGGGGACCTTAGAAAGGATAAAATTGCAGACATGTTTCAAAATTTTTGTGAGCAAAGCCGCAGGTACTCAGTTAATTAAAGAATAAAATTGATAGATTAGAAGTAAAAATAAAGTATTTAATTTAATTAAAATTATTTTCTCTCGAGAACTCTAATCTAGTTGTTCTTTCTTCATGACGTTCGTAACACGACTCGAATATTTTTAAACATAATTTGAATTGCTGAAATGTTTTTGAAACCAACTGAACTATTTAATAGGGAACGATTAGGTGAAAACTGCATTAACATTGATGACACTTTGCTCGTTTCTAAGGTTTTTTTATCCGTACTCTACCGTGCTAGATAAGTTTTTCAACTATTAATTAGAATTTAATCTACAATTGAACCTCGAGGTGTGTATGTTCTGTACATACAACATCTAGTTTTCGAGGTATATAATTACGTTGAATGGGATCAAAAATCCAGAAGAAAATAAAAAAATTAAAGCAAGAATAAATTGGTGAGTTTTCTCAGAGTTTGCACTAATTACTCGAAATTTTTCTCTATTTAAGGGTTGAAATTAGCTTGTACGAACAATTGAGAAAACATTTAAATAGCATCATATAAATGTATGAATGGAAAGCATCTTCCATGATACTTCATTGTTTATTGCAAGCGTGATGATAGCACATCCTGACGATGATGAGTTCATCAAGTAAATAGCAACGACTTGCTGATCAGGGTAGTGCTACTGTGAGAGATAAAAGAGCATGTCGTACATTGAAAGGAATCGAATTTAAATTCTCTAGAAAAATGGTAATTGAATGGCCGTCTGTTACCGCCAAACGGTCATAGGTGGCTACTTGATATGGATGACCGTTTGGAGCTAACAGACGGCCACTGAATGACCATTTTTACTTCCACGGGTGCTTACTACCACGGAGATGGAGGTTGATGCAATTGTATGGAGGGTGAGTCTATTTTGACAATACACTACAACGGATCATAAAGCCCTGATAATTTTATCCATTGTTTATATATATATTTATGCTTTTGTTTCATGATTCAGTTCTTCATAAATGATTCTAGTTTTTCTTGCTACATTAATATCTGTAAAAGTATTTTTTTGGCGGTACGAGTTTCTAACATTTCTATTATTTGATTGGGAACATTCTAAATAAATGTGTATTAGAGTTACTTTTTTATTCATTTGTATGATGTAATAATTGAAGGTCGTATAAAACACATCACTTGAAAGGTGCAATAGCAATCGCCACACCGTTACCGAAAGAAGCATTGGGAGCGAAGAATTTGAGTAAGTTTCTGACATTCATGGTTGACTGGGCTCCTAGGTGAACGGATGACTCAGTTGGTGAGCGCAGCTGGCGGTGAGGTTCACCGCAATTTATGAGATATCTGTATGTTAGACTATTGCATTGTATATTTTATACTATATAACTACTGTAAAATCATCTCCCCAGGACTAAACAAATTGACATTTATGAAATAGTTGAAAAATCTCGGGAGGCAGGAGGACTTCTGAGTACAATAGAATCACTCTAAGTAATTGCCATTTAGTAATTCTGTGTAATAAAAATTCCCTTAAAATAGGGCAATTAAAACAATCTCCAAATCCTTTAAATTCGAGCCAATAGCTTATGTAGGTTAGTTTATACCGGAAAGAAAGAATTCTTTACCTTTCTTCCTGCTCCAGCAAATGCACATTTTGCCGATGCGAAAACGTCAAGACCTTACGGTCGTGGTCAACGCATTATCAGTGCGTAAATTCTTAATTATATTCTGACAATCTCAACGTCCTCTCTTCATCCCGAAAATTACTTGACTCACTATTCTAACCACCTATGTTCTCGTCGGTTCTCGGTCAGGACTTCGAACCCCGGCCGTCGGCCCATATTATGTTTCGAAATGATCCTGCAGGTAACCTGTCTCTTATACACATCTAGATGTGTATAAGAGACAGNTGATCCTGCAGGTAACAGATAAAAGTACACCTGGACTGAACGGACACCTCTTGCGTACAGTTGATTCTACTTCAACAATAGGTGTATTTTTATTGAAGTGATCTTCTTTGCATTCACACTTGTGAAAACGCTGTTCCTAGGAGCCTGTTCCAGACCAGAAGTCTTCAAGCTGATTTTCTCTGTGTTTGTGTGAACAAGTGATGCTAGAAACCCGGAATCGAAGCAGGGACCTCTCAATTTCGGAAGATTCTGTTCTTCAGATGAGTATATGGTAGAATTTATTGAATTATTCTGTGAAACTAACAAGTGAAAATTCTTCATTGTGTATTCTTCACATACCATCTCAGGTTGGACTGTTGATAATAGAGAATTGATTAATCTTATACTCTTGCATGTTAGCACCTTATAACATTTCTCTGCAAGATGTTAACGTTTCATAATTCTTGTTTTTTTGTATAAAACTTGAATAGACCCAGAAGAAGATTTTCTCTGTGTTTGTGTGAACAGTAGTAACTAGATGTCCACAAGTGTCGAACGCTTGAAGATGCAAGCGTCAGATGCAACTCAGTGATGCTGCGCGCGGCGTCGTGAAGTTAGGAGTTCATTACATTTTATTGTTATTATGTTTCTCATTTTAATTAATTTATTCGACATACTTAGGGTATGAAGTATTATAACAACAGGAGGGGAAACTTGGACCGTTGTGCGATTAATCCTTAAGGGACGCTGGTGTCGTTCAAGGGTTCGTAGATATATAACGTTCTGACTTGCGCTGACGGCCATTTTGATGCACACTCTACGTCGGCTGACTGCTAATTAGCTGACGTTAGACTGGGCATTGTATCAGAAAAATTGATAAATTATTTGACATTTACATTAATGAAATTAGTTCTATATGCGATGAAGATTGAGAATTTTACTGAAAGAGGCGTATTTAGTTCTGCGATATAAGCAAAGTAACAAAATAAGCAAATAAACGTCATACAACATTAACAAAAAAAGTAGATTCATGAGGAAAAATAAAATTTTGAAAAATGAAATACATATTGACGATTCAATAAGTAAATATAATTGCGCTCATCTGAGAACTCTTGATGAGACTACTTCAAAATTAGAAGTTCAGCACCTAGTTCTTTACAACCATCTTTAAACTGTTTCAATGTTATCCATGCATTTTTTCGTATTACCTGTACTACAAGATATTTAGGGTACAAACTACATTTATCAGGGTTGAAAAAAAACAGTTTTTTAAAATCCCCATTCCAATTTAAAACCTTAAATCCAATTTAAGGTTTTAAAGGATATTCCGGATATTATTTTTTAGAATTTCATTTTATTTTCTATAGACACAATGAAATTCTAAATTTCTTTTGGAAAACGTGGTCGCATTGATTTTGTTATGTTAATGATTGCCACTCGGTAGTAACAAAACTTTTATTTTTCAGTAGCCATACAATTACAAATTCCAGAATATAATAGCCGATGGTCGGAATTCCATAAATCCAGTAGACAGTTGTTGTAGTATCACTGTCGAAGTTCCGTAAATCCAGTAGACAATTGCCGTTGTAGCGCCGAGTCGAAGTTTCGTCGTGACGTAGGTTGCGGTGATATGTATTTCCGATGGGTGGTCCGTCACTGAACCGCCTCGGTTGTGGTCTGTCTGCCGCTGGACGCAGCGCAGCATATAAGCGGCCGCTTTCCCGCCGCCCACCTCCTATTGGTGTTCGCTGACGTAGCATGGCGCCGACATTACTTGCCGCACCTCAAGTGTCTTTTTGAGTAATATGAATCAAATATAAAATTTAGCTTCGAGAAATAATTACGCGATCCATGTTACAAGAGATATATAGGCTTATTTACACTAGAATTTAATATTACATTGATTTATCTACTCAAGTGCGGATGGAGTAGCTACTAAAAAGTCACTAATATCTCCTACATACAGACGTTGAAGGCACTCACTCACAATGTGGTGTATGGTCTCTCGATCCGCAACACAATCACATGAAGATGATTGTATTTTCCCCCACTTGAACAGAAGGTCAGTACATCTCCCATGGTTGGTCCTCACTCGGTTTAAAGCCGTCCAAGTTCTTCGTGGAAGCTCAAATCCAGGGGCCTTCTTCTTTGTGTCCAGGAAGTCGTGAAGAGCAGGTGTTGTTTCTTCTTTCCATTTCTGGGTCCACGTAGTTGCAATGTGGAAGTTCTCTCGCTCCAGATGTTGGGCTGTTGCTACAGGAGGGTTTCGTGATTTGAGTCTTCTGTTCCCTATGGCAATAAGGATGTCCTTGTGCATTAATACATTCAGATGCATGTTGTAAAGACAAGATATCACGCGCCATGATGTTTACGCCGTCGTCAAGACGAGCGACACAGACGCTCTACGTCCAAGGCCAGAATAACAGCCGTCCACACAAGAGTCTCTACATGCATCATGTTGTTGATAAACATTGAGAGATTCCGTGACTCCATGAGACGCACATGGATCAAGCATACGTCGTATGTTTGGTAAGAGAGTTCGAAAAAACTTGGATAGATGAACATCCAAGCTATGTTACGTCACCAGCGCGTCGTGGATGTTTAATAGAAGAGTATCTACCCCGAGGTTAGATTATCGGAATAGCAACGCCCAAACATTCAGTTCTGATTAAGCTCCCGAACTGGACGGTGCTCCTGCCTCCGACGCTAGAAGTTTAATCAGGCGACGCGAACGAACGCCGTTACGCTGCCCAACAGACTACGCATAGTTCTTGCTAACGTCTAAAGGGAGCGCCACACGTCCGAACGTTCATAGTTCACGCTAATGCCTAGAGGTGGCACTGCACGAACGACTGATACGTAGTTCACGCTAATACTTAGAGTTGGCGCTATACAGACGACTAGTTCCTAGTTCACGCTAAAACCTGGCGGTAGCGCTACACGGAAGACTGCATATAGTTCAAGCCCACGCCGTGAGGGAGCGCTCTTCACAGTGGCACCATCTTACGGACATTCGGCGCAGCAACGCCGTGTAGTGAGTTAAGACTTCTAACGAAAAGCATTTCTCTTCAAGAACGGATATTTGCAATTTGCGTGCCCCTGCTGACATTGGGCAAATCATTACTATTTCTACTAACATTTGTTATATTACAGAAATAAACTCGTCCTGTTACTTTTGAAATACCTATGTATATTTATTTTGCGAAGGGAGAAGCTATTGCGCAGCAAATTTCAATACCGAAATTTGCGAAGTAATTTACTGGACCAACAGTTACCATTGATCTTTCTTTGCTTGCAAACCAAAGCACCCTGTCGGCGAAGATTTGCATGGACTTTGTGGCTAAGGACTGGTAGCCTGTAAGAGTGTGTAGATTTAATAGTTCCTGAGATCAGTCTCATGGTATTGTTCAATTGTGCATCTATTTTACCTACATGTGGTCTGTTCAGTCAAACAGGCAGACCATTTACAGCTGCCAAGTACGCCAGGCTTAAGGAAGAGCATCTATGAGTGTCTCCCCATGTAGTTCCACACAGCTTTTGAATGATGTTATTCCTGGTTTTTAGTTTACCAGCCAGATGTTTCAGACGTTGTTTGTAAGACAGTTCTGTCCAGAGTGATTCCCAGGTACTTCTGTGTCTGATTATTACAAAGAAGGATACCATTAAAATGTACTTTTAAATTCTTATTTTCAAATCAGTTGTTCAAATGGAAGCATGTTCTCTCCGTCTTGGAGAAGTTAGGTTTGAGTCGCCAACTGGAGAAATAATCGCCGAGGCAAGAGAAGTCTTCTGATAGGTCCTCTTCAGTTTGTTCCATTGACATGTGTTGGATTGCTAAGGCGAGGTCATCAGCATACATGAACTTCTGAGCTTTTGTTTCAGGTAAGTCTGATGTGTACAAGTTGAATAAAAGAGGAGCAAGAGCTAAACCTTGTGGGATTGCCATTATCCTATTTTCTTGGTCTGCTGATGTAGTTGCCCAGTATGGCTTGTGATACTCTGTTGCTTAACATGTTATTCACAAGATTGACAACTGTTTTGCACTGGAGTGTACGAAGAAGTTTATAGATTAGTCTATGTCACCATACTGTGTCATACGCGGCTGTAAGGTCTACAAACACTGCTGAGGTTTTCAATCCTTTTTGGAACCCTGCTTCAATGTGAGTGGTCAGGGTAATAACTTGGTCAGTGCAGTTGCGCTGAGGGCTGAAGCCAGCTTGCTCCACGGGAACTTGTTCTAGAATTTAATGTCCTATTCTGTTATACAGGAGCTTGTCAAGAAATTTGTAATATAAGCTTAGCAGCGCGATTGGGCGGTAGCTTTCTGGTGAGTTAATAGGTTTCCCAGGTTTCAAGATGGCAACAATTTAGGCTCTTTTCAATACAGATGGAAGTGTGCAAGTGAGTAGAATATCAGTGAGAAACTGTGACAACCAATTTTTAGTATTCTCTCCACGGTGGAGTAAGAATTCTGGATGAATGGCATCAAATCCAGGGGTTTTACCAGCCTTAACATCTTTTAAGGCAAGGTCAATATCTTCTGTGGTAAAAGATGAAGCAAAGAAAGAGGCAGTTGGAGCTGTCTTCTTTAGTCGTTTTAGTTTGTTCTTGATCATTCTTGTGTGATCTTTGTCAATCGGTACTCTTGAAACGGACAGAAGGTGTGAGGCGACTTGGTTGGCAGTAACTGCAGTTTGTTGATGTACTGCTGGGGCACTTGATCCTAGTTTTCGTATGAGATACAAAATAAGAGACTCCATGCATTGTCTGAAGTCAGTGCTTTCTATTGTTTCATTTTATTCCTTCCTTCTTGCCCCGTCTAGACTCTGAAGTATTTTGGAGCCTGATTCTGGACTCCCGCTTTCGAGGAACTCCTTGTAATACGTTTCTGCTTCAGGACTCCATCAAGGAATGTATTCCTTTCGATATCCTCTTGGAATGTACTTTTTTGCTGTTGAAAGTACTGCACCAACAAATCTCCTGTAGTTGGAATTTACTGGAAGAATCCATCTGATGACCTTATCAATATCAGTAGAGAAAGATTTCCAGTCTACCTCAGAAAAGTTCCAACGAGATTTCGGAAACGATGTTACTAAAGAATCTGCGTACCAGTTACAAGGAGGATTGGTCTATGTTGAGTGTGAGGAAAGTCGGGGAAAATTTTTCTTGATATAGGGAGCAAGTGTCTGTTGTCTTCTGTTGCAAAGCAGAGGTCAGAATTATAATCCCTTTTGCAAGCAGCAGATAGGGTTTTGATGATTTTAAAAGTTGGTGTTATTAAAAAATCTCAGGTGGGGTTTTTGGACTGGGGAAAATAGGACCAACCTTGGAATATATCAAACATTTATTAAAAAACTCTTCAATTCTTTTGCTTATTTTATTAAAACAATTACCAGGCATTTGGTTTCTAATGCTATCATACAAAATAAAAATTAATTTGCTTTATTTGCATCTTCGAAAATCAACCCTTTAACGGGACATTGCTGTAAAAATATTGCCTTTTACATGTATAATAATTTGTGTATTTGAAGATGGCTTATACTAAAATTATTAATTGTCTTTCGCATTCTGATGAGATTTCAAAATAATTTTTAAATAATTTTTTGTTTCCAAACCTGAACACTTCATATACTGATAAAATAATTTAGGGATTGAACAATGAATTGTAAATTACATTTCTTGAAGACATGGATTTTCTATATAAAATTAATCGTTAAAGAACACAAAGCAGATAAGAATAAATAATATGAAAACTTAAACAATTGTAGGCAACAACAAAAATATCACTGTACGATTATCATCTCTCTGATGAATGAATTATGTTAGATATAATTCCGAAGATAAATGTTGTGTCATAAATGTATAGGTCGATTGAATATTTTAGTAAAGGAATTAGGAAGTCATAAGTAACTTAGGATGGAATCTTCGCAATCCTTTCCGGATTTGTAGGGAAACAAAATAGACTAAAACTTTTTTGGTGTATAATACTACATCCGACTTCACAAAAGCAAGGTATAGTGACGAGTCACTTGTAATTAGTATCACAAACACTAAATCGTCAACACAGAATACCGCCTAATAACACCGGTGAAACGGAGCGATGTGCATCAATATGGCGGGTCTGAACTACGTGAGTGGTATCGTCCATCAGCGCTCAGCTTTGTCGACAAACAGTTCCTCAAAGTGTATCAGAACCTTATCTATCTATGGCCTTGGTGTCATTTTACCTGTAGTGACACCTAGGGGGACGTCCTCTGACTACTTTTCAATTATTTATAATATGTCTTCGAAAGAGAGAGTTAATGTGAGAGCAGGAAATTGAGTTACCAGTTCTGTCATTGCAACCATCAAAGAAATTCACCAAAGTTTGTGAAGGAGTCGTCGTTTATATCAGTGAAACAGCATGTAGCGATCACGACCAACTCAAGCGATTCATAGTTTCGTGTTTTTATATTTAATATTTTAATATTAGTTTACTCATGTATTTACCAATTTTCAATTTCTGTTCTTAGAATTTATCTAGTATGTTTTATTTTTATGTATTTTTTATTTTCTTATATTCTGCAACCGGGCAAGAGTCACCCATTTGCAGGAACATAATTAATAATATTATATGACTTGATTATACTACTGGTTTTCGTATGTATATTACTTTCAATCACGGAAATGTATTACACGATAATCGTACGCACGTTTTGCGGATATCTGCGCCCTAGCGGGGATGGTTGGAAACGTCATGGGAGAGCTTGGTTCTAACACTATACAACGGATAGGGATGACACTAATTCTATCTTGAGTTACCACTCTCTTTAATAGTTCAAATTCCTATCATAGCGCAACAGACATTTAACAACTTGGCACGATTTTCAAAGCGATATGGCGAAATTCGGTAATCGGCGAGGTCAAGTAGACCGTAAATGATTAAGTAAGTAAATAATAAACAATAGAGATTGCGCGAATTGAGCGAGTTCGCGAGAACGTTGCTGCATTTTTCACTTCGAAAACGAAAATTCCAAGTAAGAAGTGTTAGTGTTTAATTCTTCTAGTGTTATTGTATTTCCCCATGTCATTGTAAGTTTTTCAATGTTATAGAATCCATTCTAGTGTTATAACACGTTTTTCCTATAACGTCTTCCAATGTTACGGAATGTCTTCCAAAGATATTGAGTATGTCTTCTAGATTACGTTCTGTGTATCATTTTATTGGAATATATTTTGTGTGCAAATTACTGGAATATGTGTTTTTATTGCTACTTTCTCGCCTTCCCCCAAAACCTTAATTTGAGTGACGTCTCAATTTGAAAGGAAAATATAAAAAAATTACGGAAGGAAAATAAAAAAAAATTACGGAAGGAAAATAAAAAAATACTATTTCCGCAATGAACGAAGAAAGTCAATGCAGAAAATACTGCTCGACCTGCTAACCTGCCGACCAAGTAGTTTTGATTCCGGTCACCTGCAGCGTGGGTGTAGATTTAGTTGACGGAACTCCTCATGGATGGAGACACACTACTTTCCCCTCCAACTTTTTTCTGTTGTCATTTATAACTTAATACTTGAAGTTTACAGACGCTTTTTGGGGCTTCATTCTGTCAGGGCTCCAAGTTTAGATATAATAATGATGATAATAATATTTATATACTGCAAATGAGCAGATCTTACCCAGTGGTAGAATATAAGGAAATACAATGCAAAAAATACAAAAATACGTATCACAGAGCACTGAAGTAAAAAATTCTTAAACATATCATTAAACTATGATTCAACTAATTTAAAACTATTAAATATAAAAACATTTTACCCTGAAACATTTTAAAAAATTGATAAATCTTATTACACATCTTCTTGCGCTGATGACCCAAACACTTGATTTAATCCTTTCGTGCACTTCACTTCACATTTCCCTTCCCTCCATTTCTAAATCACTTATGTGTCTCGGATCACTTCACTACCCGTTTTTTCAGAACTTGCCTAATCCTATTAAATTGTCTGCTCCCCTTTCCTTAGAGCGTTTTTGAATTTAAGAGTGGTTGCTGAGCCCGATAGCGCTCCTACGATATCAGCAGGCAAATTGTTGAAGTCCCTGAATGATCTATTGAGGAACGAGTATTTCCCTACGTCTCTTTTGTTTCCTTTCGCGTATTTTGAAAAAGTGATCTTGTCTATCCGATCTAGTCGGTTTTTCTAAACGCTCTTTGACATCCTGCCACGCTGGTTCATTTTTAAGTGTACTGAACAGATGTCTCAGTCGCGCTCTTTTTCTACGAATTTGGAGAGGCTCCATTTTTATGTAGTTATTCGCTTTATAAATTTAATCGCATTTTTCTGAAATTTTCTCATTCTTCTATTTGATATTTTCTATAAGGATCCCATCCTACCGTTGCATATTCCAGTAGAGGACTAACAAAGATTGTATATGCTAACTCTTTTGTCGTCGAATTACTGCCTTTAAAATTCGTTTACTGAAATTTAGAGACTTCCAAGCTTTTTGTGCAACACTGTTAACCTTGTCAGACCACTCTAAGTTATTATTAAACATGATACCCAAATATTTGCATGAATTTACTTCCGGTTTTGGATACTGATTTCATAGGACCAATTTTGCCTTAAGCGCGTATTTGTTCCACTCTTCTCTTAAATAATTTGCTATTAAGTGTTTCATTATCTCACAAATAACTAATGTGAAGCTCACTGGTCTGTAGTTTGTTACTGAAGTTTTACTACCTGATTTATGTATCGGAATTATGATCGCACTTGTGGTATTTGCGTATTATTAATTGAGATTTCAAAAATGCGAATTAGATACGATAATATTGTTCCCCCTCCTAACTTTAAAATATATGTGGTAACCCCGTCTGACCCTACAAATTTTTTATTCTTTAAATTTTCCTAGACTGTTTCTGATATGGCCCGCCCTGATTCTAAAGGAATTATATTCTAAGTTTCATTCTATTGTTGTGACTTCAGAATTATCACTATACACGGATGTAAACTATTTATTGAGTAAATGTTTGCACTGAAACAAAACTAAATGGAGTAGTAGGTAACACCAATCTCTTACCTATCCCACTCAGTTGCTTCCACAGGAAATCTGGATATCTCCTTCACTAAAGATTTAGAATCTAAAAGGTCGTGGTTCGGCCTTTTTATTGTCGTGATATACATACAATTCCTTAATAAGTGAAACGCAACTCTGGTCAAATTGGTTTAATTATTTATTATATTAAACTTCATGATTACTCACACTGCCCATGAAAATATTTCCCCTGCACATTTCCACTCCAAAATATCCCCCAAAAATCACAATATCAAAAGATAATATTTGCTTTACTTTCCCTTGAAGCAACAAAAAGACTCGTTGATAAACTATTCCAGTCAGTAGTCAATTTAAAAATGGCAATTTTGAAGTAACCAATCATTTGCAATAACAATATGTCCTTGTGTTGCATTTGTTAATGAACATTCGTAAGCACCACAAGAGTCTTTGGCGTCGTCACACTCACTTAGTTAAGTACACTGGCACTTAACGCAATGAACGATGCACTGAACGCAGCCAGTCATGCAATTTACCTCATTGTTTTATTTAAAGTTGGATTACCAGTTGCCAAAACGACGTGGGCGCGGCTAGTTCCTTAAGGAGACATAACCTCCAGTTACCACCAGACCATTCACCGCTCTGCACAGCAGGTACCGTTCGCCCATCCACCTCTACCGGAACAAGATTACCCTCCGCGTAGCGTAGGAGATACCATTTTCGTCATTAAACAGCTCAACTTTCGCATTCATCACGACTTACTGGCGCTAATGATAGTTCCTCGCCATTTACTTCTCGGTAAAAATGTTCATGCTTCCTAAAAGATAACTTTCACCGAAGTTCGGACGACACTCAATCCGACTGATTAAAAGTCGCGGATAACTTGCTCGAACTCTAATTGAAGTAGTTCTTAGCACACCGGCAGTAGTAAACTCATAAATGATCAGTTAATGATCTAGTCACATCAAATTAAACTCTAAGTCACTTTCTCACCAAAATCTAAGTCAGTCTGCTGACTTATAATAATGTACGATCAGTCATCAACGAACATGATCACTGAATGAATTGAATCTGAATCAGTCTGAATCTCCCTCATTTGTCTCTCTGAATCTCTAAGTCCAGAACGACGTTGCTCCCCGCGTAAGTAAGCGTTTCTCCACCTAGCTGCCCAAAAACTGTGAGACAAGGCTCCTCATTCTATGACGTCATTTGTTTTCTTCGGCCAATAACCACTCATTTTTCACACCACGTGGAGTATCTTGGAGTATTTATTTTTGTATGACGTATTTCCCTTTATGGCCAATAGCAAGGTTTGAACAATATAATAGTTCATTGTCTCCAAACTCTAGTATTTTTCTTCCGAGCCCCTTCTGTGACACTTCGCAGACTCGTGACCCTCATCTCTCCACAAGGCGATATTTCATTTTAGAAAGCTAACTTCATTCCCTTTCGTTCTTGCAAACGACACTATATTTTCATGCGTCTGTCACATATTACTAACAATTCTTCTCATTCCAATCCCCAGACCTTTTTCTACGCAGTTGTTTCTGGCCCTTCATTATCATCGCCCTTCGTCACGCATCATTTATTGTTGACCCGTGAGCTTCGTGGTTTGACGGTCAAACCTTATTCCTTCGCCCCCTCCTTCCTACGTGTTCAACCCTACGACTTCCGTCGCTCATCAGTCTTGCTAATGGAATTTTTCGTATGTCGAGAAGCGCTCTACAACAGACCCTCATTCTTTCCGTAGATAATTCTCTCTACTCACTCTGCACGTGTTCCTGCATCTATCACCAATAATAGCCCAAACCTTCTTCCCGAATTTCTATAGTAATTTTCCCTCTGTCCCTCTAGTGACAACGTGCCTAGACAATTTCTTCACAGCTATTTAATTATCTTTCCCTTTCCCTTCAGTCTCCGCATACAAACTGCACAGCATATCAAGACACTAGATCGATATTTTATGGCCTTATTTAAAGAAACTCAGGGCCCGTGCGCTGCAGAACTAGTCTTCCTACTCCACTTCCTCCTTCGTACCGAGGCAGCGTCCCTCCACCCCTCCTTCCAAGCCTTCGTCAGTTGGGGGCGAAACTTTTTTGACCGTTTTCTTGACCTTCCAATCTTTTCTTTCAATAGTTTTCAGAATAAACGTAATAAAAGTAATGAATTAATTATTCATTAAAGTATATATTTTTGAATTGATATAATCTGAATCTTTCAAGAAAGGTACTTCTTTCTTTCCCCTAAGATTTCTGACATCGGTAAAACCTCTGTTTACCGTCTTTTTCCCTGCCTAAAATACCACTACGAAATTTATTTCGAGCTAAGATTTTCTCCGTATTTAATTCTTTAGATAAAACTTTGAATGTACTTTGTAGTGTTACGTTTTCTTTGCTTGCGCCCCAACCCTTCTTGCTTGTCTTTTAAGTTTCCTAATTTATGGGGTTAATAAATCTGGATCTAAGTTCGTTTTAATTGTTTTGATGAGAACGAATTGTTTTGTTGCGTCCGTGATTAACAGTTTGAAATTTCTCTGTTTTTCTTCAATGTTCTTCCCTTCTAACGACCACTTATTGTAATTAAAATATAAAAATTGTTGAATTGCATTTATATTCGTTTTCCCGTATTGAAATATTTTTATAGACACTGTGGAATTTTGTTTTAAGGGAGTTACCCATTGTAATTCTAGTAGAACTGCGTTGTGGCCACTTGTACCTGGTATTTCCGCGGATGAGAGAAATAAATCATCGGGCTTAACGAGGAAAACATCAAGAAAAGCTTCTCCCCTAGTCGGCGCTGGTGTTACCTGTGTTAACCCCCTTTCCCATACCGTGCCGTTCGCTAATGACTGTGCATCACCCCTTGCATAAACTTTTCCTTCCCATCTTTCTTCTGGAAAGTTTAGGTCTCCTCCGATTATTACATGACTCCTAAATGTATTATTAAGGATGAGTTCTTTAATTTTCTCTAGTATTCCTATATCTGTATCCGGTGCTCTATATGCTGCGACTATTTTTGATTTGTTTACGCAGTCTTTACTTTCAACGCCTATATGAACGCCTAAAATTCTTGGTAATCATCTGAAAATATTAAAGTGCTGTTGAAAATATTTTTAATACAAATAAAAAACCCTCCACTTTTTTTTCTATGTCCCTCCGATAAATTGCGTATCCTGATCTAAATATTTCTGCATCTTTAACGTTTACGTCCAGCCACGATTCTGTGCCTATAACTATGTGTGGATCGTACAAGTCTAATAAAGTGTCGTACTGTAACGTTTTATTTCTGATATCTGCCAGACATCGCCAAATGTGTTATTATTCGCAATTCAATGTTTTCTTACGGGACTCACTCGAGGGAATATCCAGTTTTTAACATACTTTTGTGTATTGCGTATAAATGAGGAAAGTCTGTGCAAACGGAACTATATTCAACACAAACAGAAAAACAGAGTAATCGAATCATCGAAATTCTTAGGAATATAACCATATTTTGCTACCAACCATCAGTCACAGAAATTGACCTATTTTGTTCTCATCTCAAAAAAGGTACAGCCAAAATTAAATAAATTAAGGAAAGTACACAATTCACATTCTTTTATCAGTATACAAAACGACGATTATATTTTAACAAGAAAACTTGTTTGGTTGAACAGAATTGAAGGTGATTTTCGATACGATACAAATACTTCAATCGAACGACGGAAAAAGTTCATTTTTGAGATAGTGGAAACAGCTCCGTTTGAACTGTCGTTCTCCAAAAAATTGTTTGAGTACATATTACCGTCACAGAGTACACGATAAAATACTATGAAGTAATATTACTATAGGAGCAGAAACAAGGGTGGCACCATCTATGGGGAGTTCCTTCAACTAAATCGACAACTACCTACGGGTGACCGGTATCAAAACTACTTGGTCTAGCAGTTCTTTCTGCATCTACGTTCTTCATTCATTGCGGAAATAGTTGGCTTCGATTAGTTTTATTACTTACCTTCCAAATTCAAACAGGCAACCCAAATTACAGTTTTTGGGGCAGGCGAAGTAAAGGAACAATAAAAACCGATATTTTAGTAATGTACATAAAAAAGGTATTCCAAAAATAATGATACATATTACATCATCTAGATATACTGAATAACACTAGAAGACAATCCGTAACATTGTAGAACATGCACAAAGATAGAGGGAACCTTATGCAATAACACTGCTATATATTCTATAACATTGAAAAACATATACAATGAAATCTTGGACACAAGCACTTCACTCTTACTTGAGCATTTTCATTTTACGAAGTAAAATTGTAGCAACTAGCTCACAAACTCACTCAATTCACGCTGTCTCACTGTTTATCACAATAAAATACATCCACGACCTACTTCACCTTGCTAATTATCGAATCTCGCCAATTTTTGTGAATTTCTTTTATGATATTGATGACAGATGTGGTAACAACTTCTTGCAACAGTAACTCTCTCTCTCTCTCTGTCGAATACATACTATAAATATTAGAAAAGAAGTCAGAGGAACTCGCCCTAGACGTTACTACGGGTAAAACGACACCAGTACCCCTCAAGGTGGACTCGCGTAACTGACATTTTGTCCCTCCTGTTGTATCTCACTTCATGGAAATACTTTTTACTTCAGTTTCATAGTTAAAAACTGTCAAAAATGGTACCAGAAAGAGCAAGGTCTCCTACAAATTACCAGTCCAGAACGCTAGAGACAACACCGGTCTCGTAGGATAGCCGGCCGGTAGACCGACCGGCCAAAGAGCAGTATTTTAGGTAATACGTTCATATATTTATTCATATAAGCTATAAAATATAGCGTGGCCACAAATAAATAATTATTTTAAGTTCAGATTCATTTGACACGAAGAATATGAATGCGTGAGCAATCCATTCGCTGAAATAAAGTTAACGCATTTAACTATGCCGGCGAATGGTACATAATGCATGATCCAGCCTGCTAATTGTAGGATGCCATGAAAAGAGTGCAGTTTGTCGTTTCATTACACTGATGATATAGAAGATTTTGATACCATGAAGAGACGTCTAGCATTTCTTTTGAACATGGGACTACAATATTGGTATAGAAGGAAGATAGATATTTCTTCACTGAACACACAAAAAAACACGAGTTTTGAGAACATCTCCCAAGTTTTGGATAGTGAGTCTCTCAGAAAAAAATATCTTACTAAATATCGTGTAACGGCTTTAATGTTAGTTTAGAGAAAATAATTTTATTTCTAGTAGGTATCAAAACACACTCAGAGAGTTTTAATAACCCTTGAAAGAAATAGAAAATAAAAAGTCAAGAAAGGTTCAGATGGCTTTGACACGTCATTTGAAACAATGAGGAGTCCAGTGACTGGAAATATTATTTTAATATGATCCCATTTTTATTGGGAGTAAAACAAATTGTGTTGTAAGGTGTATCCATTTATATGGCTCATATACAGAGGGTATTTAATATGTTTCCTCGCATTCAAAATCTCAGCAAATTTAGTACCAGGTAAGGAAAGATTTCGTTTAGCTACAGTAAAATATTACATAGTATTTTTAATGCTTTCATTTTATTAAGTATTTTCTGTGAATCAAATATTTGACAATTCTTTGCTATTTGTAATATATCGGTTACGTTCTCCTTTTACGTATCTGTGCATATTTTGAGAAATATTGAGAACACTCTGGTCTATTTAATTAACTCATAATTTCTATATTAATCGCCCATCTTGTTGGAAGTTATGCTGTCCAAATATATCGTAAATACCAGTATTATGAAGCAACTAATAAACTGTTATTGTAAAACCAACGTTCTATTTACTCTTATGAGGACAACACTATTGGAAGAATAGAATAAAATTTTGAGTCATGTGAAAGCCGGAATTACGAAAATTGAGGTTGTAATCCAATAGTCACTAATTTTGCATTTTTTGTCTCGGCGCTGAACTTGAAGATATTTTCGCATTCACAAATCCACCTTGTCTCTCAAAAGAGTCACCTCATATCTCAATAGACTCCTGTCTGCGTAGCATCGTTGAAAATAAGCGTAGTGTTAGAGATCATTGAGCGTTGCAGAGATCAAATGGTTAAAATGTACTTACTTAGCTTTGCTTTCAAATGGTGAAAGGTAGAGAAATCTAATTCTGTAAGGTCAGGTAAGTATGTCAAAATATGTAACTTGTAGCGACTCGTTTCCTCTGGGTTTTTCTTAGACTGAGTGATCTACCAGAAGAGAGGTTCCAAACTCATTCACTTCACAACCTTCACCAAGAAAAATAAATAATAGAAAATTAATACAGTTGATGAGTAAGTAACAAAATGAAGGATCACAATAAGAATCTAGAACATTACATTTTAAATATAAATCTTTTTGCATCAGAATTGTATGCAGGTTGTTATTTTATAGTCATATCTATCCCCGGTTTTCATCTCCCTCGAAATAGTATTGGTAAAAGTCATATTTTATAAAATCCAGTAAAAATTTGTCCGGACAGTATTACATGAATGTTGAAGGTTGCACATGAGTTATGTCCACGTGGAATATATTCCCTAAGTTCGTAAATCCTTTCCTTTTCATTCCCTTGATATGTGGTCATCAGTACCTTGATAATTCTTGATCCAGCTGTGATTAAGAAAAGTTGTAACCTATTGTAATTTACTCAAGCGTAAATGTTGTTCAATTTAATACCTAGAAACCAATTTCTGAAATTAAAGATACTTTACATTTTAACGGGTGAAAAGTGGTGAAAATGCACTTTGCATTGACTTACAGGAGCATTCATCACTGCAAACAGAAATATATTAAAAGTAGGAACTTGAAATTTTGATGGAATGTTGCTTTTATATGAGAAGAGATGAATTATATATTTTATATTACAAGAATTGAATTAGATATACATGTTTTTCAGAATTTTCTATTACTACTATGAATTAAAATATTTTTTTCTGTGAAAACAATTATTTTTGTTTGCACTAAATTATAAGGAAAAGTCAACCTTATCACAACTACAAAAACTCCCGTGTGAAGTCGGGTAGGGATGACTAGTCTGAATATACTTCAAAAAAAATTCTTCTGGAGCTGGGTTGTGGGTCGCAAGTGTCTCATGTGACAATTTTACTTTTACATGATATAATATTCTGCAGCGTATAACCTATCTAGTCTAGTCAAATTGTCATCGAAATTGCCGAATGGGTGAAAAATTAGAGTAGAGCCATTTTTTTAATATGTTAGGGTCGAGACCCTAACTAATTTCCAAAGGTTTTCCAAGAAAATTTTATCCCACCATCTGAAAGAAAACTGTTAATTTTCGTACTCTTTTATAGTTTCTGCCAAATATCTGACAAAATATGCACCTAACGAAAACCAGTTTTCTACTCTTTCGCTTCCTTATTTTATACGGAGGCTATTACTTCTAAGTGAAATATGCTCACTTGTATCTAGAAGTTAAGATAGCCTCGGCAATCAATATGGATCCAGATGGATACGATGAATTTACAAACCGTGGGTGGTTCAGGAATAATTGGAGATGAAAAGTAAACTGCTACCTCTCATCTGAACAGATAGGAAAATGTGTATTGGCAAACATTGTTGATAACAATTTTCAGACGTCCTGTTCAAACACGAGAAAATATCTCCCTCGACACAATTGTAATAGACTGAAAATTGGGAAATATAAACTAATTATCGATTCTCATATACTATTACACAGACACTGTATTTCAAAACAAACTGAAGAAGATTCGAAGGAATTCTTTAAGCTCAAACTACCACCGTTCCCCATGATGTTCTCTGATGAGGGAATGCGTGAGGGACCATATTATTCCATAAAATCTTCACTATTTGCCAAAGAAAAATCTCCGATGAAGCAAGTACATTATTAATGACGATCTAGTTCTACACAAAATAGTACGGTATAGACAAACTTCTTTCCACACCACAGTAGACAGGCCAAAAATTGCGAACTCGTCACGGTTCTAACGTGGTTGTGATATTTGTTGCTTACCCTTCTGACGCTTACCGAAAGGGTACTACAAGTGGTGAATGACTTCGTACGACAACCTATTCTGGGTCTAGCATCATCCTTAACCGTTTTGTAAATTTCTCAAGAAAAGTTTCTCGCCAACAAAAACAACAACACTTCATTCAATTTTTGAAAGATGAACTGAAAAAAGTTTCAATACAAGTGGACGGGCAGTTGATGCAGATGTTTTGTCAACACTGCCATTTCAAAAACCTTTCAATATGAAAGTGTGGACATGGATCTTCTAATACATGAAAGTTACCTAACAAAAATAATATATTCCTCTAAAAATGTGAGAGAGAGGTAAAGCTCCTGATGCTTTTTCCTCAGCTCACTCGTTTCGCCGTAGCTTCACCAACATCTGACTGTTCCTCCACGCATTCAGTGAGTGTCATACCCCATCTGTCTATTCGACCAAGAAAAAAAAAATGTTTACTGGATCTGGAACATCCCGAACTAGAAGAGGGGGTAAAAACTTTTCTAAACCCCCTAGCAACAACGGAGGAATTAACAAAGTGAGGAATATTTACTGGTTCGGTTGTATGGACGTGACCCAGCAATATACAACCTCGATCTTCAATAAAATATTTACTTGAAAGTTTCCCCAAGGGCAAAATTCAACGTTCACGTAGAAGTAGCCTGCCACATGAAAATAAGGAAGCATATATTTACACAGGCAAGAGCGAGATGCTATTTTTCAATTTTTTTTACCTGAATGAACTTTTTTATTTAGTCACCATGCGGAATTGCACCCACAGTTTTGCAGTGGGTCCACGATTTTCAGAGTATGCATAACGTTTCTCAATTTTCTGGTGATTATTTTGAATCCCTCGTCTTCCTCGATACTCAAAAAATATGTTCTGATATCCCAATATCAATGCACACGTTTTCCATCATCTTTCTCTCACCTTCCATCACATGAACTATCTCCCAAATCAATTTCTCCAGAACAAGATGAACTGAATTATGGGCCGACTGTGTTCTTGTATATGCGTAAAACGACATCTTTATATTTGTAAACATTATTCTGTTCAACCACTAGATGAAATCTAAGAAGTTACATATAGCACCACAATTTTTAATATTGCTATATCCACTCTAATGAACTTGTAAAAGTAAAATACTGAACATTCGAATGGTATTAGTTCAAACGTTGTATCTCAATATCTACTTGATGTAACGAAATAATTTTGCTATCAAATTGAATTTAGTTTGAAACTTGTAAAATCATATATTACTGTAGGACTCGCCTCATAGATGCTACTGAGTAAAAACTGAGAAGTTAAAAATCTTTCTCTTGATCGAAAATTTTAGCAAAATTTTAAGAGTTGTAATTAAGAACTATTCAAAGTAGATAAATTAAAATAAACTCACCTTTTATCAGATTTAATCTACATTGAAAAAGTATAGAAAGCTGATTTTCGTGAGATGCATATTTTGGCAGTTATTTGGCAGGAACTAAAAAACGAACGAAAATTAACTGATTCTTTCAAGATGGCGCCGGTGGCGCAAACTTTTCTTGGGAAACCTTTGGAAATTAATAAGAGTCTTGATCCTTATCATGTATTAAAAATAGTCCTTAATTTTTGCAACCATTCTCTACTATTTGACTGGAATGAATCAGCGTATCTTGTCTTTCGACTCGCTACTATCATCTTTGTAATTAGCTTCTCCACTTGCTTCCAATATATTATTTCTTAAATAATTTTTGCCAATTTTGTTAACCTAAAATGTCCGCACTCGTTATGAATAAATTTGATCACTTTTTATGAACTCGGATGGTATCCATAGCTTGTATTTTAAATAACGTTCATTTCCTGTTCAAACAAGCTATCTTCATTAGTAATGGTAAATTTATTGTCAAAAAACAGAACAAACTGCGTATGACCACGTGGAGGACAATAAACTAATTTACTCTCCGGAATCAACCAAGGGACCATCCCATCAATTCCGATCAAGGACCCTAAGGCAAAAGCCGAATTGAAAAATTTCAGCAAAAAATTGCTAGATAAGATAAAAAATTAGCTGCGAGTTATAATACTAATAGAGTGTCAATATGTTTATAATTTAACGCAAAAAATTTACATATACAAATTATTATCGAACTATAGATTATTCTGAGTATAGAGTTTAAAAATCATAAGAATTGAAATAACACTAAATTCACGATTTATTGTTTCAATAAACGCGCCCCTAGACAAAAACCCACAGAACATGTATAAGAAATCCTCCTCTATCCAAAGGAAAACAGGAGAAAAACACGGGCCAGGATGGGGCTACAGAATTAATGAACAAAACCATGCCAAAGTTGAGTACACATAAAAATAAATTAATGAGACAGAAGAAAAACAATCATGCAAGAAAATAGTTTTTGAAATTGTTATAAGTTATTTTAAAAGTACTACAGCAATGGAGTGATAAAGACAAAACGGATTTACCTTTTATTAATATCAATAAATTATTTTACAGTGTAGAAGCACTGGTGCAGGAGGTTGCTTTCAACCGCGGATTTGAAGAGATTCAATTTCATAATATATTTTAAATTCTTGGGCAGGGAATTATATAGAACGATTCCCGAATGATACGGACCTTTTTGACGAAGAGTGGTTGACACTCTAGAGCGAGGAATATTATTACTATTGCGAGTATTGTGTTCGTGAACGAGACTGTTTCGTATGAAGCAAGGGAGGCACTTCAGTAATTCGGTCTTAACAAACCCGACCGTTTCATTAATATAAATGCAGGGAAGTGTTAAGATATTTAATTCTTTGAATAAAGGTTTACAAAAGTTTCGGAGGTGAGATTTACAAATTCTCTGAGCTATCCTCTTCTGAATTCTGAAAGTTTGAATGCTCTGACCGGAATTGCCCCAGAAGGTAATGCCATAACGTAAATGTAAGTAAACGTTTGCAAAATATTCGCAACGGCAAATAAATGGGCTAACTGCGGTAACTCAAATTCGGAATGCGTAACACAAATTGCTTAATTGGGAATTAAGATTGCCAACGTGACAATTCCACTTGAGGTTGTCTTGAATATGGAGACCTAAGAATTTTGTATTCGTAACAGTTTTTACTTTTTTGTTTACTGTTTTGTCAGTGTTTACGATGAGACGATTTGCATGGAACCAAGTCGAGAGGTTAGACAAAACTTTTTGTGCGTTGGCGTGTTTACATAGTAAATTACTATCATCAGCAAAAAGAACCATCTTGCAATCTGATGTGGATGATGACATATCGTTCACATACAATAAAAAGAGTAGAGGGCCGAGAATTGATCCTTGGGGTACTCCGCAAGTAAGTGGCTTTGTTTCTGAAAGACAACGCTCAAGTATTTTATTTTTAGTATAGGATATTTCTACTTGTTGATATCTATCTTTTAAATAAGAAGTTAGCCATTGATGTGGAAGTCCACGAATGCCTAAAGAATGCAATTTGGTAAGGAGAATTCCGTGATCGATGACATCGAATGCTTTGGATAAGTCAAGAAAAACACCCTGAGGATTTTCTTCACGGTCAAGAGATGTGGTAACTTCGTTTAAGAAAGAAAATATGGCGCTTGTAGTAGAAAAGGATATCCTTAAACCATGTTGATCGTCAGAGAGAATGTTATTTTTTGATAAAAAATCTAGAAGACGCTTATAGAACAATTTTTCTAGGATTTTTGAGAAAGTGGGTAGGAGAGATATTGGTCGGTAATTTCCATAATTAAGTTTGTTTCCTTTCTTGTGTAAAGGTTTCACTTTAGCTCTCTTAAATATGTTAGGGAACACCCCTTCCGATAAAGAACTATTAAAAATATTTACGAGTGGATTTAATATAGCGTGGGACGAAAATTTAACAATAAACGCGTGCATATCATCTATGCCTGTTGGAAATTTGTTTTTTAATGAGGTGATGAGTCTCATGACTTCACTTGCGTTAGTTCTAAAAGTGAACATAGAATTGGGTACGTTGGTGGATATAATTGCGGGACATTGATTTGATTATATTGAGTTCGTTATTTTACCTACTTCTGAGAAGTAAGAATTAAACAAATTTGCGATGTCCTGAGGATTTGATACGATCTTGCCATCGTTTAGTAGAGAAACATTTTCTTATATTTACGAAAATAATCATGGAATTCGGCTGGTTGGAGTTTTGATAGATAATATAAATGGCGTTTGTTTATTGAAGAAATCCTTATCCCTTGGGTGATCCATCTGTTGTATTTCTTTGTGTTAATTAAATTGCTATTGTTATGGAAAAGCTAGTGTTGTAATGTTTTAGGAATATTGAGATAAATATATTGAATTTGTCGTCGGTGTTTTGGCAATTGTAAACATCTTTCCATGTTTCTTCACGCAAATAAATTATAAATGTGGATTTATTTATGTCATTTAAGTCTCTTGTAAATTTGTAAAGGATTTTAAGAGGTTTTAGTTTATTATTAATTGTCAATACTTGAGCAAGGTGATCGCTGTATCCGGCGATAAACACTTCAGAGATATACGAGATTCCATTGTTGGCGATAATTTGAGCTAGCAATGTTTAAGATGAACCGGAGAGGCAAGTGGGTTCGTCTATCGTAGTAATAAGGTTAAAGGAGTCGATAATATTCTTGAATCGATTAATTGGTGAATGTGCAGAGTTGGATGTATTCAGGAAATCGATGTTGAAATCGCCACATATAACGATAGATTTAGTAGATTGATGTGTGATATGTTTTAAAACAATTTCGAAGTTTCGAAAAAATAAGTAAAGATCTGATTGAGGAGGTCTATAAATACACAAAACTACAATACCGGTGTCGGTCAGATTAACTGCAGAAAATTCGAACACACTGTCTACGCAGAAGTTGTCGTAGCCTGGCGGTGGAGAAGATAAAATATCATTACGAACGTAGATACACGTACCTTCGTGGGGAATTTTTTCTTTAAAATTTTGCCGACAGTAAGAACTTGCGAAATAATAATTAGAAATAGCAGTATCGTTGATGTTGGTAGTTGAAAGCCAATGTTCTGTGAGTCATTGCAAATCGAATGGATTTTCGTGTACCAGAATATCAATGTCTGTCAATTTGTTTGAAAGGGATTGGACATTATGATGAAATATAATTATATTATTTTCGCAAAGAGTTTGTGGTTCACGAGAAATGGAATCGATATTAGATTGTGGAGAGGAATTTGAATTTGGTACAGCTTCTGTTCCGGATCAAACCCGCACACTGCACCCGATCGCGATTGTCACCTTCGAGTATCACATCGTACTCCTGAGCGCAAGTTGTAACTGTGTATTGGGGGCGGCAGGAGATGTGGATGGAGGAATAGATGAGGAAGCAGAAGGTAAAAGAACGGGGACAGGAGAAGAAATGAGTGTGGAGATAGGAAGAGGGGATGGTGATGAAGTTGGAGCAGAGGGAGGAGGAGGAGATAAGCTAGGTGCAAGAGGAGGTGGGAGTGGGTAAGTGGGCAGTTGGATGCTGTGAGGTCAGATGTGAAGCTAGGGGAAAACCGAAGTGATGTTTCTCTGACGGTCTCAGGTGTAAACCGTGCTGGGTAAAGTCCTTGGCAGTCAGGTGTGGTTGCAAATCAAAAAATGTGATTTTTGTGTCTGCCAAGTGATGTTTTAGGGAGATGTTTGCCAGGTTAACTTCGTGGTTTATATGTGGAACGGTGAAGCGTGAAGGCAGGCTAGAGAGTACCATGTTTGTGTGCTGGGAGGCCATTTTTAATTTTTGTAGATGTTCAGACGCGTTGAAATGACCAGTCAAGTTAATATCGTTCTGTCCACCTATGATTATTACTGTGTCCCGTTCTGTGAGTGTTTTAGTGTAGGCGTCCAGTTCTCGAATAACTTCAGCCAAACGAGCGTTTGGCTTAAAGAAACGGGAGACAGAAAACTGGCTAGGAGACAATCCACGCAAAACGGAGGACATCTGACGACCGTGCAAATCGGTTAATATGAGGACGTTTGATTTCTGCGTGGAAGTGTTGGTTTCATATCTGGGTTGCACTACTTTACGTAATTTTTGGCGGCTGTGCTTACCAGTGCGTGTTTTGTGAACAGGTTTGGATACTGGCCGGGAGGAGATGAAACGAGTAGTTAAGGGAGGAAACAAGGACATATCATCTAACACACTAAACCTATTCTGAGTGGAGAGTTTGGGTGGTGCATGTGTCGTTGGTCTAACCGGGTGGTAGTAGTTGGAAGGTCGGCGAGAATTCCTAACTGTAGTCCATCCGCCGATCGTGTTCTTATTGACCTCTGGCAGCGCACTGATTCGTGTGTAAATAATGATGTACCAAGTCAATGAAGGCGTTCTAAAGATCAGCTTTGAACGAGTTGAGGAATGCGATAGTGTCCATTGTTGTGAGTTAGTTAGCAACTTAACGACAAAAGCAAATGAGAATACACGAAAACTGGCAACTCACACAGAATGAAGTATGTTAGTATAATAATATATTATTACTACGGAAGTTACAAATGAGATATTAAATAAATTAAATATACAAACAAAGCGACGACAAAAATGATTAAAATAATTATTTAAGGCGACCACTGGATATTGATTAATTCGACAATAAGTACTGTATGTTGTGTTAAAATGTAGATAAATATGAAAGAATCAAGAAAAACGAATTGTGAAATGATGTAATGTAAAATTCTATGAAATTATGACGAAGAAAACTTGGGTGCAACAATGGGACAGGGTTTTAATAAGTAAATAAACAAACCGACCACTAAAATGACAGAAATAATAATTTTGGTACACTACTGCAGATAAATTAATTCGACAATAACTAAGGCAATATTATGTTAGAGTGTAATGAATAACTAAAAAAAGAATTACGACAACAAATGGTGAAATATTGGAATAATTCTATTTACGGCGACGAAAGTTGAGCAGCGCAACAATAGTGTTCGTTATTTATAATGATGTAATAATATATGCACCAAAATATGAATACATCAAGAAGTTAAATTTATGATTCTGTTTGTAGTTACGTAAACTTTATCACACCTTTGAATGAAAACAATATGAAATTATATTCGATCCGTTGGGTTTGAAAACCTTAGGAAATGTTTTTAGTGTTTTCTCACTTAACACACACAGAACAATGAATTTTACACTACAATGAAAGTTAGGATCTAAATACAACTACTGAATCAGAAAAACTCGAAAAAATAAAATAATTAGAAAGATTAAACTGAAAAATAGAGAGAGCTCATTCACGACCGCAGGCAACGCCAAGAGCAGGTTAATAGATAATAATAATATTGGAATAGTGTATAAAATTAGTTGTCAAAATTATGTTTTAGTTTATATTGGACAATCTAAGAGAAAATTTGAGACTAGAATCCAAGAACATATTAGAATGGTAAAAAATGGCAAAGAGATCCAAAAAAGTAGTATAATAAAATGTAGTGTTTAATTGAATCAAAATATGGATATCTCTGGTTCAAATAACAGACAAAAAAGACAATTATATCCGGAGATACATTTGAGAATCCATCAACATAAAATTAAATAATACAATGGATAACTAATTAGAAAATGTGTTCACTCATGAGTTTGGTAGTGTTCTTCATCATTTGAAAAGCTTGGTATTACAAGCTTTTCAAATGATGTAATAAGGTAACTTGTAATGATGACCAAAAACTTTAACAATATAGTATTGGTACAGTACCTACTGGTTTCGTATAGTTCTGACCGTAACAGTTGACAAGAACATGCATATAAAACCGTTTTAGATCATTATATTACTGATCATTATTATTTTATACAAGTTAAGGGCTCATTGTTGACAATGAATACAAAATTCTGATATTTTAAAAGTATTGACGATGTGTTCTAACGCAAACCTTTTTATTGCATAATAGACTGTGAGTACTTGATACGCTTTGTTTATATATTTTAATGTAATTTAATGAATGAATAACATTATAGTTTACATTATGTGATGTATAAGAATAAGAGATATATAGTCTTTATAAAGAAACTTAGNATCTTTATAAAGAAACTTAGACCTGAAGGGGAGGTCGTATCTGGACCTTGAAACGTCGTCGTTTTCCATCCAATTCCAGAAATACATAATGTACAAATTGATATTGACATTGATAATGAAGTGATTGCTAGTGAATAAAGAACAGATTTTAATAATTGATTGTCTATAATATCACATTAAATTTTAATTTTTCTGGTAGTAAAGTATTAAGACAATCATAGAAAGGAAGTGTGTTTAATAACATGCTTCTATATTTTGCTTGTACGTTTGTTTCCCTTTGTTTCGCGCCAGTAGAATTACGTATGTTATATAATATATTGTTGATTTAGTAGGATAACTATTCTTTTTTAGAATATTTTTACTGCCTGTAGATTTTTTTCATGAAACTCATCACTTCTAAAGTTCAATGCTCTAAATTTAAGAGCTAAAGCTGTATTAATTTTTTGGCTCACGATTCTATTACAATTATATTGAGTGGTCAAGATCCAGATCATAAGAGTTAATGATACTAGGAGTAGTAGGGGATGGATAGAAGGAGGGTTTTCTTTTCAGTAGTTATGTGAATTGAGACACTAATGTGAAAAGCTAAAAAAAATTCTGGCCCCGCCGGGAATTGAACTTGGTGGTGACCAAGCACGCTAACCCTTTAGCCACCGAAGGGGCCGACATTAATTTCTGGTCTACTCAGACCTTTACGAATTGACTCCCGTAGAGTTTATTGTCACAAGTGTGCAACGATTTCTTATATTATAATATTGAGACCGTGGATTAATTGGTTTAACGAATGAACCACGATCTCAAAAATATAAGCAAAGATAAGGGCAACAAACTGAAACACATAGAAGGAGACGTTGCGGGTGGTCTGCAGACACTGGGGTGTGGTCTGCAGCGCACAAGCTGGAACTTGTAGGGACCTTTCGAAATAATAAAAAATAAAATTCAATGTGAAAGACTGCAAAAGCGGACGTAAGAAACAGTCGAATCCCCAAGCGGCTTCGGGTGAGCGTGAGAACTACGAAGGGCAGCGAATGTCTCTTGGGATACGGCTCCCAAAAGGAGGCGAGGTTTTAAAAAGGGAAATTTTGGCAATGGTTTTGGCATACTACAAAAAGGGTCTAAATTCAAAAGAAGCAATAAAACTAGGGTGCAGCAGAAGCAAGTTGCAACTCGCTGAGGGGAGACACCACATCAAAAAAGGGGCCGCACTATCATAAAAACATAAAACTAGGTGTCAAAGGAACTTGCCGCACAAGCCACTGCGTAGGGAAAAATTGAACAAAGGACATTGTTCCCGAGAAAAGAACAAAATGGCTGACCGACCTTCTTTTAGAACCATAGAATTCTGAAGAGAAAGAAACATTTTGAGAACCTATGTAGGTGGAGCCGAAAGTAGCAATTGGCAACAGGCTACAGAAACACACCTCTTTTAGAATATACCCAATAGAAATTGTGGGGGGGGGGCTGAAATAGACCTACAAATTTACTTGGGAGCGTTCAAAAGTAGGGGAATACCACGTGAGCAAAAATTGTCAATAAAAAGCAGAGAAGCATAGAGGCGGATTTTTAGTTTGATTTTCGGCGGATTTTTAGTTTGATTTTCAGAGGATTTTTGTGGTGATTCTGAGTCGATTGGGGAGATGATTCTCCGTGCTGATTTTTCTATTTTGATTTTGTGAGCTAATTCTCTATTTTGGTTCAGACTTTATATCTCTATTTTGTGAGCTAATTCTCTATATGAGATTAAGACAGTGACTGCTGACGTTGATTTGTGAGACGATTCGAATATGATTTTTGGTGTGAATTTTTGAGGACTCGGAGATTTCTTTTGTGAGACGATTCGAACATGATTTTTGGTGATTTCTGGTGAGAGGACTCTGAGAATTTTTGTGAGATGATTCTAAATTGATGCTGATGAGATTCAGATGTTGACTTGGAATTGATTTCGATTTTGGACTAGTTATCCGAGAGTGTCTTGATTGTGATCGAGCAAATAACGATTTTCGATAAAGTGAAGTGTGGTAAAATTGACGGAGGGTATAGCTATCGTGAGACCAACAGGTCCGCCGGAGAACCCAAAGTGATTATCGATGCAGGTGACAATAGTAGCAGTATCATAAAACAGGGTAGGAAACAGTGAATATCGTTGAGTCGTGTTGAGTTGCGGTTGTTAATTTGTGTGTCAGAGAAGTCAGTGTGATGGCCAGATAATTAGTGACGTGTAGTCCGGAGGTCAGCGGCGAGCAGGTATTCGAGACGCAATACATATGCCAGCGACCAAAATTAAAGTAAATGTTGCCATCGACGTAAAAGTAAAGAGATATTAATTCAAAAGAACGTGGTCACGACACGGCCGTGAGAGACAATCACTCATAGAAGCAGTAGGTGATCGAACTTTGGTTTTGCGTGAAGATTACCATTCACAAACAATTAAGCTGATTACCAATGAACTCTGATCGCTCCGTACATCCGACATTCACAGAGAGCTGGTATGAGATCATCAAGGACACTAACGAAGAAAAATTGTGTTAAGGTCTAGAGTAATAAAAGTAGTAAATTGTCAGTGTATTAAATGTCAGCAGGCCCTGAGTGTAAATGTAATATGTTGTAAAGTGTGATCCCTGAAAGGCTGAATAAGTTACCACAGAAATTGGTGAGTACCCATACAGACAAAAAAGGAAACACCATGTCGCAGTAGGCGTAAAATGTGTAGGACAATGATTGTTATAAATGTCAAAATAGTGTATTTAGTGTAAATAAAGTATGTTTGTTTGCTGCTTGAACACCGGAGTACTGTGTTTAATTGTAAGTGGCTCCCACAGGAATGAGAACTCGGTTCCCTCCCCTTTGGATTTAGTGATTAGAGTGAGAACAATACATTTTTTGTAATTATTATTATTATTTTATTAAAAATTGTTTATAACAATTAATTTTTTTATTTGTTTATAACAAACCACAAACAACTCGTATAGTCTCAATGGCGCCCGAACAAGGACACGAATCGATTTAATTGGTGCATTAATAAACGAAACTGATCAATTTAATGTGTGTGGTAGTTGACTCAAGTAATTAACTAAATATCAAAGAGTGTAATGTGAGTAATAAGCGAGTGACTAATTAGTATCAACATTTATCAGAGTATGATTAATGAACTGGCAAGACTGGTAATAAAAAAACTGAGAGAGTCACCAGTGTCAAAGTTATTAAATAAAGATAAGCACCAAGGTAATCGAGAGTACCATTTCTGAGCGGCTTACAACGAGCAACCGCAAACATACATGTTAGTTTATAAGAATTTTGGAGGGATTGATGATTAGTGATTTGTGACTGTTGATTGATATTAATAATTGTAAAATGTCCGGACGTGAAGAGGATCAGAGTTCACAGGTGTCAGGAGGAATGAGTTCTGAGGGGTCAGAGAAGGGCGTATTTGTGGAGGAGTCAGGTTTCATAGACGATTCTGCGATGGAGAGTACATACGTAGATAATCTAGAAATAAAGCGGAAGTGTCAGATTCCGGAAAAAAAATACAAAAGGGAATGAGGAGTTCGAAGCAATGATAGAATTCATGAATCAAAAGTCGATTAGGGACATGGAAATTATGATTAAAAAAATTGAGGAGGCGGCTCAAAAATCAAATCAAAAATTCGATCAAAGGTTCGATCAAGAAGAGCAGAAATTCGATCAGATGGCTCATAAATCAACACGGGAAATTGAAGCGTTAAAAGAATCAATGGAGCAGCAGTTTCAAGTGATTAAAACAGAGAATGAATATATGCGTGAATCAATTAGAACAGTAGAGGATCGACTTCAGGACCACACGGAAGTTGTAGCTAGTCACATTCGGGACGCACAAGAGAGAGTGGGGGGTGTTGAATTTGAATTGAAGGTTNTCGGAATAAATCAGGTCGAAAATGAAATCATACAAAATCAAACTGCGATTAATCAGCGTTGTGATTCAATCAATATCAATATTGATCAAACGTTGGCTAATTTAAAAACAGTAATGAAAGAGGATAAAAATCAATTAACAAAGCAGATTAAGGAAAACCAAGAAGCGATCACTGCTCAAAAGAAAATACTAAATAAGGAAATAAGCCAAATTGATGATCAGGTCAGAGAGCAAGTCGAGACGGAAATATAATCAGTACGTGAGGAGATACAACGGGTGGCCGAAAAATGTGAAATCATGGAATCACGGCCATCTGCCAGTGTTTCTTCCGCGATAGTACCCATACCACACGATTTGAGATTTGTAGGGACAGGGGGTTTACACCCAAATAAATTTTTAAGAGATCTGGAAACATACTTTCAAATTGCTAACATAAGAGAAACCAAGAAAATGTTAATTGTTAGACAGACCATAGCGGGTAGAGCATGTGAATGGATGGAGAGCGAGGCGGCGTATGAAGAGATGACATACGAGGAGTGGCGTAGGAGGTTTTTAGGTAGATGGTGGGATGAGGACAGTAAGTTCTCGTGTCAGATGGAAATATTAAAAACCAAATATGATCCAAGAAGCCACGGTAAAATGCTGGAATATGTGGAAGTGACTAAGGCGCGGTTAAAAATGTGCGAAACATCATTACCTGAAAAGCAAATGCTAAATACGATCATTAAGCATTTTCAGCTGCACATTCAAGACCTAATTAGAATAGCTAACGTACAAACATTAGCGGAATTGAAAATTAAATTAGGAGCTCTGGATCAGACACGGGGAGAAGATAGTGAAAGAGTTGCGAACGTACGTCCACCTAGAATAAACGCAATGTTTACCAGTAACGCACAGTCTCGGCCGAACAGCTGGCGCGGTGGCAATGGGGGTGGTAAAGGCAGTAGGTCATACAACCAGTACAATGGGAATAAGCAACCGTCGTTCCGGGAACATGGAGGAACACAAGCGAGGGGCGGAGGTAGGCCCGCAGGCGCTGTTAGTGGAGGTAGGAACCCAATGAGCAATGCGTCACAGGCAGAAGCCGCGACCACTAACACACCGTTAAGGGAGATATTTGCCAGGTTAATTTCGTGGTTTATTTGTGGAACGTTGAAGCGTGGAGGCAGGCTAGAGAGTACTATGTTCGTGTGCTGAGAGGCCATTTTTAGTTCTTGTAGATGTTCAGACGCGTTTAAATGACCACTCAAGTTAATATCGATCTGCCCACTTATGATGATTACTGTGTCCTGCTCTGTGAGCTTTTTAGTGTAGGTGTCCAGTTCTCGAATAACTTCAGCCAAACGAGCGTTTGACTTAAAAAACCGGAGACTGAGAACTGGATAGGAAACATTCGTTTTTTTATTATTTGCATGTAATTATGAACCACAACACAGAGTGTTGGTACACAGGGGGTAAAACGGCACGAAAAGATGGCACTTGAATTTGAAAACAGAATGTTCTAAAAATTCAGTTAACGGAGTTTTAAAATAACATACTAATAGCATTGTAACCAAAGACAAATTCCCACTTATAAAACCAAATGTGTAGAATAAAAGATATTTTTGAAATGGTGGCACATAACTAAAAGAAAATAAAAAACAAATGTTCCAGAAAATAGTTAATTGTTATGATTTAAGGTGTCGTGACAAATATTGTTATGACGTATTGTTATGATATAAATACGTAGGTAAGTCAATAAATAAGTCACAAAATTGGATAAAGGCAATGACACTCAATCTAACTTCCGGACATTTATTTCATTTTTTGACATAATCACCCTGTACATTGAGACACTTATCCCAATTACTTTTTACAAGTCCTTGAAAACCGGTGACAAAGAAGTCTTGTGGTTGCTGTCATAGCCAACGAGCATCCTCTTGGATTATTGCATCATCAGTTTCAAAATGACGGCCTCCCAAATAATTTTTATGGGTCCAAAGAGATGAAAATTAAATAATGAATTATTTGTTCTACATGCTGCAGTTGACACCTCCTCAAGACGACCTGGGCGCTCCCCATTTCTGCTGCTTTGCCTTCCCTTGTTAAACTTCTGGATCCAATTGAATTTCACAGCTTTCTGTGAACAACAGTTGTCACCATAAACGAGATGCATTTCGCGATGTACATATTATGCAGACAGCCCTTTGACTTGCCCTCGCATAATAAAAGTAGAAATATTACCATTTTTGCCGTAAATTGTGGGATGATAGTGTGTCAAGAGGTTAAGAGGGGTAGAGAAAGCGGTGGACGGAAGGGAATTTTTCTTTCATTAACTTGACCCTTAGGTCACCTTGCATGTGTTGCTTCCAGCAAAACAAGGTTCTATCTCATCTCTTTTGTTCTTAACGTCATAGTAGCACAGTACAACTTGGCCGCCATGTTGGTGTTTCCCGTCCCTTCCTCGGGGAGGCGTGCGAATACCAGCTTTTGAATTGCTTGTCGTACTGTGGCTAACGTATTCCTTGTATGTCATATTTTGTTTTATTCTCTATTAGTGTCCATATGTCATTTAATGGCCGCTAGTTAATGCTAGTTAGCTAACGAGAGTTATGAATGGTGCACACACATTTCCCGTTGACAGCGGTTAACATCTAACGTCCGTTTCTTAACGGGTGCATGGAACTGTTGATAGTTCACTGGGTTATTCTGACAAACGCTCATAAATTTAATTCTACTCTCTTAAAGAAGAAGAATATTAAAATTATTCGCTCTAACAAAATGCACTAACACACGTTTCTTTGTTTCTGCGATCAAGAACTTTAAATTAACTCTTACTATTGTACTTTTAAATTTCATGTGAATGTAATCATTAAATAATTATCATCCTCATTATGCAGAACCCTTTAATATTGCTATATCTCTTTTCCAGTTTTCTAATTTTCAACTTTTCAACATCACTCAACTTTATATCCGAGTAAGATTTTTAGTTATTTTGTATACTACTTAAGTATGTCCATGAAATATTATTTCTCTGCCGCACAAAAAATTACCATTCGATTCTGAGGTATTTGAGTTTTATCTGTCCAGTCCATTATCTCAGTAACTGATACATAATATTCATAACCTTCTTTTCCATTATATATTAACATTTTTCTTCTTTATCGGTGCCAACTATATGTATTTTTCACTTCTAATTGTGTACCTTTCACATTTCGCAAAGAGCAATTCAACCTCATCGCATTAACTACGTCCAATGAACTATTACTCATCATTAAATTGTTAAACTAAACGACCATCCCCTTTCACAGACTCGATTTATTTTCAATTAAATATTCTTTACTACGTTTCGACCCCCACTGTAGGCCATCATCAGGCAACTGCTGACAAAAATTTACGGTAAGTGTTTAACATTCCGGATATGAGACAAGAAATCCACACAAATCACAGAATATGGAATAACATGGATCTTGTACAAAATCAAGGAATAAGGCAAAGAGACTACACTAATACACAGAATATATACAATTGAGTACAGAGGCACAGATTTACAGAGTATCAATAGTCGACAAAACAAAACTACAGAATAAGTAGAAAGGAATATAACTGGTATATACAGAGAAACAAAAATGGCATTGATAGAACAAAAATACAAAATGCTATTAAAAAATGCACCTAAGTCATTGCAAATTTTAAATTAACAAAAATCATGTTTTTTGAACCTCAAAGGTTAATTGTTGGTAGAGTATTAAGGTATAATATATTAAAGTGCACAGAACATCAATTGTATATACAGAGAAAATAATACTGGCATGGATGAAACAAGACTGAACAAAATATTATTTTAACATTTCAAACACAGTTGTTGTTTTTTAATTTACAAAAATCGGATGCATGGAACCTCAAAGAGTTAATTGTTGGTGAACATACTATTGTCAATATTTGGCAATTTATGTGTATCGGTCTTTAGATTTTAAGTGTAAATCTTGGATTTTATGCGCAACATTTCTGAGACATCTCTTATGATATCTCTCAATGTCCAATATTTTAACCTTTTCCCTATCATGATAAAAATTAATTCTATATGGTGATATTACTTTGTGATTATTCCATTTTATATTATTGAAGTGTGCATTTAATTAGCTCGGGAGAGTCTCTTTAGATTGACCGATGTAAATGTAGGTGCAAACTTCATAAACTATATTTTGTAAGAATGAATACGCATGATAGAGGTAAATTGAAAAGGATAGCGCACGATAATGAAAGTAATGTGCATTCATGCTACAGTTTAAGAGCACATCCTTCCATGTCTATTAAGCTGGAGTATCCACTTTATAGCTCAAACCCCGGACGTACATAGTAATTTGTTACTATTTTGTTGCCCAAGAAAAAAATTTGTCGCTCTTACCGTTTTCTAGAAACAGTGGATACTTCAGCTTAAGTTTTAAGCTGGAGTGTCACTATCTTTTTCTCCGGAACCAATGAGATATCAGAATGCTGTTTGCAGAATAATTCTTTTGCTAATTTATTGCTGATATGTTACACAAGAACAAAATTGGTGTTTTCTCCATTTAGCGAAAAGGTGTTGGTCCAGCATTCTTATATCAACCAACTGATAGATCGATTTTCTGTTTGATGAATTATTTGTTATACTCACATTAGTTTTACATATGTTACACTCACATTAGTTTTTCGAGGAACCTCTTTGAATTATTAATGTGTATTGTTGCATTACAAGAAATAGATTTAGCAAGGTGTTATATTTCATATACGAAATATAAAGTAATGTGATATAATTGTAAAGTTATCTCACATAAAAATACAGAAATGTATGTAGGCTAGTGGTTGAATCGATCTTAGCTAACATTTGAACCTGTCTAGTACTTATTAAATTGAGCACAAAACACGGGTCCCCCGAAAATACTAAACCAGAATTTTTTTTATTGGAAGGTTTACATATTAGTCGTCATTGTAAAGAATTGTCCAATCGCATTTTGAGAGTACGTGATCTATGGAATGGAAATGATTCTAAACAACTATTCACGGCAAAACATTTTAAATTTGTTGATTGATGAAAATAATCATAAAATAAATTAAATGAATACGTTTTTCCCAGATTGTATACGATACATGTTAAATATTGGAATTGCGATCAATTTATAGTGGATTATAGCACATTTCTTCACGAGATTTGTCTTAACGGGAAATGGTTCGCTTTCTCCCTGCTGATGTTGAATGACACCACGTCTGGCGACATCTGGAATTTCCGGCGACATTAACCTCGCTTCTGACCCCATGTGCTGACTCGCCGATCGTATTAAATAACGGTTTTGTAGTTGTCGAGGTACTTCAACATTAAGTTTTCTTACCTATAGGATGTGAAGAAGTTTATAAGTTTCTTTAATGTGTCATAATTTTTAAATGAATAAAGATTTCGGCTTCAGAAATATATTTTCGAAAGACTATAATACATAGAAAAATATAAATGAATTATATATTGAAAAATTTAGTTTAAATTTATATTTCTTCTTCTTCTGAAATAATAGTATCTTTATAACATCCTTTCTATTCCTCAATGTTCCATCATGCACCTGGAATACATGTTAATACTTGGAATGGTAAAATTCGGGGGACAGTGTCCTTGGCAAATCTCTTACTTTTCGACCATGAATATCGTAGGAATGAGAAACGTACGGTTAATTGAATATTACTTCTCACGTCCAAGATTAAAGTGTCCTGCGTTCCTAAACGAATCGAGAAAAGGAAATTTGGTCTGAAAGTTTCTTAAGTACGAGTATAACTTGCTTCCAAGTTATACTTTCAACAGAAAGTTCTCAGAATTTAACATTTGGGAAATAAGATATTAATACTTAAATATTTTAATTTGTTATATACTAAGGAAATTAAATATATTGTAATCGTAAGAATAGAAAGATTTTGAAGAATATATTCGTTTTGCGATTACGGTACTGAATATATGTTTTTACAGTATCTGCTGACAACCTGTTTGCGGTAATGGGGAGAAAACTGATGAGACAAATTGATGTATTATAGACGATGAGATTGGTTTCTGCTTCATATGTTTCATAAAAACTAAATCTTTAATAACTTTATAAAATGTACTTTAAAAAATGCTAAAGTACGTGTTTAGAAATGGCAAAATTATCTCGAATTTTTGTCTCTGATTTCTTTAACTGGAAATCACATAGAAAGCGTATAATGTAAAATATGCGTTTTTTTTATTAAAAAAGACGTATGAAAACACAGAAAGGACTTGTTCAGAAATTATATCCCTTACGTCCTAGTTAACTAATTTAATGGATTTTCTAATCAGGTTGTTGACTATTAAACCTTCTGCTAAGTATGAAATGAAAGAAGAAATGCAGACTATTCATCAGAATTTAACATTTAGACAGTCGCCTAAATGTAATTCAAAACAAATATTTATTTTCATTAGAATATACCAAATTCCGAAATGTTATTTACAATCTTTTTGAGAAGTCTGCAAGGGAATTAGCTTATTTTTATCTTTTTGAAATTATGTGTGGGAATAAAAAAAACAGTTGAAAAATTTAGGTAACAAATAATTATTTGACATGAAATATTTGGAATTAGGAGAAACCTCTTCATCGAGGATAGCACAGAAAGAATATTTCACTCTTCATTTAATCTGGAGTATCCACTGTTCCTCAGAAACAAGAGGAGCGACAAATTTCGTTCTTTGTAACTTATCAGCAACAAATTAGAAACGAATTATTCTGCAAACAGCATTTCGATATCTCCTATGGTTCCGGAGATATTGATGTGGATACTGTTTCTCGGAAAAAAATTTTCTTGGGCAATAAATTTACAACAAAATAGCAACAAAGTATTACGTAGGTGTGGGCTTTGTGTTATAAAGTGGATACTCCAGCTTAATAGACATCATCCTTCCCCTGCGTGTCTGAGTAAGTATCTCTCTTTGCGTAAAGAGAGTCACTGTTACTACTATCGGATTTTTTATTATAGACACCTGACTTCTAATAGATGTAGGTAGTACAAGAAAAGTCTCAGAAAAACACAGTTACTACCATTAGGTTTATAATTTTGTTTTGCATATACACATGTGAAAAATTTGTTTTTATTTGTGAATATTTTTTTTAACTGAAATGTTTCAAAAAGCGTGATATATTCGCGGATTTTGCCGATATGTCAACTTTATTTTATTTTTATAAAATAAACTAAGTGTGACAAAAATAATTCTCATTCAGCAAATGATCACTATTGTATTTGTGACAACATTTATTAATTTCAAGCTTCTGCATGTAAAATGTAATGAGTTATTAATTTTTTTTCGAAAACTTCTAAAAACGACCAGACAGATTATTAAGGAATAAAATTTATACTGTCGCATTCAGAAGAATGTCATGATCACGTTACAATTAAATATAAACATGTAAAACTATTTGTGTAACTTCCAGCAAGTGATAAATAAAACCATGTTTTCAATTAACGACTAGCGGTGGATTTCAGTCACACGCGTTGTTGCCGAGCATAACACTCCACTGACTGGTATAGTTTTGTCAGCTATGGAGTCCAGACTGTTTACTGAATACGGCACTGGCAACGACGCGCGTGACGAAAATGCACCGCTGCCGATTATCTAAAACATGGTTTTATTTATCACTTGCTGGAGGATACATGTTTACATTTAATTGTAACGTGATCATGGCATTCTTCTGAGTGCGACAGTATACATTTTATTCCTTAAAAATGTGCCTAGTCATTTTTAGCAATGTTTTTGGAAAAGGTTAATAACTCATTATATTTTGTGTACAGAAGGTCGAAATTTTGAAATATTGTTGCGAACATAATAGTTAACATTCGCTGAACAAGTATTATTTTTGACGCTTTTATTTTATTTTATAAAAATTAGTAAAGTCGACGTATCGAAAAAAACGGTAAAAATTTCGCGTATTTTGAAACATTTCTGTTTTTAAAACAGTATTATTCATTCTTACAACCATTTTTTAACTTGAGTATAAGCAGAAGAACATGATAAATTAATGGTGTTAATTAGTTTTTCCTACGATTTTTTGTGACATCTACAGCACTTCAAAGTGAAGGGTGTATAATAAATAATCCGATAATAAGACATGCGGGGGAAGGAAGTAGGGATTTCAAGGAAATAGCAGTTAAACAAGGAGAAAGGTAGAAACAGGATTGTGTGCAAAAGACAAGTCAAAATTATTTCTTGATACTTAAGTCTTCAATAGGCAAGGAGAAGATGGAAAAATTTACAAGAAAGTGTAAATGAATAAAGAGAAAACGCCAGTCTCAATGAATATATGTGGATTGGGCACAAGAAAAAAAATGGGTAAGGGGTCGAGCTCATTGTAAACAGACATTTTGACATGAAAAAGAAAAGACATTTATGGGGGAAGCAAGCATATTTTACGAAGAATATAATAATGAGGACAGTAGAACAGAAAATTGGATAATGTAACAGCCACCTGGGGAACAGCAAACAATGTCGAAAAGAGGAAGAATATATGAGGGTATGCAGAGTTATGGAGTGTCGTTATAAGCCAATCATAAAAGAAAGTATTAACAGATCTTACATGCGGTGATAAAAGTGATGAAGTATGAATAATTATAGTAATAAATTGGGAAGATATACCATGACTGTAGATTCGTTGGAGGACAAATGAAAATGAACTGGAAAAGTTTTGATGACAAACGTGGGAAACTGGAAAATTTGGAACAGGGAGACTTGTTGCAAGCCAAGTTGGCGGAGCGCTCTACCGTTCATTTCAAGCACTTACTTACTACACACAATTCATGTAAAATATTGCTTCTGTTACTCTCACTATATAAACAGAAATATCATGTTATATTTAGCTCACATTCATGATATGTCTTTCTGAACATTCCAATCAGGCTGATCTATGTTCAGTATTCCCATCAATGCCTCAAGCATGTTTCATTATCCTGATGATTGTAACACCTAACACCAAATAATACTATATACAGGGTGAATTTCAATTTGTTTCCTGCTGTCTTGTATCTTCCTTCAAAAATATATCACGTCGCCTGTAGGAGACAATCCCAGAGACAACTGAAATCCTGCTTATGCAACAGTCGGATGGATGGGTGGAAATGGATTTCCACGAAGGTTTCGTTGACCAACTTACATGTGGATAGGGACATGTTAAAGGAGTGTTACCAAACTGAGATGTACGCGGAAATATAGTGATGGAGTTCTTATATGCTCGGTGAACTCAAGGCGCGCCAACTCTTAAATTAGGTGGACAGAGTAGAAGAAGAGAAAGATTACTTAGTTGGGTCTCCAAAGGACATTTATATAATCTCGACCAAGATCGATCTTCATCTATCTGTTTTCTTAAGGAAGGGGATTTTTTAAATTAAATATAGTAAATAAACGAACAAATAGCGGATGGGATGTCTAATTACTTCAGGTCAAGGCTGTCATCAATTAAAATAATGTAATTATTTTTTTAACATTTCTATACAACTTATTTTCTCAAAGAATTCAGTGCCAATAGAGAGTAAATAAAGCATAAATAACTAAGTTCGGTTGTCTATAAGGATGGACCCGAATTGGGTTTTAAGTAATTACCAATGGAAAGGGTTTGAAAAGGACCGCTAATACTGGGCACGAGTAGAACCCCAACCCTGTCCACGTACAGAAATAATGTGGGGTACAGTGGGGAGGGAGAAACGTCTGTACAATGTACGTGAAAAACTTATCTGTTTTGTCTGACGAATACTATATTTCAACAACATTAAGATGGTAGCCAGATGACAAGCAGTAAACGTATGCCATTGGCTACTGCAGGGAAACACTGCAAAATTCTGCACCTTTCCGAAACAAACCTATTTAAAGGCCAAAACATACATTTTGAAATTAATTTTCATAGAGATTTCTCTTATTAGTACCGTTTATTCATGTTGATTGTATCAACGAAGAAAGTATAATAATTTTACTGTGGAAGCCATGGTATAAAATGCATACATCAGATTTTTAAACAAAAACTAATTGTTCATATTAAAAATTAATATCTTTTACACAGTTGCTGTCCGCGAATGGTAAAAGATGCGACGATATAACGTGATGATACTGCAAGATGAGATCATGTTAAACCAATGTTGCATTCCAAATATAGTAACTGCGTAAAATATGCAGTTAAAATGCGTATGAGTAGGCGTAAATGCAAAGTAGGCGCAATAAGCTATTAGGCTCTTTGGGAGCAAGCTATAGGCCAATAGAACAGAAAACCGGAGAAAAGCCCAGATCCTGATTGGACTACACAAGT
>NNCF01128258.1:0-11274 GCA_002313205.1 Laupala kohalensis
AATAATGTTACGACAATAAATCGAAATTTTGAAAAAAGTTTTTGTCATTTCTTAAATTCATTTGTACAATATCCGCTCTATTAATCTATAAATGTCATTAACATTGGAACGTATTACTGAATAGAAATATTCGAAATCTGTTTCTTGATTAAAATATTAGTTCTTTTTTATACCGACAGCAGCTGCAGCAGCGGTGTGGGAATACCATTTACACATTATGGATATACGATATATACCTACTACTTATTATTCCAACATAAAAATCAATAGGTTTGTTTAATGTAAGCCTATCTAATAATGTTTTACGCAATATTGTTTCTATTTGGTATTTTGTTGCTGGGGTAATGAGGAGTAATCCAGTAATTATTCCCTGTTACCCTTGCAATGCAACTTTACCTCTCAGTTTTCCAGAGCATTTTCCAAGGTATCTGTTTATTCGACGTCAATACATAAAGCAGCGCTTCATTAATGACTTCATCAAAACTTTCCTCTTGTTTTTCTCTTCCAATGCTGCATGCGCAGTTATACTTCAATACTTCTTTCTTTACGCTTTAAGTCACTCGTTGCTATCGTAAACAATATCATATGTTGATATTAAAAACAAACAAGTATCTGTCATCGTAATACGTCAAGCTTTATATCTCGTCATGGGATACGAGAGCTTTCTTCGTCAACATCAATCACATTTTAAAAGCAGAATAGTTGTGTAGTTTATAATTCACATAGAATACGGAAGGACATTCATAACGTAATCTGTTCGTATGCATTCAATGAGAGACTAGAAAAAAGATAAAATTTAATCCAAATCTTCCGCTTCAATATAATATTATTGGAATAAATTATATTTATTCGGAGAATTTTAAGACCTCTGGAAGTCAACACCGTAATAGTGCTTGTGATAATTTCATCAAAATGATTATTTCTAAGGACAAGTAGACTCATCTATCAGCATTGGATATAATCTTTTTTGACGTTGTTGAAGCTTATAAAGTTTTCATTTTATCTTTCTTATATGACTAATACCAAGTCACACATTGAAAAGATTAAGCCTACCCTGCGAAGGTTGCGTACAGTTAGAAATTTACTATTAAAAATTAAAAAGGAGCAAAATCAACATGCATGAAAAAGGAATTTAATCAGCATCTAGAGTCATCTCAAAATTCGTTGTCTTACACTGCACATAAACTAGATAATTTATATACGAACTAAAATACAGCATTTAAAATTGTTGTTACTCTTTAGTGGCATATTGTGGTATTGACGTCCGGTTGGTCATTCTTCAACACTACTAGTTTTGATCGAGCAATTTTGAATCAGATCTTAGAAAATTAGCTTCTTTGTGGTTAGAAAGAATTTCACGAATTTACAATAACTTTTGTTTTAACGACTATTAATATTAAAGTTAATTTATTGTCCATAAAGTAGGTACAAACTGGTTTTTAACAGCTTCTTCGACAATAACTGGAAGAAACACTAATTTGCTGTTCTTCGATTTCCTAAAATTTTTAGATGGAATTGCTAGTGATTCTCCACCTCAAAATCCTTGGATAATTGGGTAACCCAAAAATTTTGGATAATTGACCAGTGGTGCATTGTAGTCATGGGTTTTGTTGCCAATACCGTATTCAGTCAACAGGCAGAACCCCACAGCTGACCACGCTATACAAGTCAGTGGAGTGATGCGCGCGGCAACAATGCGCGTGACTGAAATCCATCGCTGGTTGCTTAAAAAATAATGTTCATTCGTAAAACCAAAATTTTAACTNCACCCCTGGAGCAAAAAAGTCACAATTTCTGGAAAATTTTAAACAGTCAACATAAGGAAGTACAATCACCCCGGCGACTATTAATATTTAGATGAATTTATTGTCCATAAAGTAGGTACAAACTGGTTTTTAACAGCTTCTTCGACAATAACTGGAAGAAACACTAATTTGCTGTTCTTCGATGTCCTAAAATTTTTAGATGGAATTGCTAGTGATTCTCCACCTCAAAATCCTTGGATAATTGGGTAACCCAAAAATTTTGGATAATTGACCAGTGGTGCATTGTAGTCATGGGTTTTGTTGCCAATACCGTATTCAGTCAACAGGCTGAACCGCCGCAGCTGACCACGCTATACAAATCAGTGGAGTGATGCGCGTGGCAACAATGCGCGTGACTGAAATCCATCGCTAGTTGCTTAAAATATAATGTTCATTCGTAAAACCAAAATTTTAACTTGCGAACGTGGAGAAAAAAAATTACAAATCCAATGGTGTTACCTGTATTTTTTCTACGATTTTTGTTGTGCTCTCCACGACTATTTGAAGTCAAGGGTCTATGATATAAAATTTGGATGAGAGTGCCGGCGTTTTGCCTTCAAAGGCCATCGCCAACCATTTCAATACCATAAGTTATAAAGCAGACAATACAAGAATTTAAAAAATTGAAATTTACACAAAACCAACTTCATACCTGCACAACAAGCGATGTTAAAATATACACAGAGACAAGTCCACTTGGTCATACGGACAAATACAAAGGATTTAAGGAAAACATGTGAAAAAAAACGACTTATCAGATATAAATAAAAATCAAATCGTGTCCCAAAGGCCACATTTTTCGTTTTGTTTCTGAAATAAGCGCAAAAACGTGAAAAATAGTAAATCCCTTTTCTCAAGCATATCGTCCAATCCATTTGGTTAATTGCTTCTCCGTCGGTTGGTAATACGTTAAAACACTCACAGAAAGTGTTGTAGAGTAAGATGTGAGTTGCAAGTCACACAGTTGAACTACGACGCGTCGCCTAGGAAGTGTTCTTTGGCAACAACACACGTCGCAGTGTTGCATTAGAGGTGGAAAATGAGACTTTTCTGTTTGGGGAATTTGAAAGGTTTCTTAGAAATAGTGTGAAGTCGAAACTTCTGCTATCTGAAAATTGAAGATGCAAAACTAAAAAAGGAAACTGCGTGGATCTTCTAAATTCAGAACTCAAATTACGGTGAAAATTTCAAAATACACCCCTCTCTCAGGAAGTTCATAGTGTTTAACACAAAACGTAAGAGCTCCAAACACGTTCACCTCTCCAGCACACAGCAACACTCCTCTGCTAACAATGCACGAACAAGAAGAAGAAGAAGAGTCAATAAAAAACACAGCTTATTGTTTGAGAAGAAAATTATCTGATTGGGTGCTCTAAAAATAGTTTCATTGTCAAGATAACTTTTTATTGGCTAGATCAATAATGCATTGAATTTACTAAATAAATTCACACTATTCAATAATGCGAATATGAATAGTGAGTTGAGTTGTTTCAGTACGGAAAAAATGACCAAAANTGGATCGAGCGAATACACATGTATACACAAGTTTCGAAAAGATTCGAAAACGTCGGCGAGGAGAAGCACATCCATTTTCCAATACATAGTCGGAGAATTTACACATTTTGAACACTTTTTGAGCATGCATGTAATCTTCGTCGGAAATGTGAGTGTCGGTGAGTCGAATGATAAATGCCTCCTTGGGTGGTAACGCGGTCTCCTCCAGTTTCTCCTCCGAATTGGTAAAGTCGTATGGAAAAACGCCCTTCCTACACGCCAACGCGAAGTGGGTGTTGTCGGGAAAGTGTGTGCGAACATTCGTAAAATCTGTCGGACAGAGGGTGCGCGCCAAAGCGTCGAGCGAGCTTGACATAAATTTAAACGAGTCGAGAAAACGAAGCTCCACTCTACCAACACGAATCGAGAGCGAGATGAAGCGCTCGTGATTATGAGGGACGATGAACGTTTTTTTTTAAAATCTGAATCACTAGCCAACGCATGCAATATAAAATAAGAAGCAGAATTGTGAATCAGAATAGGAATGTGAAGTGGCACGTGATAATTCACATTGCAAGCGTTGTGAGCGGCACCTCGATATGCTCCGGTGAGATGATTGTGATCCCGTACGCGGTCAGATTGTGTAAGACATCGCCCGCAGATGCAACACGAGGTCGCGCTACGGAAATGCATGTCGTCTGCGGAATGCATAACTAGTGGAAGAGGGTGGCGAACACATGACTCATAGTCGCGTGCAATATCCATCAATGTTAACAATAGCTGGTGTGCTACATCACGCCCGCGAAACGAGTGATAGCGATTGCGCGTCACATCGAAAGTACATACCGACTGCAAAAGGTGTGTGGCGTTGGTAGGCTTCCGAATACGCAGCGTGAATTGAAGGTTGACATGTTGCAAGAGGTTCCGAGAACGCTTCAAAATTACAATAGATCACGAGCGGTGTGCGTTCTTGGCGTTCATAATTTTTAAAATACATCTTCGCCTCTGCTTGCAAAGGTAAAATGACACGTGCTGTTGCTCCTTTCTGACAATCGTGTGTGTTTAAACGCGCAGGATGACGGAAAACGTGTAAACAGGTGTCGCACGATAAGATGCGATGTGCATGCTTTGACAATTGACTACCGAGTAATTTCCCCACATCTTTTATCCAGCAATAATGTTCTTGATACATTAAGAGATTGACATGGTATAGTTTTACCGCCTGTGTGTAATAAATATGGTGTATCATTCATTTGTTTTGCAATGCAGACCACACGATTTGGTGAAGATGACATGATTAACTCGGATTTTGCACTTCAAAACGATCTAGATCGATCACTCGTATTAGTAGAGTAGGATGTGTTAAATCGAGTGTAGACAAGAGTGTATGAAAGAGGGAGATAACGTGAGGGACGACAAGCATTTCGAATCCAGGGGTGACATTGGTGATAGAGCATTGCTGCAATACACCAAATAAAACACGCATAGTCAACATTCTCAACGTTCACAATTCCCTTCTTCGGATGTTGAAAGGGCGGGTAAAGTTTGACGTATCCGGAACCGACACGGTTGTCATCCATGCGGTGAAAATCAATGTGAAGGGCAATTATCCGGTTTGAGACCTTACCACTATCATGCTCTTGAAATTTATCGAAACTTGTATTGATCGGCAGCACAATATGTGTGCTATAACGTTCTTCAGAATCATGTGAAGATGTGGCAAAGACGCGTGCGTGGGTGGAGAGGACGGTTTTCGAATTTTGCAAGCGTTCACACTCCGGTGCGGAAGGTTTTTCAATCACAAGTTCACATTCTAAACACGCGGTAAACCGTGTAATGTTGAAAGAAAAGGTGCTTGACACTGCTCCAGAAATGCAGACGGTTGTTGCACATCAATCGTATTTAAAACACTACCGCGTAATATATTACCATGCAGAGAAACAGAGCGTTTCGACCACTGAAGATTGAGCGGTTCGAGATTGCGCGTGTGATGAATCACCGTGAGTCACATCATGCCAGCTCCACGCTGTTGACCATCACTCACCCTACCCCGCTCCCCACTGTATATTACATCCACCGCCTCTGCAGGCAGAGAGATGTAGCTCAAAATGGAGCGCAAAGACGATTCCCTCTCCGCCTCTAAAAAGATGAGTAAAATTATAAAAAAATAAACCAAGCGAAAAATAAATAAATGTAATACGTATAAACCATACACACCGATCGCATTTTGCAGAAAACACAGCGGAGGGAGCTCGTCGTACTCCGTCATTGAGAAAACAGCGCTGCCTCCTAGCGAGCGAAGCAGGTGTATGAATGCTCCCCCACCCCCACATGTGCGCGGCGTAGCGTCAAGCTCGGAGCGGCTATAATTAGAACTGCCTCCTAGCGGGCGGGGGCAACGATCCGAAGGCCGCCATGTGCGTGCCGCGGCGTCCACACGTGTGGCGGCATGACGCGGCTTGCGTGCATGTCTGTCCTTCATTATATCTGGATGAGGGGTGTCCACTCTCGGCGCGCAAAGGAACGACCGTATGTATTAATAACACGCAAATTGACATACATGCATCCAAAGCATCCACACGTGCGTCGACAAGACACACCTTGCGTGCACGTCTGTTTTTCTTTAATTATGAACGCATCCGTACGTGTGTTTTTGACGAACAATCGCCCATTTAATGAGTTATTATAAGAGATATACATCTTAACGCAAATGTCTTTCTTGCATGTGGAGACCAGCCACGTCTTTTGCTTCGTTAGCAGCTGCACGTGCGTTTTCTGTGAACATGCAGTCGTAGCAATTCACACACACATTATTGCCACAAATAGTTTAATTTCGAGAATAATATACATCAACGTCAACACAAATGAGATAATACTGCATTCTCACATGTTTCCGTTGTAAACATGCAAAGAATACATTATTCTTTCACTCGCACGTGGAAAATCTTGCAGGTGGCATACGCATATATAAACTAGGACAGAAACACAGAGCAGTACTCAGTCCTGCGCGTGCTTGCAACGAGTGAAGAGGGCGTGTTTTCATACATCTATGCACAAGTTGACCACTGTGGGCAATCAAGAAATTTCACAAGGTTCGTAAGTAATGTTCGCATTCTATGCCAGCATCGAATATGATGTATCGACAATGGGTTTGCAGTTGAATGACGTTTTTTTTAAACATGGAAAATCTTTCATTTCTATATTCATTGCGTTTTTTACAGTAAATCGATGGAGACTGTATACGTGAGTTCCAGAGAAAAAGAGAGACTCTCCCGAATCTCCCCCTCCTTCACCCTCACTTCTAAGCGAAATGGAACGCATTGATTTAAAGGATAGAGAACTCGAGAGCACATTAAGAGGAGTAAACTCGAAAAATTTTGTGTTTTTTTCCTTCTTTACATTATTTGCGATGATTCTTTGTAATGATACATTTTTGATTCAACATGGATTTCGGGAATTTAAGAAGGACAGGGAGTCGAAAGAGGTCATGTGCGGTGGATGCCTCCGCGCAAAAAAGATGCTGTGTTCGCAACAGGCTTTGTAAGTGAATTCTTTTGTTCATGTGCGGTCGTAGTGCAATGAATGTATTTCATTTGTTTCCTTATTGGACTGGAAGGCGACAGTGCACGCAGCATTTCAGATAAGGAAAGATGCAGCCTATTAAAGTGCGTACACATATTTTCTTTATTATAAAATCATGTACCTAATCAATTTTTAAGGTGCATTTATTTTATTATTAGAAAATTGAGAAGATTTTTTGTAACACCTATTTATTCTATCGCTAGAAAATTGAAAGAAGATGTGCTGACCTGCAACGATGTGCCGCTTGTGAAATTCAGTGAATTAGAGAGCGGTGAAAGTTTTAAACACAAAATTTGGAAAACAAACGATTCTTGTGGAAGGAAAGACTGCAAAATTTTTCGTGCTATACAGGTAAGCNAGAGCGGTGAAAGTTTTAAATACAAAATTTGGAAAACAAACGATTCTTGTGGAAGGAAAGACTGCAAAATTTTTCGTGCTATACAGGTAAGCAGAAAACAGTCTAACAAATTATTTTGTTTAAAAATAAGAATGTCAATTGACGAAATAAAACAATGATTTTTTCTTCTTCTTTTCTTTAAATATGTAAAAGTGTTGGAGACGCAGGATGATGTTGATCGATTTATTCAATCAAATCCGACTGTGGAGTGTACGGTTGATGCTTCCATTTTGAAGATATATTATGATGAATAACTCTCGCTATGATTTTGTGTATCCATGTAATTTTTGCAATAATAAATAAATTTTTAAATTAAATAAATTTATTGTCAAAAAACAGTACAAACTGTATAAAAAAGGAGTGTAATCTCTTTTCATTGTGTTTCTTTTTAAATAGTATGGGGAGGATGGGGAAAGATATTGAGAAAGAGAGAACATGATGGTACTTAAGATAATTTTTATTGTAAAAATATTATGGCTTTATTCGAGCTATACTCGAAGAAAAGCAAACATTTTTTGCTGAGATCAGTGGCGCCATGCATTTCACAACATCATGCATCAGTGATGCATGGTTTGCAGAATAGCAAGTTCCTGTCCCTCCATAAACCACTTTGCGTAGTCTCGTGTGGGATGGGGTGGGGAAAGTTGTCTGCCGTCTGCTTCTCCTCACACCCCCACTCGCCTTCCTCCATCTCCTTCTCTTCTTTTTCATACCACAATGACGCCACACCTCCTCGTCAACCTCCTTCTCCTCCTCTTCCTTCTCCTTCTGCTTCTCTTCTTCTTGCCACTCTCCCCCCTCCTCCTTCTTTTCCTCCTCCTCCTCCTGTCCCTCCAGCCCTCTATGAGCTGTCATGATGTGTCCTTTCTCTCTCGCGACCGCAACACCACTGCCCTCGATGCCGGATGTGTATTTAGTTTTATCTGGTGACGAAACCGGCCACGGGGACGTAGCTGCAGGTGCGTGGATATAGAATCAGGCAATAGGCGGATGTTTTCGGTGGAATATTCGTCTCTGTTACAAACTCGATTTTGAGGTCCACGCTCGGGGCGATGGTGGGTTCCTCAAGCTTTGTACAATCAAACACAATAAATGGATACATCATGCGATAGGCGTCTTCGGTCACGGCAGAGATAGCTTCTCTATCGTAATACCCGTTCTCAAAGTCATTAAAGAGATTATCTGCAATCGATCTGCGTGCCGTTAATTTCATAGCGAATTTCGGAAAAGAGAAAGGCCCACCCGTTTTCGTCGAGATCTGAGGCTGTTTTCGCCGGAGGTGTGACATCTTTTTTCAATGCCTTACCCTCGACTACCAGCACGCTGTCACAGGGTAGTGTGACGGCATCCTTGTTATTCACGGCAATACGTATTTCGTCGTTGTGGTTGTAGCTTGTGGTGTACGGAGCATAACTGTGTATCTCCTCTCCCTCGATTTGTGTCTCCTTTCGCATGGGTCTCACTTCTTCAATGTGGAGGGTGGTATCGAAGAGACTGATCTTACTTCTCTTTCCTCCTCCTCCTCCCCGCACATCACTTTTTCTTCTTTGTCTCTTCATCACAATACCTTATACCCCAGTCCGCGTAACACACGTCTGCTCTTCCTTGTCAACGTGACGGGAGTGCAAAGCACAGTGTGGCGTCGGCGAGGGAGTGGTTTCATTTTATATACGGTTCGGGTCTTATAAGGGCGGTAGACAGCATTATAAGGGTGTTTCCTCGCGAAAGCTTGTGAGCGTCCCGTCCGCACCCTCCAAACGAATGGTAATGTCGTCGATAATACTCGTTGTCACCAGATGCCCCACCACGTGTTGTACGCATTCTTCGACAATAGCACCGGGTGGGTTTTTCATGTGAAATTGATGGATGGTGTGCGCCTTTTGACTGTTGATAAAACCGCTCTCGATAATATTACAATTGATATAGTTGTTGAAACAGTCTGTATAATTTACAATCTTATCCGAAGGAGAAGAGGCGGTAGTGGGATCGAGTGCGGTGTGGAAACCAAGGAGAGGACCGATGGACTTTATAGCGTTAAAAAGAAGGAGAAACCATGATTTTTCGAGACACTTGTGTGTGGGTGTATCCGTTTGAAGATCGAAAAAATATTTTTTACTGCGAAATTCTGAGGAAAACTGAATACGAAGTTTATTTTTGATGTAGAATGCAATATCGTCAATTGAATAGGTGCCAGCAGGAAGTGTGATAACGTACGGTTTCTTATCTGCAGGATTCACGTAGGTGAAACGATTGCAATCATCCAAATCGCTTAAAACTGTATTCTTGGTTTGCAGATGTAAGAGTGCAAGTTCATACGGCACCTTTCGGCGTTGGTTTTTTTACCAGTCGTGTCTCACCGTTCTTCTCCATCGTCTTGTTGTGACGTATCATCTCCTCGAGTTCGCGTGGGGAGTAACGCACCATCACCAAAGGAGCAGTACCGTAGATGGTGAGTGTTCGACACATCGATCTACGACACATTCCCCGTTTCCAATCTTAATATAGGAATTGCAGACAGAGTTGTCTACAATTTTCGCTATTACAGTCCTGTACTTGCGTGGTGTTGCAGGTGAGTGTGTTTTGACGTCTATTGACGTTTAATGAGGAATTCGGGGGGAGCGGGGGAGGCAGAAGGAATCGAAATAGCACACATGGCCGGTGTGTATGGTGCAGGCCACAAAAAGCGTGCCCGGACCCGTGCTATCATCCAGATTGATCACATCCGATTTGAGTCTTTGCTTCTTACGCGGCAATGTATCACGCATAATAACACCTAGGAAATAGGGGATTCGCAATGCACGCGCGTGATCCATCATTTCCTGATGCGTCATGCTACGCCGTGGAATCCCCTTCAAAACAAGTTTTTTGTAAGTAGTCGTCGTATGCCACTCCTCACACCCCTACACACTACGCAGCCCTTTCGACGTGTCTTTGCACGTCGTGCTACACCCTTTCCCTCCATCGTCTTGTTGTGACGTATCATCTCCTCGAGTTCGCGTTTTGCTGTTTTCGCATTTGTCACAGCGTTAGCGTTGGCGATGGCTAAAGCATCGCCGGCCAGCGAACCCATGGCACCCAATGCCCCGGTGAGGAGGAGTAGGGGAAGGAATCCTCCCATGCGTTTGCTCGTCGGAAGCGTCCTCATCTTAGCCTCCTTCTTGCGACGTCTCTGCACCATCCTGCGATGTACACTCTTCCGCAGGTGTTGTAAGACTAATCACATACTGCGCTTACACACACCTTTTTAGAGTGGCGATGCGTGGGATGTGTGTGTATACGTTTGGTAGCGCGAAGACCAGTGTGCATAGGGAATAATGTATTCACATTCTAGGAAAAGCATGTAGCTTCTCCTCCTCTTCTTCTCCTTTGCATCGTCCGTTTTGGGGAGGTATTTAAACGCATAAAAACGACCTCCTTCAACTGGGAAATGTTTTAGCCACTTTTGTTCAACATCACTCGATACACATTTCATCTTTACCCTCTCCGAGCGAGAGTAGCGTAGCACATGCAGTGCACCGGTATAGGGCGCGTGATATGCAGGAGTACTTGGTTCGAGCGAACAATAGTCGTCGGGTAGGGAGGACAGCCGATTCGGTGTACAACGCAAGGTGAGGGTATGGACGACGGGTGGCATGTGTTCACTCGCGTAGTGTTTGAACTCTTACGTCATCTCCTCGCGTGCACCATCACGTAACCACGCATCCATATATCATTTCGTCGCACCGTCGCTTTCCTCTTCAGGTTCGCCGACACCCGTAAGACGTTTCTCTTCGAAAAAAATATTACCTCCCCTACGTTTCACACACCACCTCACGTTGCGCGCAAAGACATCCATTGTGTTCGCAGCGAGGATGAGGTGCATGTGTCGTGGATGTGCAGGTGTTTGCACTATTTATTCCGTTTCCTCTGCACGATCCCCGCAGTTGTTTGCGATTTATGTGGTGGAGCATTCTTCACCCCTCCCCATGTACGATACTACACAGCTCTTGAACACTT
>NNCF01128259.1:24586-36899 GCA_002313205.1 Laupala kohalensis
GTCCATTGCTTGCTTCCGGAGAGTAAATTAGTTTATTGTCCTCCACGTGGTCATACGATGCAGTTTGTGACCGCGATTTTGATAATAAATTCATTGACTTAAAATGCAGTTTTTATAAATAACCCTTAAAAAATTAAATTTTGGAAATAATTAATGTAAATAACCGATTTAGTTACTTCGAACCTTCCTGTTAAAAAGACTATTCACTCCTTCGGGTTTACTTAATGTAATTTCACTTCATGTTTTTTTCACACGAGCTCGAATACAATTGGGAGCTTCATCTAAAACTATCGCACGTATCAGATTATACTAATTCAGGTGTATTAAAATGTGGGCGAAAGTGGTATTATTGAAATATTATGTTGTATGTCGAAAAAGAAGAATATGATTTTCTTTCACAAAAGGTGTGAGCAGGAAAAGACGCCCGAAAATTGTAGATTTTAATCGAAAACCCTTCGAGTCAACGGTCGATATGTCGTAATCGAAAAGTTTTCCGATCATGCATCAAACGATTGTTACGATTGCACTTTTTGTAGGAACACCAATAAAACATTTCCATAATTAATTGACGGTCGTAACGAAGCTTCGTAACTGATTATTTGCTTTCATTAATTCTCGATTTACATCGGTATTATCTTTCTTTTGTAAATTTTAATTCTATTGGTAATTTTGTGGTAAATATGTGGTTCAGAATCTCGTAAGGTTGTGCTACGATGTTGACAGATTTCGTTAATCCGTCTTCTTGCTTTCGATGGGTTTCAACAGAATTCGGTTTTGGTCACGAGGAGAAACAGGTCCAAACACGCAATCGTCTATCAATAAACGAATAATAGTAATCCGTATTGATTCATTTGCATATATTCGTTCGACAGTGTTCCATATGCATCAAATGAGAACCAACGATACAATAAACGCCTAGGAATAGGGAGTTTGGCTGATGACATATTCATATGAAGAGTGGAACCCGGATGATAATGAGAGAGATTGTGGTGGTGGATTGTAAATCGTGAGTTTAGTGTCCAATTAGTCTCCAATCGTTCCATTGAGAAATGAAAATTTTCCAACGTCGGTTGTTTCCTAACCCTAAAATTTAAAATTCGATGTTTCCTACGAATAGAGGAGAAAAGACAGATTAATTCAATGTGGACGTATACACCAAAGACGAGCTCAATCTTTTCAGATATTTCTTCCCAACATATTGTTTAATGACGCAGCTCCTGGCTGTTCGCCAAGGGATGAACTTTTTACACTTTTTGCTTGTTTCTCTCTCAATCCCTCTGCATCATTTAGGAAACAGTGATTGATGTGCGCTGCATCACTCATGCGCTCTCTTTATCACTCTCGAACAAGACACATGTGAAATCTGCTTCACTTCGAATCAACCTTTAATTCCATCCATTTAAAGTTATTAAATCACTCGTTTCTAAATTAATATATCTTTGACCACACTTAAACAAATACATGAATCCACACTAATACATAATGTGCTTAACGCGAAAGTAAGAGTGTGTGCGTGTGCGTGTGCGTGTGCGTGTCTGTCTGTCTCTCTGTTTGCTACCTGATCGCGACTAAATCACTCGACCGATCGCGATGAAATTTCGCGAGAAGAAGATGGTTTACATCTTCAGGTCGAACATTGACTAACATTTATTTTTAAAATGTGAGATAAGAAAGATAGAAATGTTTCGTTTGCTGCCTAAACTGTTAGAAAGAGGTGACAAATATGAATGGGACAAATATGTTCGCCGCTAAAAGAGTTCTACAAACAAGCCCGCCACAACATATGCCTATCTACCATAATTATCTAACCTATTTAATAAACAATTATTACAAATATAAGTTTGAAAATACTTCAATTTATGGGAGAGTAATTTAACACGGAAATAATGAATCATATAATTTAATGAATTATTTGTATTGTGAATAGAGCAAAGATATCGTAAAATTTCGACGAATAGTTTGATTTTTCAACAATTTCAATGGAGCGGAGCAGACGTGTCACGCTGCAGTTTACACAGAGGTCAAGTTTCGTATTAAATTCGTATTATTGTGAATCTGAAAAGGTGCATACATGTTTTTAAAACCCAGTAAATAAAATTGTGATCTTACAATATAGATGGATTTAATTTTAGTAAAACAAGATTAGTCTAAGACAAATCACAGTATAAAAAGCCGGGTAATCAGCTAGAATGTTATTTATTAAACAAAGCTAGTTTTATCGCTACATAATTCTGATACAGAAGAACATCTTTCCGAGATTTTCCCGGATTATAGAGGAACCTTCTCAAAAGGGACTTTTCACAATGATGACAGTTATGCGTACTATTTATTATTTTTTAAATATTTTTATTTTCATTAAAAACAGAACTTAATTGTGTAAAAAACCAATGGAGGTTACGATCATGAATTGAGGTACTTTTTCATCGTAGTGTTTGTAAATGGGAAATGTAGCTTAGTGTTATTGAGCCTTATCTACGTGGAGCGATATGAGGTAGGATGTGGGTGGTAGAGGCTATTGTGAGCTGGGTTCACTAACAACTAGGCCGACGTGGAGCTGTTCATAGTGATAGTAATAGTGTTACTTATACTTAATCAGTAGGAGGTGAATAAATTGTACATATAAACTTCTCGTGGTACACACGAGTCCGGCCCCTTAGTTCTTTAAAGAACTATTTACCAGATTGTGGTCGCAGTCCTTTTTATGTATTGAATCGTACCTTTGTAATCTGATATCTCAATCTTCCCTTTTTATCTGGACATTCTGTTTGAGATTTACGGTGACATCTCGGGAGCAGTGAATGAGCCCGAGAGCACCTTCTAAGTCTGTCCTGTGTCGGAGGCTGCCGACTCAGCGGTCACCCTGCCCTCCCGGGTAGTGCTGGGTGTTGGCTACAGGTGACCTACCAGTAGGCACACTGGTAGACGGGGACACGTCTAGCTGCCGTATCCCTATACTGCTATATGCACTAACAGTAGCCGAGCAGCGATCCTGCTCACCGATCGGAAACCGTAAACGCCAACCCAATGGAATTCGTATCTTCCTACCCTTGCCACGGGTGGGGAAAGCATTACCTGGCAAAGACCAACCCAATGAAGGGGCGCAGCCTGAGAGCTCAATGCCCGTATCCTGCCTACTCGCTTTAAGGTTCTGAGTGACACCCGAGGTCAAGACCGCGACCATCCAATGATCACGACTCAATCTCTACCACTTCGGGAAATCCCCAGCATCCGATCTGTTACTCGAGGAGCGAACCCGAGATTGAGTACGGAGGTGGTGGGACTCGTCCGTTCGGCAGCTTACTTTATCCAGGTAGGACCAATTAAGGGGTTACCCTTCAAGTACCTAGCCCTCTCCCCATGTTACGGAATCCAGAAGCCTTACTGGATCACCGAGCGTTCGATGGGTAACGGCTCGAGGCGCAACCCGTTTGCGTCTCCCATCTGCTTAATGGGACATCCGTTCCGTTTGCATCTAGGATGTGGGCGAGGGACGTGTCCCGATAGTAGAACACGGAGAGAGTCCGTCAAGGCTCCTCTTGCGGGGTTCTCTACTCGTGTTAGACGGATTTCCCCAACGAGTAACCGTCGATGCTCCTGTTGCGGAACATCTCCCCCCCCCTTCCCCCTCGAACCGATCCGTTGCCCGGTGGTGGACGGGACCCGAGGGGACCCCCATCCGGTCGGGGTGGGGGAAGAGGAGATGGATAGATGAAGGAGGAGGGTTCGCTTTCCTGTAGAGTCACATCTATATAAACTGGGACATTAATGTGAAAAGTACTAATTTATTTCTGGCCCCGCCGGGAATTGAGCCCGGAGTGAGCGAGCACGCTGCCCCCTAAGCCACCGAGAGGTTTTTATGGTGTATTTGGTGATATATTGAGACTTACCTTTAACACGAGACATCGTTTTCATCCAGCTGTGAGCTCTTGCTCCGGTTTAAAGCCGATGTATTAGACAAAGAATCTAAAGCAAGGCAGGCATCGCCCCATCATTCAGCGACGTTGAGACACTGTCGCTTTTCCCTTTCTTCGTTGAAACCAAGTAAGGGGTTTCCGAGATGACGTCAGTATCATTTGACAAAATGAATGAATTTAAAAGATTGAGTGCGTATACAGAACTCTTCTTAACCGGCCTGGTGGGGACCGAGACCCTTGTCGGTTAATCCGGAGTTTCTGTGAAAATCTTTGTTTAAAAAGAGCCAAAACAATATCATCAGATTGTTACGAATAAAGCAGCAGATGAGACGTCGTTGTTCTTCCTCACTTCACGAAGAACTGAATGAACTGGAAGAAGTAGGCAAGAGGGGAATCAAACTTCTAAACTCCCTCCCTCCCTCCCGCCGCAGCACAAACACGACATTGTTGAACACAACCAACGTCGCGTTACGTCACCCAATTTCACTTTCCAGGAAGATGGCGCCCCCTTAAGGAACCAATATTTAAGTCACTGCCTAATGACTCTCATACGCTGAGCGAGACAACTGTTCCACGGAATAGAGACGTTACATTAGTAGAAATTAATTAATCGACAATTATCACATCACTATGATCTTGTATCGAAGCTGAAATAATTAATTTCATTTTTACTGTTTTATTTTCCAAATCAGAAATTTGTGTTGAATGAAGTGCAGGTAAAAAGTCCGATCATTTTTTTTTCCGTTGTGTGTTGGAAGTCGGTGCTTTTCCGCGCCCCAACTGAAGCTGATTTTGGAAGATGGTTTTCCTTTATTTATCTGTGAACACCCAACAATTTTTAATTATTTTTTTGTACTTAACAGTACTGTATGTTGTTTTGTCCATTTTAGTTGCCTTCTTATAATATTACCTATATGATGTCATTCCTGTAATTATCAATAGGTGTTTGTCCATTATGTTGAAAACGTATTTCTTGACATATTTACTCTATCACTTCATAGGAATAGCACTTATGTACTATATTGTCACGAACACACATTTTCACTCTTCGTATTTTCTTCAGTTTTCTTTAAATCGACTTCCATGACAAAATTGGTTAGTGAAGAAAAAATTTTCTTTGTGGTTATTGATTCAGGGTGAGAGAAAGGGTTATTTTCTTCTTCTTCGTGCTTAATTTTCAAAACTAATTGAGAGTGTATCCGACAAATATTAATAATAATTATTGATTGACTGTCATGTAGTTATTAATGTGAAAATATGTGATGCGTACTTTGAAACACGCGTAGAACATTCTCGATCTCTCTTGTGTTACGTCAACTCTGAACTACGTTTTCACAGTGACGAGATCAAGAAATATTTGTTTAGTTCGAGAAGTAACCGAGGTTGATCGGTTGCTTCAATAAAATTTAAGTACTGCCAGCAAGCGTAAGGAGGTCCTAGTAAATTTTTTACCTCACGTTCTCATATTAACAGGAAAATCATAATTCCGATTCTTTTTGTGAACTTCTTGGATCTGTTCCAGTACCCATTGCCTTCAGGTTCCTTTGCATATGCAATGAGGCAATATTCGCAGCAAGACAAAAGGGAGCCTTGGCATTTGCTCTCAAGAAGCTACTTTTGCACTGCGTCCGTTCGCTTGAGGTTTTTTCCGTGTGGAAGACGCATCGATTTCAGATCCTCCCGAACGGAGACTTCGCGTCGCGTCGCTTTGATGAGCGAATTCTCGCGAAAGACGCCTTTTAGGACTCGGAGAGAAGCTGCGTTCAACTGACTTTGAATCGTCGTCTCCGCGTAAGCAAAAGCTCTTCTACTCTCCTCAATCATATTTCAGAATAATGGACTGAGGTAAGTTTCGGTCAGGGGAAAAGGGGAAAAGGACGAAGAGCCGCTGTACCGAGCATTTCACTTATCTCCAGTGCGGAGACGTGCTCCGGGTGTTCCAGGGTTAGGTCCGGACGCAAAATGGTGTACAGTTGCGGAAAGCGAACGGGTGGTGTAGTGGTTAACTCCCCTGCTACCAACGCAGGAGTTCCGGGTTCGATTGCCGGCTCGTCGCCATTTTGATCTGACCGAAAGTTGTCGCATACCTCTCCGCGTGTAGCTACACGGAGGAAATACGCGCGTCCCGGACTGATTTTCTTACACAGGGGCACAGTTGTGTTGATTACTCTTCATAGATATTTGTGCTGTACAACCCCTCTCTCTCTCAAACGGTCTGGTCGGGTCCGAGGTTCCCGTGAAAAAATCGACTTTTGTTCAGAAAGAGGTTATCAAGAATAAGGGAATAGGCGACTGAGGCGACTGAGGCGACATTCGACTGCACTTACGTCATTACGTCAAGAAACGAACATATATACGAACTTGTCAACTTTGAAAACGTTGTACGTATGTTTATACATATCACTGTTTGAAGAAGAAAAAAACCAGAGTTATACGCTGCAAGAAAGAAAAAGATTTTTCCACGGGATAATCTGGATGATCCGATTGATCCGATTGATCCGAGGCCGCTTGAGAGGGGTTCTACTGTTAGAAAACGTAGATAACAAATCGAAGTAGAGCTTTTCAAGGACCAGTGAACGACCTCACCTCAGTTTGGTCACTTTGGTCAGTTAGCATATATTAGTATCATAAGTATAACTAGTCATGAGAGATTGTTATCAGAGACCTCACTTAAATTTGCCAGTTAATACTTTTTTCCATGATTAAGATTTCTCTTACTAAGATTGATTTTAAAATGTTCTACACCAGAGAAAACATTAAAAAGTATAAGATGTGGGTAAAATGACATGTTGAAAATCCTCAATTGACTTCAGTCTCTACACCATGTACACGTTAACAGACTCGAGACAATCTCATTCTGTTTTTTTTTTGATAGCTGAAATTCTTTTTTTGGAAATTAAAAAAATGTACCATTTGCTTCCACTTAAATCAAGAATTATTCGAACTTCTTGAATTTATAAACCTAAAAATATTGTGAACAGTCCACCTAAAGGTCCCGGTCATTAAATATATTTAATAAATATACATTACAAAAAAACTTGTCTTCTCTTGTTCTCTTTTAGTTTATATAAATTACGAACACATAATCGTTCAATATTTGACAAAGCGCTCCATAAAACATTTGTAGTATTTACTTCATTTGTAGTATTTGTTAACGGTTAGAGATAGTTTGGCATGAAAAAAACCCTCCGATTGTGGAGAGTTTTTTCTTCGCTGACCGTAGCACGATGATAATAATAATAATAATAATAATAAATATGCTTATTTTGAGGCGAGACGCAGACCATAGGGTCTCCTCTACCGTCTGAGTACGTAGAAGAGAGAACGATACAATTTATACAGAAGTAGAAAAATTAGGAAGGATTAAAATTTACATGTAAGTCTGGGAAAGCAAAGCAAGGACCGGGAAACCTTAAGCCCTCAATCAGGATGGCAGCTTAGGTTCTTGTTTGAATATGAGAATTATCGTAATAGTATGATACGCACATAACACAATTTACTATTTACAACTTCATAAAAAAATATTTTAACGTATCACTATTAAAAATATAAATATCAAGATAAATGTTATTTCTATAAAANAAAAAAACGGTAACATAATTGTGCGAATAAATTAACACAAAGAGTAGAAGAAAATGCTGTAGAAAAAGACTAAAAAACGATTGACTCTAAACAAATAAAGATATTTAAAAATATAAAATATGTGCAATATAAAAGATAAAAACGATTTATTCTAAATACAAAATCAACATAAAAATATGTTATTGATAAATGTCAGGCTCCTGTTTTCTGTGTTGAGTTGGTATCAAAAAATTGAATTTAATTCTGAAATAAAGCAAAACGTATTATGTGTAGCGTTGTGGGAAAATACTTTTGTTAAATTTGTAAAATTAATTTTCTACGATTAATTAATTAATTAATTAAATCTAAAATTAATTAATTTGTAGCTTTTCATATCCATGTCTCAGTTCAAATAGCTGTGACGTATGAAGAGTCCATGCTCTGCGGCTAACAACCGTAGTTGTAATACCCGGATACAGCAATCTACACTCTGTCTAGACGCTGTTCCCCCAAAGAGTTACGATGTGTGTAGTAAGTAAACTCGTGTAGAGATGAGCCTCACTAACACTCGTCATCGGGGTACTTCGTTGGCCGAAACGAAAAATACGAATACATAAGCACTGTCANGCCGAAACGAAAAATACGAATACATAATTTTCTACGAGGTGACATTTCGTGCTCAGTATACGCTCTCCACGGAATCCTCTTTCAGCAAGTAACTTTTTCCACTTTACGCTTTTCGTAGATTCACTATCAAACGGATTTTATTTCAACGTCTGCTCTCTCCGGTGTATGTTACTGAGGTTAAGATACTGGTTTACGGCGCCCGTCTCCCACTCTAGGAACTGTAACCTCTTGTTGTTCTCCGGAGTTTCTCTAGAATCAACATCGTAGTGAATAGTCTTCTCTGCTTATTCTTCATCAAATTTCAACTCAATTGATGATGATGATGATTTTTGTTTGTTTTTGTGTTTGTTTGTTTTGTATTTGATTTCAAAATACCAAACGTTGGATCATAAGTTCATTGCAAAAACTATTTCACAAATAAATGAATTTCAAACATTGCAGAGTATTCGTTACAATTATATTCTCCATGTAATAAATTTAATAAATTAATTGTCAAAAAAGCAGCACAAACTGCGTATGACCACGTGGAGAACAATAAATTAATTTACTCTCCGGAAGCAAGCAAGGGACGTATTCCATCAATTCCGATCAAGGGCCCTAAGGCAGAGGCGGATTCAAACATTTCAGCAAAAGTTTCTAGATAAGATAAAAAGTTAGCTATATAATGTCAATATGTTTGTAATTTAACGCAAATATGTTTGTAAATTTACATGTTCAAGTTATTATCGAACTATAGATTATTCTGAGTATAGTGTTTAATAATTGAAATAACACTAAATTAACGATTTATTGTTACAATAAACACGCCCCTAGACAAAGCCTAGAGAACCTGTATAAGAAATCCGCCTCTACCCGAAGGAAAACCGGAGAAAAACCCGGGCCAGGATGGGGCTACAGAATTAATGTACACAACCGTGCCAAAGTTGAGTACACATAAAATTAAATTAATATGAGCCATTCGGCAACACAATCATGCAAGAAAATAGTTTTTGAAATTGTTATAAGTTATTTAAAAAGTGCTACAGCAATGGCGTGATAAAGTACGAGATACGTGTACGAGATACGATTTGTATATCATAAGAATCGAATAGTGTAACTTCATTTTATTTTAAAGGTAAAACGCAATGAAACAAAATTGAGTCTAATTCAATTACAAAATCACGAGGATCTGTAGAATCCATGAGATTCATTACTGGTGACTTTAAAAAATCCCAAGACGAACTAAACGACTTGAATCCCAACTAAGCAGCGCTTTGGAATCAATAATTTCCTGCGTAAATTCGACCGTGTGAAAATGGCGACGGGTGGGGATTCGAATTCGGAATTCCTGCTCGGATCGCGGGGGTACTAACCAGTACACCACACGTTCGCATTCTACAACTCTACACAATTTCCACCCAAATATAATCCCGGAAGAAATGATGTACAGTTGTAAAAGGCAATTCAATAGATTCAACAGATTCAACAGATTCAACAGATTCAACAGATTCAACAGATTCAACAGATTCAACAGATTCAACAGATTCAACAGATTCAACAGATTCGCGCTGTTCTGGTTCTCTGCAGCAATCGCGTTTATTATAAATTTTGTAAAGTTCCTGTTCCAGTGTTACGAGTATTCAATAATTTATTTTGCTTAAATAATGTTCAGGGTAATCAATGCTCTGAATCAATTCAATATGATTTTTATTATTTTAATCAGTATTATTTACTGGATGATTTCATGAATAAATGTTTTGTTGAACAAATTAAATTTTTGTAGTACAATCAACAATTTTTCCCCTTTGTTTTATCTGTTCTATTGTATGTTTGTATACCGTTTCAGTTGTGAGATGTTAGGTAGATTTTATTTGGGAAAAGTTCAAGTAGGTTAATTTAGGAAATTATTTAATTTCTTATGAATTGTATGTCAATGAAATTGCTGTGAATACCTTTGCTGATAGAAGTGATTATTACTGGGGTATTATTTCGGTAGAATTGTTTTCCTAACCGTGTCGCTGGTCGGACGACTCTCCGGTCCTGGAACAATAGATATTTGTGTTTTGAATAATTTAAAATCCTCCGACTCGGATCAGTGTGGTCATTCTGGGGGTATTTATTTGCCGCCCAGCGCAAATCACGCTGGTGCACATAGCTGACCCTTCGAGTTATCCAGGGCGTAATTGGATCATTGGTTAACCGTAGTAAGAATTCTTTTCTTTCACTACGGACTCCAGTATAAGGACCACGCTATAGGAGGGGTGATAAAAGGGGCATCACAATAAATAAACTTTATTGTAGAAGACAGCAGATGCCAACTGCGTATGACCACGAGGGAGAAAATAAGCTAAGTTACTCTCCGGAAAGAAGCAAGGGAGCATCCCATCAATTGCGATCAAGGGCCCAAGGGCTGCAGAGGCGAAGGATTTAATATGAAAAAAAAATTTAATAAAATACGTAGTGTTGTTAATTTATTATTATTCTAAAACGAATCGTAGATAATGTATCGTCAAATTTTGAGATTAATAATAACGAAATTACTAAATGACATTTCGCCGTATCGAAAATCCGCCAATATCCGGAGGAAAACCGGAGGAAATCCCGGACCAGGATGGGGTTACAGAGATAATGTATAGAGTTAGAAATAAACTGTTATAAATAAAAAGGATCAAAAAACAACATGCAAAGAAATTTAATCAGTACCTAAAGTACTGTAACAATGGCGTGACAAAGTGTAAGAAAAGAATATAACATCACTTCATCATCGAAAATCATATGGAAAACAATATTTATGGGTAAATTAAATCTCTCATTAACTTATTTTATTAAAATCAGTAAATTCTTTCACGTTGTAGAAACAATGGCACATTAGAAAATTTTTAATATCTTTAATATTTTGCGGAAGGGAATTATACAGAATTATTCCTGAATGATAAGGGCCTGTTTGGCAAAGGGTTGTTGACGCGCCAGGACGATGAATATTAAGCCTTACTACGAGCGTTGTGTTCGTGAACTAGACTATTTGTTCTAAACCAGGGGTGGGATTTTTATAGTTCTGTCTTAACAAACACGACTACTTCATAAATGTATATGCAAGAGAGGGAGAGAATATTTAATTTTAATATTTATGCTCCATTTCTGGCACGCATTGCGAATGTTGGTCAACCCTACTGTATATTCGCATTTGTTAATTTTCACTTTCAAATGTTAGTAATGAGATTCGGCCACAGATGTACATACAAAGTAACATATTGGTTTTCGCGTTTGTGAACGAAACCTGTTAGCTATACAATGTGGATTTCGATTTGAAAAGCAATTTATTACGTTAATTGCTCCCCTGGCCAATTAATTCCTCCTCGAAGTTTCTGTAATTACAGTCAGCGGATCCGTTCCGCTTTCCATAAACAGCTGCTTTGCAATTATCGTTACGCTGTGTCTTAAAATAATATTTATTGCTTTTCTGTAGAATTATTTCATCAAAGTGTAAAATATTGCCCTAATAGTGGTATCAAGAAATTGATTGTTATAAAAGATAAATGAAACTTGAACATCATTGTTGCCTAAAAGAATTGTCAAAATATTTGGAATACAAATAGATATAAATCGTTAGATTCTACTAAGATGTCNCATCATTGTTGCCTAAAAGAATTGTCAATATATTTGGAATACAAATAGATATAAATCGTTAGATTCTACTAAGATGTCTATTTCTACCATTCTACTGATTTCCTGATGAAAGATATCAATATAGCTGAATACATGTTATTCCATTGGAAATATAATGATTTTAGTAAGTCATTTTCAGATGTTGACTAATTTTATTATAGTCTAAGCTCGTGATATATATCTTTTCGCAACGATTATGTGACTGAATAACATGAAAGCACAACAACTTTTATCTTTTGGAAGTAACATTTTAGTTGAAACTTTAACTAAACCGTGTGATAAATTTCTTAACATTATGATGAAACATCAAATTGAATATAATATTTTATACTTTTACCTTCCTGTATTTTGTCTATGTTATACCATGATTTTGCGAATGTGTAATAGTTATTTTGACATAAAATAAATAAAATATCCTGTCCCTCATCCTGGCCCTGGTTACATCCTTCCGATTGTTCCTTGGGCGAGAACGTCAATGCTTCCTTTCATTAATCTCAAGTTTTTATTTCACAAAACGTCTACAATTCGTTTTGGAATCATACATGAATAATAGTATTTAATCCGCC
>NNCF01128260.1:20686-42744 GCA_002313205.1 Laupala kohalensis
GGTTATATGGTTGAGTCCCACACGAGGGGAGAGTCATGTTGGCGTAACTGCATTTTCCCTACCTTCTTTTAAGCTTTATTTCTCAGGGACGTAAAGAGAACTTGTAACATAAGCGTGTGTTGGAAACCAAAGAGTCATTCCTGAGAAATTGTCATCGAATTCTCATCTTTTAGAAGCTTCCCACTGCATCATTGCTTCTACAGCGTTGATGAATTTATTGATCTTAACAACAGAAGTGAATATAAGTTCCAAATACACGCACCGTAAAATACATTAATATCCGAAATATAAAATGACAATCTGAGTTTGACAGTAAGCAAAATATAATATAAAAATGCATATATTTATTTGTTAAAATACAAAAATAACTTTAGTATATGGTGATTATATAGTTTGTTTATTATTTATTACAGTTATATTTTTTTCTCTTTTCTTAATCTTGGAATGGCTGAGTATATAATGGCGTTTCCATTTAGAATTGTTTCCTTCTTTGGAATTCATGGGATCATCCCTTACTGGATTCAACAGAGTAAACTATTTTATTATTTTCTTTATTGTTAGTACGGCTGTGGGATGTATATTAAATAGTAAAATCGAACGGCCTTCCTGTCACAAACTCCATTTATTTTCAGTTCATTATACTTTACTGCGTTCGGACCCCCACTGTTAGCTATCGTCAGGTAACTGCAACTGATAATCACAATAGTTTTTCTCAGTAATTGATGGTCTGATGATGGCCCACAGTGGGGGGTGGAAAAGTTGTAAAGAATGGTATATTCAATTGAAAATGAGTCTCTGAAAGAGAGGTCGTTCCATTTTATTATTCATTGTTTTCTACTTGATAATCTGTATACATTATTTTTCTCTACTTTTGTTGATGTATTGTTTTTGCTCTGCACTTAGTATTTAGTTACAGCTTCATCTGTCTATTCGACTGATTTCGCTCCGTCATCTGCTCCCACCTTCTTCGTTTGGACTCTGCGTGGGTGTTCACTGTCCTACAATAAAAAAATATAAGTTTACTTGACGTGAGAAACGAGTATAATTGTATTATATTTTTACTATTGGGCGTGTTTATTGTAACAATAAATCGTGAATTTAGTGTTTTTTCAACTCTTATGGTTTTTTAAACACTATACTCAGAATAATCTATAGTTCGATAATAACTTTTACATGTAAATTTACAAACATATTTGCGCTAAATTACAAACATATTGACATTATATTAGTTTTATAACTCGTAGCTAACTTTTTATCTTATCTAGGAACTTATGAAAAAAAATTTGAATCCGCCTCTGCCTTAGGACCCTCGTTCGGAATTGATGGGATGGTCCCTTGCGTGCTTCCGGAGAGTAAATTAGTTTATTGTCCTCAACGTGATCATACTGTTTTTTGTTTTTTATAGTTTGTACTGTTTTTTGACAATAAATTTATTATTATTATTATTATTATTACTACAATTTTTTTAGAATCTACTATAGCTAGATTTATTATTTTACCTAACCTAACCTAACCAAACAATATTCAAAGTGAAATGTTAAAACGGAACTCATTGTTTGGGGCATTTTTTAGGTTTAACACATGGGAATATAACAATATAATATAAAATGAGGTATATATGACTATTTACAATTATAACTTATTTGTTTGGTTTCTACTTTTTCTTACGCATATTTTCGTTTTTTACATTCACTTGGTATTTTAACGTCATTTCGTTTTATGTTTAGTGGTTGAAGAAGGCCCCAAACAGGGTTGGAACGTCGTGTTACGTTAAAAGTCGCAGAATGTATTTAACTGAAATTTCGTGTCTCTACAGCTCTTCTTCAAGCGCAATGCGTCCTTCAACTGTCAGAATATGTCTCACTTATTTTCTGAGTCGCTTTTTCTTCGTTATCGCCACTTTGCCACATTGCCACTTTGCCACTTTGCCACTTAGCGGAGTTTATTACTATTACGCTCTCTCTTCGCTTTCTCTTCCCTTCTCTTCTGAATAACTTTGTGTTTAACTGTTGGCAACGGCGCCCCTTTCGTTTTCAATTTTTCTACTCTAACATATCAACATGATTTTGAGTATATTGCCNCTACCGACTGACTCACCTATTTTCCGACCGATTGATTTAATGAATTATATATTTTATGCATTTAACAAAGGATTTAAAAACATCTAAATTAATGTACTATAAAATAACATTAATATAACGAACCATCCGATCAATATTTATCAATTTTCGTAGACGACCCACGACAGAGGTGTCCAACGATTTACCCTACGACGAATGCTACGAGCAATTAGGGGCAGCAGCATTGATGGGGGGGGGGGGTGGGGGGTGGGGTTACACTCTCGAACCCCACCACAACTTCTTCACTTGGATATAAAACAGGAGTTCAAATTTGTCGGAACAGACGAAACTCAGTGAGCGGAGAAAATGAGATTCTGTGGGTCATTCGTACACACATACTCTGACGTTCAGCTTTTGCATGAAAATTTCAGAAAACTATTTGCGCACTATTTTTACATTTAATCGAGAATCGGGTTTCGAACGACTCTGATTATCGGCTTAAAATGAACACTATAATTTTTGGAGGGAAAATTTGTGATGGAAGTAAGCAAAACTATTCACACGGTCTCTTCAGCTACAGTATCTTTTAGTATAGAATATTGATATCTTCAATTACTGTTGTATATTCAGTTATTATATAACGAATTAGAATTTCTTGTACAAGTGCCTTTGGAGGCGAACTTGCTCCAATTTCTTCTCCGCTTCTTTTTAACATAATCGAAGAGGATATTATCTGCGCGTCTTTTATTGCTAGATGGAAGAAAGAGATAAAAGCAGCGATTGGCTGCCGCCACCCCTTCTCTTCCCCTTCCGTAATACCCCCCCCCCTCCGTACGGGCGAAACGCCCTTGACAGGCAGCTGTAGCTAGCATCCGCGTCGTATGCAGTGACTGACAATTCTGCCTGCAACGAGGGAGAACTGTTTCTGAGTGTGTGTGTATATATATATACACATACATGTGAAATTGTTTGAAACGGTAGGACAAATCACCAATCACATCACCCTGGTGACGACGAGTAAGGTCAGGTCCTCATTCATACATTTTAATGAATTACGTTCAGGAGAAAGTAAATCCAATGCCTTTTGGTCCTTTTAATTAAACGACATGAAAAAGGATCCATCGTCCACGGCCTAGTGAAAATTGTGACGGACCGGGACTAGAACCCGAGATTCCTGCTGTGGCCGCAGATGCGCTATCACTACACCACCCGAAGCCCACACACTACATCCACGTGTCCTGCTCCGGTTGTGCGGCCTGTGGTGCACGGGCTTCGGGTGGTGTAGTGATAGCGCATCTGCGCTTAGAGCAGCAGGTACCGGGTTCGAGTTCCGGTCCGTTGCAAACTCTCCTCCACGAGCGGGTATTCCGAACTCTCGCAGACTCCTCGGAAGTCGTCACGCGGTTAGACGTAAGAGGAGCAAAGTGGACAGAAGGTCAGAAGAGAAGAGGAGCAGATAAGACGCAGAAGGAGCCTTCGCTGATTCGGAAGACGATATCTGGCTTCTTCCCAATTCTACGCGCAGTGAAACCAACTGAAGATTGCGAAGATAATGTGGGTTCGATGCATGAATGAGATCTTGGCAAAACCCTGAGGATCAGGTTAAGGGTTGTGCTTAAGGCAAATTGAGCGAGCTTAAAGGATCTTCATGGAACACAGGATTCCATTTAATGGAAGAAAATGTTCCTGATTACGAGATGTACATCGTTCAGGTTCTTGTTCCAAGGAAGATATGTCCCAAACATTTTCGCACTTCCATCCTTGTTGTTACGCTTCATTACACTAGTGGCTTTACGAAAAAAACGGGTAATTTAAGGAATGTTCCCTTTCTCTAAAGTCAGGTTAAAATGAAATAAAAAAATTTGTGTAGTCTACTCTGTCAAAATATTTCTTTTGACTATAGCGTTTCATTATTTCATTATAATTTAAAATCTGTCTACACCTCACGTATCATCATCTTATGAAGACGAGTTGTCAATTATTCACAAAACTTGGAGATATGAATCGAAGGAGTTCTAATTCATTCAAAATTCGCTGTACCGCCTTTTACTGTTGGACGATGACAATTATTTCGCGAATTTAGAACTTGATAATAAATGGAGATTTTTGTTTGATCACATTATCTTCAGTCACGTGAGATTTGTTCTTCAGTTTCCAGCAGAAGATTTTGTTGATTTCTTCTTTTAAATGTCGCGTAAGGCACGAGAATCTTCAAATCATTGCGTTCCAATTTTAATCTGCTATGTTTTAGTTTCTTTTGTCTTGTTTTTTCCCTTCTCATATACGTAGTATAGAAAGTTTTGTAATCGTGAAAAAAATATAATTCGAGATCTCGACGGAAATATCCGTTTTGGTTATCCCTGAGTCTGAAAAAGTGGTTTTTTGCGTAACGTCCGTCCGTCTGTGCCCAGCGATTCTGGATGAATCAATTTAATTTGCATTTCGTATTTACGGCAGATTTTACTTGTTGTCAATGCACGTGCTCTAATTTTTTTACTTTAAAACAGGTTACTTCACATAAAGGTCAAAGTACTCTTTTGAATATTTCTCAAAAACGGTTTCAACCATTTTGTTTAAATTTTATGTACTTAAAGTATAATTAGTATGCATTACATCTACATTAGCGGCATTAGCGGTCTAAAGTTTGGTATAGATGCAATAAAATAATTTCTGTCTGCTACACTTACACATTTAGTTTACTGTTTCAAGAAGCTTGAATAGTATTTAGCAGCGTAAATGGACCAAGCAGACGTAGAATTCACTTTTCGTAAACTGAAATGAAATATATATTATTCATAAAATACAAAGGAGGACAGATATCAAAATTCATCAATTTCTGTCAACAACGAAATTACATTTACATAACACTTTGACGATATTTATAAGGCTGAGATGTCGTTATATGTTTTGAAATAATATTCTGAATATGTATTTTCCTTTCAAATTTCAAATAAGCGACGGTAATAAATTCATCTAGCGACTTTGAGCGTGAACAGACCAAAATATAGAGGAGCACAGCCAGAAATGACCCTTTCACTATAGATTTCTTTTTTTCTCATTCTACGCTGCAGACGGAGAAAGTACAATGAGTACTAGTTTGCTATGTGAAGTTGATAATTGTGTCATGATATCAGAAAAACCTAGGCCTGCGAGAGTTTGTCCACATAAGCCCGTACTAATTTAAAGTGAAATAATTCAAAACTTCTTCGCCACTGGATCGGAAATATCTTAGTAAGGTGTTTGAACCTTGTCGCTCCGAGGGATATAATACCTGAAATAATATTGGTTCGATGCTCCTTCGAGACCAAAATATGAAGTTAACTCAACATCGTAATGCGTGAATGAATGAAGGAGTGAAGACCTCCAGAAGAGGAATGAATGATGAATATAATTCAGGAGATGATTACTATCAAAAATCTCCAATCATCATCATAATGGACATTAATCAGCATATGAATCGATAGTTGCATTGGACTTAAAAGGTACCTTACAACAAAATTAAATAATATTAAAAAAGCACTAAAGGACGCTAAAAAATGATATTACGGTACAAATCACAAGTATATTAAATTTCAATCATTTTAAGTTAAAAAACTAGAACTGTCCATTTAATGAGAGTGAATACCAGGGCATTCATTGTATGTACAGCTCACGGCTCTACTTAAGGGGCATTTTGAAGGCGTACACGCAAAAAAACCTCGCCACACATTTGAAAGTAATTAATAATTTTTCTAAATAGAGCACCCTATTGAAATTGAAATTAATACGTATATATCCCAGAAAATTTCATTTTTCATTGTTTTTTACGACGGGTGCGAAACATACGAATAACGTATCGTACTTCAAATATTTTACTTTTTTTAAAAAATGGATGTGTTCACGATATTCTATTGTTTCATCCTTCACCATTTTTGTTTTCTCTCTTTCCTTCCTTCCTTCCGAGACAATCACAATTACAAAACCTTCGTCATTTCATTTTGCCCACCTCACCGCCATATTGGGCATAATTTCTCCGGAAAAGACGTTTCTCGACAAATGACAGTGCTCTGGCGCGTCCAACTATGTTATACTCATTTTGTTGACCATGTGTTGCTTTAATTGAGTGCCATTGAGTTGATTGGTTTGATCTAACTGGTTGGGTGAACCGAAATTATGAAGAACAAAATTTAGAAAAAGGTGATTGTTTTCAGAATCTCATTCCTTGTTTGTCTTAAGGTTGAAATATGATTTGATTTTAATTCAACACTTCGTATTATTCATAACTATTACGCCTTATTTCCGTTGTTAATGCTAAACATGAAACATAGAATTGTTGCATACAACTGGCAGATATAGACTAAGAAGTGTCTGCTATATTATTTTCAACGTCCTCATTGCTAACACAGAAAATTAGTTGCCTTCGTGTAATTTAATCGCACGAACTGACTTTGTTGATGTACTGTATATTTGTAGATGCAGTTGAGGAAGAAATATTATATTCGCTGGTTATTAAAGTGAATCTCTTCAAATCCACGCTTAAATGCGCGCCATTTTGTCTATATTGTTAAAGAATTTAAGGATAGACATTAATATGACCTTCAATTTTTTAATAAACATTGTCTTGGTATGTGATTCTAGTCAAAATGTCATTTGATGCTAATTCATTTTCTCCTTTATCACGCTATTGCCATAGAACTCTTAATAATAAATTAATCACAAATTCTTCATGCGTGTTTACAGTTTATTTTTATCTTGGCAAGGTTGGCAAGGCTGTTTGTGCACATCGTCCCGGAAGCATCACACATCGTAGTTCCGGTTTTTCTCGGGTTTTCCTCCGAGTAGACGTGGATTTTATGAATTGGCGGCAAGGTCATTATTAATTTTGCTTTTATTAATCTTTTAATAGATACGATTTATTTTGGAAATTAACAGGACGTGTTGCTAAATGTCTTCTCTTAAAGCCTTTGATGTCTTTGTTTTGGTCCCTTGCTCGATTCTAGATTGAAAATCAGTTAATGGCTCCCCTCGTAATCATACTCTGTTCGTAACAATAAATTTATTATTAATAAGTATTTAAAGGAGCTCATACCAGGAATTTTCCTTAAATACATTTTCTTTTACTCCGGGAAAAATAAAGTTACTCTCTTAAATTGAAGTATTTTTAATGACGCTCCTTCGATAATTTACATAAACATTTATAGACAGATACTTGAAGTCGTGAAATTTTTCTAGAACTTGTAGACGCGAACAGTGTTCTCACCTAATCTCTAATCTCTAGGAGAGGTGTAAAAGTACATTAGAACGTACTCTTTGAAGATGAATTTTTTCCCCTATATCTTCAACATTTATTTTCAAAAATCATTTTCGTCTTTCTTTTCGCGTATTTTTTAAATAAAAGTTACCTTTCTGAACACGTAAACTACCTCCTCGCCGAATTTCATCACAATCGATTCAGTGCAGAGGTAGCAAACAGATACTTTATATATTTTACATTGTTTTACCAGCTGACTACCCGCTTTTTTTTGCTTGCGTGAATTCTGTAACATGTCTCCGGGTTTATTCTCTTTTTCGTAGGGGGTGACACCATTCATATCAGCGACTCCGAAAACTCTGGACTCGCAACTGATATTATTTTCGATAATTTTTATGTCACTCGATGAAATTTCGATGTTTTTATGTCACAAAAACTAATTTCTTGGATTTCACAGCGCTGATCGTGGATATAAGCAGCATCGGAAACATTAACAATCTCAACCCATAAACGTTTGACCTCCACGCTTGTATTGGTAACTATCGATTATTTTTCCATGTCACCCCACGGAATGATAACAGTTTCTTATTCCCCATCGGGGGGCAGAATATAGCCTTAAAAGATGACAGTGAACTCAGCAATGTTGAGAAATGTGAACTAGTCATTGATATCTATCATTTTCGATCATTTGCACCTAACAACCCCTACCCTTGGGGCGCAAAGGATGTATACGGGCTGATTTTGGACTTGGCAGTTTTCGAAAATGTCACTACTAATTTCAGCAGCCCCGAAAACTATGATATTAACACTAATATAAGTCATTTTTTATTTTTTTAGATTCCATCCTTTAGCAAACGGAGTGTATTCCCTCATAGGGGGTGATCGTGGTTTTAAGCAACATTGAGAGGGTGACTCCTCCACGATCGCAAAACGGACGTTTTTTATCTTTTTTACCTGGCACATGCTCCTACCCAACCCCAGAGATGCTAGGGATTTAATATCTCCAGTTTGGACAAATTGTGAACTTACAAGTAAATTTCACCCCCGAAACTCTTGTAAACCTTTATTTAAGGAATTAAATATCTTAACACTTCCCTGCATTTATATTTATGAACCGGTCGTGTTTGTTAAGACCGAATTACTGAAGTGCCACCCTTGCTTTATACGAAACAGTCTCGTTCACGAACACAATACTCGCAATAGTAATAATATTCATCGGCCTAGAGTGTCAACCACTCTTTGCCAAAAAGGACCGTATCATTCGGGAATCGTTCTATATAATTCCCTGCCCAAGAATATAAAAGACATTATGAAATTGAATATCTTCAAATCCGCGGTTAAAAACTACCTCCTGCACCAGTGCTTCTACACTGTAAAAGAATTTATTGATTTTAATAAAAGTTAAATCCGTCTTGTACTTTATCACGCCATTGCTGTAGCACTTTTTAAATAACTTATAACAAATTCAAAAACTAATTTCTTGCATGATTGTGTTGTCTTATGGCTCATGTTAATTTAGTTTTATGTGTACTCAACTTTGGCACGGTTGTGTACATAAATTCTNTTCGTTTTTCCTTCGGGTAGAGGCGGATTTATTATACAGGTTCTCTAGGCTTTGTCCAGGGGCGTGTTTATTGGAACAATTAATAGTGAATTTAGTGATTTTTCAATTCTTATGATTTTTAAACACTATACTCAGAATAATCTATAGTTCGATAATAATTTGTACATGTAAAATAAATTTATTGCGTTAAATTACAAACATATTGACATTCTATTAGTTTGTATTATAACTCGCAGCTATCTTTTTGTCTTATCTAGGAACTTATGCAAAAAAAATTTTGAATCCGCCTCTGCCTTAGGAATTGCCGTTGATGGAATACGTCCCTTGCTTTTGCTTCCGGAGAGTAAATTAGTTTTTTTCCCTCCACGTGGTCATACGCAGTTTGTAACTGCTTTTTTAGACAATAAATTTATGTATTTATTTATTTATTTTTATACGAAGCATTGGAGGCATTATTTCTTATCTATCTAATCTTCACCGATAACTATGGTTTCAAATATGTTATAGGATTTTTGCATTATTTTTGGACGTCACCCTCTTCCCAAGAGACGCCAGAGATGTCTTACTCCCACGGCGCTTGTTGTAAGATAGTCGGTCATCTGTGTATAGAGTCTGGTTGCAATTTGCTCAGCCCCCATTTCACTCTCTCAGGGGTGGAATTTAGTAAAATCCTTTCTTCACCCTAAAATGAATCTACCCGCCAAATTTCGAGTTTGTAAGCTGCTTTTGTAGTTTCTTTCAGATTTTGTGATTCGTCAGAGTCAGTCATTGTGATGAGTACGTGACTAGTATAAGTTTTTTCTATTTGTACTAGTGTATTAGTGTATATATAGATTCAGTAGCTGAGTACTCGAAGCTTTGCTCCCGTAAATTATGAAATATGTCTCTAATTTTATTTTTTTGTCATATCCTCATTGTGGTCTTCACTGAAAGTTTTATCCATTAATGTTGGAAGGTATATTGGTATTGGTGTGTATCCTCTCTTCCTTATTTTCTCTGAGAAAATTGAAAAAAAGTTTTTAGAAAACACTTATATCGCATTTCACACTTTTAGGGGTTAAGTTTGGTAAAATCCTTTCTTTGCGGACATTTTTGATAGTTTTTAGTGTCACGTTCTTCCTAACTCCCACCTCTAGGGACAACGTACACCTCGTGTGGTCTGAAGGGTACATAATTCCATTGGAAATACGATAAATCATATCGGAATACACAATAGCCATGAACTCGACCCTAATATCGGTCTTTTACGTTATTTTTACGTCTTGCCCTTCCCACCCCCCCCCCAGCTCTAAGAATACAGCCCTCCAATGTGATCTCGTCTTGATCACAACGACATTGTTTGTTGAAGCATATGGTTAGCCCTTAAACTATGTATCCGATGTATTTTTATTTCTTTATATGAATCATTATAATTTTTAATTATTTTTATCCGTAAATCCACCCAAGGGATGGTAGTGCTTCGTTTGATTCATGAGGGCTGAATTCAAATTTACACGATGTCGGGATTTCCCTATCAATTCAGCGACGTCGAAAATTATGGATTCGTCACTGACATGTCATGTTCGATATTATTTTCACGGTATCTCCTTTGCCTAGGGGTTCTGGTTTTCATACGGCCTGATTGTGAACTTTGACGTCTTCGTGAATGTCTTCGTGAACTCATTTCAGCGGCCTCGAAAACTACGATCTCAACTCTAATATCGGTCACTTTCGATCATTCTTACAGTTCACTCTCTCTCACCCCCCAACACGGAGTGGGGTGTTTATTCCTTACAGGGGGTGATCGCGCACTTTTCTGTCAATGAGAGGGTTGCTCCATTTCAGCGTTCCCTATTCAACACCAATATCGGTCGTTTATGTATTATTATGTTTACCAGTCCTTTATTCCCACCCCTACCTTGGCGGTGCTAGGGGTATGTTTACTTACGAAGCACCGGGGACGCTCTTATCCATCGCAACGTCACCGAATACTATGGTTTCGAATATAATAACGGATTTTCCCATTTTTTTTACATGTTGTCCTACATAGGGCTTGTTGTCATTTACTAAGGGATGACTTGGTGACGAGCGGTCACGCTGACACCGTAGGGGACACATAGAGGGGACTATATTCATATACATACACTAGTGTGCACTAATGTGGACACAAAATTACAAAATTCACTCGTGCAATGCCGTGATAAATTCATCTAACTGATATTCTAAAGTTTGAACGTCTTGTCATCCGCGGAGACAAATTCCCGACCACCGTGTAACAACAATCTCTAAACTCTTTAAACTTGATTGTCAAAAAAGCAGTTGCAAACTGCATATGACCACGTGGGAGGCAATAAAATACCTTACTCTCCGGAAACAAGCAAAGGAACCATCCCATCAATTCCGATCGAGGGTTCAAGGGCTACAGTGGCTAAGGATTTAATATTTACAAAAGAAATTATTTAATAAATACGTAGTTATCCATTAATTATTTCAAAACGAATTGTAGATATTAGTGCAGTAAAAATTCGAGATTGATATTACCAAAAGTATTAATGACATTCCCACCTATGGAAAATCCGCAACAACCCGAAGGAAAACCGGAGACAAACCCGGGCCCAGATGGGGCTACAGAGCTAATGTACACAACCAAAGTGCCAAAGTAGCGTACAGTTAAAATAAACTATTAAAAACAAAAAGGAGAAAAATCAACATGCATGAAAAAAAAAAATTAATCAGTATCTAGAGTACTATAACAATGGAGTGATAAAGTATAAGAGAAATTAACTAACTTGCATCATCCGAAGTCACGTCGTCGTTGGTTGGATCCATGTCAAATCTATGGCATTCTCTGTGTTACATACGAGTCGTTTCGTGATATAAAATTGAGTGGCAGTAGTGGCAGTATTCCCTCTCCCTGTAGCTATCTATGTACACACTGCACTTGCACCATTAAAAGCACTTGCACGACGGGCTTTACGACCGCTGCGCCTGCGTCTGCTGCCAAAGGACTTTTCGCGCGCAGAGGCTGAAGGATGTCGACGGAGTTAGTTAGCGAGTTCCGAATTTTCTCTTGTCCTTCGGGAATCGCCTGAGTTGATGTTAAGGAGATATTTGTGTTACTATCAACTTTAATATTCTAGGATTCACGTCAAAGTACGAAGTCATAGAACTTTTTAAACCCAAACTTGATGGCGCAAACATGGATATTTTTTTATCACTTGTTGAATTTATTGTGGTACCCCTGAATAATTTAAGTGGTACACAGCGTTGCCAAAATACCCATTCGAAATTTTTGCAATGCACCAATCACACAGCCATGCATTTTGTAATTTGCATTATGTTTACAGCATTTTTTCTACGAATTTTTTACATGCATTTGTTTGTTGTCAACTTTCTTTTGTAAGTTATTCGGTGACATCTTAGCGCACATATAGCTCTCTAAATTTCTTTTTAACAAAAGAATCATTGTAGTAAAATGCTTACGTTGCAAAATATATGTAAGAAGTCTAAAATACGGAATGAAAAACGTACTAGAATTACCTTTGCTTCATGGTTTATATATCATAGCAGCATACTTAAAACAATATTTATCCTCAAAACCTTGCCGTTTGCCTACTAGTCTGCAAATTCAAAATTTGCACAGTGTTTTTGAATTATTATCTTCCACCCTGAAAATTCCCTCATGAGCTAATTTCAATACAGGCGCCATCAGTTTTTCCAAAATTTTATATTTTAAGAAAGAATTCCGAAGTGTAGCGCGGTGTGTGTAAGTGAAGTCGAAGCAGAAGACTTATATTCCCAACGCATTCAAAGTTAAATCTCAAGTTTGGTTTCGATGCACCACTTTGTTCTTCAGTTATCGGATATTCAAAATTATTACCACAGACACACTCATATATGCATACGAGGACATTAGACATCATCATCTCGAAAATTTGAAAATAATTTCAAAAACTATTTTCTTGCATGATTGTGTTGCCGTATGGTTCATATTAATTTAGTTTTATGTGTACTCAACTTTGGCACGATTGTGTACATAAATTCTGTAGCCCCATCCTGGCCCGGGTTTTTCTCCGTTTTTCCTTCGGGTAGAGGCGGATTTCTTATACAGGTCTACGATAATAACTTGTACATGTAAATTTACAAANGGTCTAGGTCTAGGCTTTGCCTAGGGGCGTGTTTATTGTAACAATACATCGTGAATTTACTGGGTTTTTTTTTCAACTCTTATGATTTTTAAACACTATACTCAGAATAATCTATAGTTCGATAATAACTTGTACATGTAAATTTACAAACATATTTGCGTTAAATTACAAACATATTGACAGTATATATGTATTATAACNAAAATAACATTTGTAAATCTACCGTAGTTTAAAAGCCCTTACAAGAAATGTGTAACGCCGTGCAGGGCGATGTACGCGGGCAATTGCTGACGACCTCATGAACATGTTGCAGATAACTGTTACTGATTAACTGATCCACAAACTTTTGGTCAACCCGTAATTACGGACTCAATCAAGCGGTGGGGGGAAGTGCGAAAATGGTGTCTAAGTGTGAAGTGAATTATGTATATAATAATTCCTTGAATAAATCTCCTACAAACATTATTCAACAGAGTAAAAGTTACACACAGCCGTCTAATAAACACCCCCAAACATCCTCGAAATTTTTGCGTCCCGTTGCAAAGGAAGGGGTGAGCAAGTGTGACAATATTTTTAAAACATAAAAATTGTGTGAAGTAGTACAATGATGACCTCTATTTTAAATATATAACATTTTTATTGTACATAGATTTAGATCTTCATGTTTTCATAAAATTAAATTTAAAATTTAAATATGTGAATGAATAGTATTGTGGTATTACTTCGGCTCATACTTTTTCCCTAACATGCCGTGTAACGAAAGAGTTAACATGTAATCTTATTTTCAGGCCTATCGTCTTCACTACGGGGAGTACCAGCCTTTAAATTCGTACTTCAGCAGGGTCATAGAAATTATTCGGAATGAATGTCTGTTTCGTGGAAGAATTGAACCATTTTAGTGCGCCAGTGGTGGTGTCACCGAACCGAACCGAACGAANATATTTAGATCTTCATGTTTTCATGAAATTAAATTTAAAATTTAAATATGTGAATGAATAGTATTGTGGTATTACTTCGGCTCATACTTTTTTCCTAACATGCCGTGTAACGAAAGAGTTAACATGTAATCTTATTTTCAGGCCTATCGTCTTCACTACGGGGAGTTCCAGCCTTTAAATTCGTACTTCAGCAGGGTCATAGAAATTATTCGGAATGAATGTCTGTTTCGTGGAAGAATTGAACCATTTTAGTGCGCCAGTGGTGGTGTCACCGAACCGAACCGAACGAAGATGAAGATGGTTGAACGCCGAGGGACCATTGTTGGTGTAAGGCCGTTTCGTTGTGAGTGCCTCTGTGCAACTAGACGCTCCAATCCTCCCCTGTAACTAGGGGCCCCGACCTCAAGTGTTCACCGACAACTTTCGTAGAAGCTTCGACAGGACACAACGAAGTTACGTGTGAAAAACGACTGGTTCTTCGCAAATAATTTATTAAATTTTCAGAGTTGGGAAATGAACTATGCTCCAGAGCGTAGAAGTGTCAATTGTATTGCATTACGATGTGTCTTCGAAGTATTGCCTGAACAGAATGGTCGAAATTTGTGGCAGCTTTTTGGAATGGCGCAAATGTGTTTATTGGGTACTGGGGGACGGGGGTTCGTCAGAAAGCGAAATAATTTGTTCAATAAAGAGATCTTAAAAGATTTCTAACGTAAGGTTGTTCTAAATAACATGGAATTGTTCGTATAACTAAAAATACTAACCTTAAAATAAACTCCAAAATTATCGCCTAGATGCTACCTACCGATACATTTTAGCAAACAGAATTAAACGGGATCAAAATCCTTTTAGAGTTAAGTATTTGTGTACCAAGGCGTTTGAACTATGTGCAATTGTCGTGTTATAATGTGTATGCTCAAAATATCTTAAACCGTTTTCAGTAAAAGAACAAAAACAAAAACTACTTTTGAACACAATTGCCATGTTTGACTAGATCATGCTTGCACTAACTATTCAGTCATGTGTCTTAGAGACTCTTCCATAGACAAAACAAATAGCATTTTAGTGACATGAAAAAATGCAACAAGATACAGAATTGCTCTGCAAAACATGCTCAAGACTTTGATGCCTCTTCAGAACCAAACGTAATCCTGTTGAGATATATTTAGATATGCTACTTTTAGAGACAAAAGTCTATGAATTGGCTATGTTAGATACACTTATTCCCAAAGGTAGCATTTGATACACAAAACTATGTCTATTGACTGGGAATAATTCATACGTTGAAATCTATAACTTTATTCTTATCTTCAGTAAAACAATGATTAATATTTAATTTCAAAATCTCTAAACAAAATTTTTAAAGAATAAATGAGTGTAATGAAATAACAAACTTTCCTTTTTTCTGGTGAAAAAATAGAAAGATGTTTAATAATAAATATAAATAAGTTTTTTGNAAAAATAGAAAGATGTTTAATAATAAATATAAATAAGTTTTTTGTGTATGCTTTCTCATTTCTTTCCAAATCAATAATAAGAAAAAAAAAAAGATTTTCATCCTATCCATTCTTGTCAAATAAATTCTGTGTGGTCAATTTTTATAAATGGACGCAGAGAAAACTTTCCTCCCTGATGAATCTATAATGAGATATTGGCACCATCAGCTCGTTACAAATGTACCACATATCTGATATTACCAGACGCTTTTAAAGGGTAATGAAAATAATCCTCAGTTCTGTGGGATGCTGTATCATTGCAACTTTTGTGTTAGTTTTGCGTATGCTTCAATGTTATATGGCACAAAATTTCTCTTGAGGGCTTTTGAATGTTGTTGACATACAATGATCAGTGGCATTAGATTTGCATGCTTAATCCTGCACATGTGTGATGTTCTACACTTTTGTACAATGTGTTAATGTTCTGATGTTACTATGTCCCAAATTTGTCAACGACGTAGTAACAAAGCTATCTCAATTAACATTTACCCAGACTCTGATGTTTTCTGGGTTGTAATTTGAGATTGCACAGTTCTATTCCATCCTGGCATTTTTTATTTCTTGTACAAGTAGATAATGTTGGGGCACGACAGGCCCTGCTCGATATCTGTGTACATAACTTCACTGCTATATTTCACATTCAACAAGCAAATGGATTCAATTTTATTGATGAAATAATTCATACTTGTTTGCTTGAATTACTCCTTTGCATGGGTTTTGACTTTGGAATTGAGACATCAACAGATCAACTATTTCATGATAGTTATCAATAATTTNGATGAAATAATTCATATTTCTTTGCTTGAATTACTCCTTTGCATGGGTTTTGACTTTGGAATTGAGACATCAACAGATCAACTATTTCATGATAGTTATCAATAATTTCCGACACACATACCCATACATACATACATACATACATACATACATACATACATACATACATACATACATACATACATACATACATACATACATACATACAAACATTGAAATATATCCCTACTTTTAATAAGGTTGTACTCTCATTGAAGTCGTACAGCTCTAACGCACTGAGAAATTATGATCCATGTTTTTGAATTTTAAATGTGACTTCGAAATTCCAAGAACTCAAGGAAAAGTATGGCAACTTTATGCTCTTTATAAGATGTGAAAAATTAAAATTACATGAATTGTGATAAAATTTATGATTATTGTGGCCTGTTTGTCTCACTCTGCATTTGATACAAACAGTTCTGTTACTACTGCTTCACAAAACTTCAGAAAACTTATATTGTACGATGTATATTGTTATTGTGAAAATGTTGTATTCTATAACCGATATTGAAATTTGTATAGAGAAGTCTAAATAATGAAATAAACCTTGTTTGACTCTAAATCAAATAAGGTCAACTTTTGAATGTGTTGTTTGTTCATGGGTGTTTTTGGAGCACTTCAGATACACGACGTTTACAGGTAGTATTTGGACTGTAACATAAAGAATATTAGCTCTATCAGAAATTAATCAAATACAAAAAAAAAAAAATTATGTCTATGAGTCTCTATATTGGTTCAAAAATGCATTTATGAAACATTAATTAATATCATGAATAAATACATGATTCTGTAAAATATTCATATTTTACAGAATTTTTTCATGAAATGACTCGTAGTGGCAAATGTCAACGTTTTATGTTTATTTCACGAATGGATCTCATCATACTAACAATAAATGTCAGCTCAAAAAACTATATGATAAAAATACTAGAAAAGGAAATAAATATTCTATATTAATTATAGACTCAAGACTGATGTAAAATGTTAGTGAAAAAAAAGAAACATAAATCCTGATATAATACAATTATGTGATGTATTTTCTTAAAATGGTCCTGGTCAATTTTACCACATCTATGAAATAGAATTTTATCTTATTGATAAAATATATGTTCATTATGTTGTCCTTTTATATACAAATGTTTTAATTCTGTAATGTTATCAATTTGGATTCTAAAATGTCATTTCTGTCAAAGGAATTAACAAAACCTTATGAAATGCGTATTAATGATTCTTAGCAAATAGTTTCCCTCTATTTACATTTGTTATGACCTCAATGACTTGATTGATTTAAACTTAATTTAGAGCCAGCTCACACTACAATCTTTGCATTATTTTTTATGAATTGTAATAAATATTAGAATCTTATTAATTGGGATAGAGAAAGAAATTTGCTGAAGCACATCCAACTTCTCCATAATCATTCTAATTATGTTGTACCAAATATCCTGGGTGCTTGTTTTCGCTATACAATTCGGATCTTTCCAAAAATTTTGAAAATTCAAGATTAATCTTAGAGTTATATAACTGTTTTTAATCTTCTTCAAATGATTTTCATATGTGCAGTATCAGTAAATGATTTTGCTGCATGGCTTTGGTGCTAATGTGGATTACAAATTATCAAAATCAGCATCTTTAATGGAAGTTATTTTAATAGGTTTTACTTAATTGGACCTACAACTACAGAGTGAACTCTTGTTAAAGTAAAGTTTCCTTACGCATGTATTTCTTCCGTGTGCCCTACACATGGGAGAAGATGAGTGAATACTTTCAGTCAGGTGAAAATGGAGACAACCCGGGAATCTTGCTTTGATCGCAGGGGGGTTAACCACTACTCCACTCGTTTGCCTTCCACAACTGAAACACCATTTCCACTCAGACCTAATTAATTAAGTACACACTGAATAGTGTTCCGTCTGGTTCACTTATCTTCTGTCTGAGGTCTGGATGGAAATGGTGTTTCAGTTGTGGAAGGCAAACGAGTGGAGTAGTGGTTAACCCCCCTGCGATCAAAGCAAGATTCCCGGGTTGTCTCCATTTTCACCTGACTGAACGTATTCACTTAAAGGTTCCTTGTGAAAATTTTTCCTCCAGTGGCATCTTTAGAAAACAAAAAGGTGAGAAATTGATCTGAATTCCTTTAATCAGAAAATATATTTCTGAAATTTAATCTTCCGATACTGGTTTCACAGGACATGGATGATTCATCAATTTAATTGTGATTTATTTTCATTACAAACGGATTTTTGAAGCTCTTGATTAAAATATTATGTTATTAATATTAAGAATTTGTGGAATGATTATATATGTGGCTTTCTGTTATAACCAGGGTAGCTTTTTTGCTTTAACAAGTTTCCAAAACTATTCTCTGTCACGACCTCAGCATTTAATTTTCACATAATGTGCTACTATACTACTTACTGGTGAAGATGAAAAACTTACAAAAAAACAAAAAAAAATTGATGATGTGTTTTACCATGAAAAATTAAGAAAAAAGTCTCCTCGTTATATTGAGTTTAGATTATTTTGGCCTGATTATCTAAATTCTTAAGTTTGTATTCATATAAATGTATATAATTTCCCTTTTTTTTTAGAAAAATTGTATTGAAGTTAAATTTTATTCCTATTCATTATCTAGTACTAAGTGTTATTTGGAATTTTTACTACTCATTTCGAGAAGAATGTACGTATTTGAATTGTTTAGACTAATACTAATGAAGCATAACAAAATCAAACATTTTTGACGGATTGTCTTTTTTTTCACTTTTTTAGGAGTTTTGTTATTACTGGAAGCCATAGAAATAATTTTAACATTTTTATTCAGGTAATAATATATAATACTTCCTTTGTATTTTTCAAGTCACTAATTTAATTTCAAGTAAACTTTTGCTGCATTCTATCAATTGGCAAAAAAATTCACCCATTAATTCAATATGTGATGAAATAAAAACATATTCTTTGTAGGAATTAATTTTTTGATATCTTCTCATTGTTTTCACCCTTAATGCTTTGGAATTAATTGTACAAATTACATGTAGAGTTCTTCTGACCAAATTGTCTTGAAGGCAGAGCTTTTTACTGATAAATGTTCTAACTTCACTTATATTGACATAAAAAAATTTCCATTTTGCGAAAGAGAATAAAAAGTAATGAAGGAAAGTAGGACAAATTGTGTGAAAAAGTTATTTTGATAAAAAATAATGAATTAATAGGTTTTATGTTGTATTTTATTAAACTTTGGCGAACTATGTTATTTAACAATTACATTATTTTCCTTTTCTTAACCAGCTGCTAGTTAAAACTCATGTCTGATACGCATGAAATGAAGTAAAATTAATAATTCAGTTTACTTATGCATCTCATGTATTTTTTAATTTTATAAAAACATTTTATTATGTTACCATTTTAATTATATTGAAAGATCTTCGTGCAAAGTGTCGAGGGTAATACTTAATACATAGGGGTAGTAATGTCCACCGGCTGATATTTTCTATCCCTCGCTGTGACTTTCTGCCTCACAGTTGTGAATGTTTGTTTGATCGCATCCTATTTATATTATAGAGTTTATTTGAATATGCGAGAGACTGTCAAATGATGTGTGGCTCAGATATAAAACTGAATAAAGTCAAGTCCTTAGTTTGTATAATATGCGATAAATAAAACAAAACATCATGAGATTTTTAGCAGATAGTTTAATTTTGAGTCAAATTATAAAAATAAAATAAACACGTCACAATAACGTGAAACCAACTTGGATTCTAAACATACAAAGGAACACTGTATTATATGAGACTTGTGCAGACGTGTTAGTTTATTGCTAGCAAGAGAATGTTTTTAAATTGGTACAAAGCAACATTGCAGATTCCTAACAATGGTACAAGACCACGCAGATTATTTTTAAACGTCCAAGCGTGTAGAAGAATTCAAAATNATAATTTTAAAAAAAACATACAAATTATAGAGAATCAGATTAATTATTCAATAAAACAATTTCATCATTTTGAGACTATATTTCTGGTTTAAAACAGTTATAAATACAATGTTTTGACGTCTGTCCACAGTTGTAACATTGTGTTTAAAACTGTTATAAACCAGAAATATAGTCTCAAAATGATGAAATTGTTTTATTAAATACATAAAAAAATGAAGATTGTTCATATACAATGTTATTTAATAAAGTTGCAAATTGTTATTGAAAAAATGTAATGTTGCTTATTATTGATAGGTTTTGCATGTCTGTCATAGAATTCATCATGTCTGGGTGGAGATATACGTAGAAAATCTCTGAAATACAGATGTTTGTGTAGTGTTCCTCTATATCCAGGATCTCGATGTTCTTGCTATCCATATAGTAATAATAATAATAATAATATATTTTTATTACTCATATAAACTTGGCACGTGCATTAAGTGTTGTCAGTTGGCACACTATAACAAAATGTTAAATATACAGTACAATACATGTTAAAATCGAATTAAATTACAAAATACAGTTTAATATATACAAAATGCTTAAAAAATGTAACGTAAGTACAACATACATTACAACAAAGCATATTAAATACAAAACATTGTAATAATTTGAAGTACAATGCAACCTACATTACATAGTTCAAACTACACTATATACAATATGTAAATTACAAATTTAAAATATTTCATACAATCATCATTGGTGTGTTGTACATTACAATATCACAAATTACATCAATTCATTCAGAGTACGTGAACATCTTTCAATGAAGTACATCTTAAGTAGTGTCCTTCATTTGCATTTTTGACATTTTGTGGAAGTTTGTTATATAATGCAGTTGCTCTAAGGTATGGTTCTCTTTTATTAGCAGATTTGCTAGAGTTGTGATTTTGGTTTAGGGGGTGCTCAGAAAGGACTTTCGGATTGTTAGATGCTATATTACTTTTGTGTTCTTAATCAAAATTGAACTGTCTGCTATAAGACTCAGGTCTTTTTTCCTTTATTAGTAATATTCAGAAAACAAACAAAACATCATCAGTAATAAAGACGAGACCCATTTTCCCGAAACTCTTCAGTTTGAATCCTGTGGGAAGAAGGTATGTTTTCTGTAGCTCTGAAAAAATGAATAATTTTCAGGAGTGTATTTACCTGTCTTTTTTTGCAGCTTTAGATCTGGCTGACTGATGAATAAAAAATTATCTTCTCAAGTTATTCTTCATAGAACAAAAAAGGTGAGAACCGATTTATTTATTGTATTGTACTTCTTTGACTCTGTTCTTTACTTTTCATCTTAGTCCTTAAACAATATTCAATGTGTTCTAAAGGTTAATAACTATTATTTAACCAAAGGTTTAAATGAGTGTCAACTAAATTTTTTTTTTAATTTTGCCTGTTATGAAAGTACTTCATACAATAATAAATTTTACTTCATCAAATAACTACATGAATTAAATAATGTGAATTGAACAAATTTAAAAAATTTTGGACAAATAAATTTTTTGATCAGAAAAGGGTGGCCCCTCTAAAGTTAATTTCTGGTCACAGGTCTGGTGTGTTAAAGAATGCATTTCCATGAAAAAGATGGAGAAGAGTCATTTTCTACTTGGTTTAGTGAGCGAAGAAGTTGTAGGACTCCTATTTACATCATATAATTTTAATTGAAACAGCTTAGAAATTACAAATATACTTTTGAAATAATATATATTATACCAATATTATTCCCAAGTTTTAATGTTTAATTGTGTTCGACATCAAAAAATAAAAATAAACCGTTTTATGAAATACGTTTAATTTTGTTAATCTATTTTTAACTTAATACCAAATGCGGATTTTTTTTTCGGGGGGGGGGGTGCTTTA
>NNCF01128260.1:71547-87886 GCA_002313205.1 Laupala kohalensis
AAAAAAAACTTGTCAGCATCACAGCAGTATCCTTTCAAGGTTAAGATTCCACTGAAATTTATTTTCAAAGTGTAGGTAACATTGGAGTTAGTAAGACTCTCCATGATCTAGCAGATACCAAAATGCGTATTATAATGCGATAGAGGAATACTACAACTCTTATCCAAAAAATTTTGTTTAAAAAACTTTTATGAAAAAAAAACAAACTGTATGTTCAACAGATGCCTCTGAAGCTTTCTAGGGTTAATTTATTTGTTGACTTCCTTGAACTTGTTAAGTTTTCAAGTTCAGACTGATAGTAGACACAAAATGTAAGTAACACTTTTCATGTTATTGTAGGACGTCTAAGTAATGCTAAAGATAAATAAGCATGACATCGCCAGAATGGCAAAAGGCAGTCTGGAGTTTTAAGACAGCAGCCTTGTTGCCAGATTAGGGATCTTTGGGCTAATAACGTGTGGAAACCCGAAATTCTACTTATTTTCAAAGAGTCAAATAGATAGAGCCGGACTGATCTGTTGACGAATTTTGGCAGAGGTATACGATTTGGCCAGTGTAACGTTTGAACTTTGTATCAGGTTGGTAGACTAGCCCAATTGTCAACAGAAATGGAAAACTTCTTGGTGAAAGCGAAGTTCGATGGAATCAATACGGAGAAATTATAACTAGGAAAGGACAACAATTACTATATTCCGGTATGGCAAGAGCAGACGATATTCACCAAGCTGGAGTTGGACTACTACTTAGTAAAACGTTCAATGAGGCAATCTCAAGCTGGTCCCCGGAATCGTAGCGTATAATTACAGCAATAATTACATCGTATAATTACTTAAAATTTAAATCGAACACAACGTATCATCTCTAATACGAGATATCATTAAATGTGCTAGTTTATTTCTAGCGTGTAACTGATTCAAATTGATCATTTTCTAAATTGAGACCTGTGAATTTATCTGAATTCGTATTCAAAATTTAATTTTTGTTCTACTAAACATTCAGGTCCTTTGTCTATATTGTTTACATTCAGAACAACAGACGTCGAAAACATTATAATTTATGGTGTTAGGTGTGAAATAAGCTCACTGTCCACATGATCAAATGTAGTTTGTAACTTCTTTTTTGACAGTAAATTTATATAGTGTATAATATTGTTGGAAATTGTGTTTTTTACATCTCCACTGAAACATATGCATTTAACATATTCAATTTTATATTATATGGTAACTGATATAAATTTTTAAGACAAACTAATCCTTCCGTATATTTAATTGTAGTACCTCAAGGCCCCGTTGAAAATTATAAATATTGTTTGGGAAACAACTGTTTTCTCTATATTGGGTTAAAACTCGTGTTTCATCAGAATACTAGTGATGCCAAATTCATAAATGACACTATGTTCTTCTGAAACATTATTTGAAACAACACCAAAGGGCATCTCTAACAAATTTCTTGAGGGAGGTAATTAAAAATCGTGAAAATAACTTTTTTGATCTTTATAAAATCTGTACTGGGGGCCCCGGGCAATTGCACCAGCCGAACTGACGGTAGTTACACCACTGCTTCTTGTTGTGACACTCATGTTCTTGTTTCCAGGAAGTGGTGGGGAGTGATCGTGAACTTCTTCGACCTCGGTCTCCTCAAAGACCCTGTCTACGTGAATCTGGCCGTGGGAGTCGCCTTCTCTTTTTATTCCGATTTCACTTTCGTCACCCTCTTCCCTCTCTTCATGTTTTCTTTGAATTATTCTTTGTCTGAAACGGCTCTGTGCATCGCAATTGGAGCTGCCAGTGATCTTGTGGGGAGGATTGCCTTTTCTCTCTTGGGAGTATTGTGCGATATCAAGAGTAGAACCATATTTCTCATCGGCTCAGCTGCTATGGTAGTTGGCAGAACAGGTACTCTCTTCACGATATTCTCTTCGATTCCAGAAGTACTGATAGTATAATTTACTGACAGTGATGTTCTAATGGTAGTGTCTTTGCTTCCATGATTCTGTTGAATGGTATAGCACGGGTTCAAAACCTGCTGGGCTGAACTAGGTGAGGTTTTCAGTTGGCGTTTCCCTCACCTACTCCAGACTAATGTCCTCTCGGTACCATAAGTTCCCTGTTAACCCAACACGTTTCCTTCCCAATTCCCTTTCCCCAAGACTAACGGTTGAGTGGAAGAGCAGGCTGCCTCATGACCTCAATCTCTCATAGCCATAAGACATTATAAATAAATAAATTAATTAATTAATTAAAGTAAGTCGTTGTTACATATAACTTCTTTAAGATTGACCTTTGGCTGTGCAGAACTGAATCTGTTCTCCTAGGACAATCTGCAGGTGACTGGATGTATCTTCCAATAAACTCTTTCTCTGTTGGCACTTTAATTAATTGGTTTTTTCACTTCGTTGGTAAACTTCAATAAATGTGATTTCAAGTTTTGGGAGAAAATGATTAGCAAAAAATTTTAAGTATTTTTACTGTTGGGTGAGTGATCTGAATAATTTTGATTGATAAGTTTGATGAATAAATTTAAACAATCTTGATGTTTATGTTTCCCTAGTGAAAAATTTGCTGCTAGAGTTAATTTTTTTCTGTTTTGAAATTTAGACTTCCTAATCTGTACTTTCTGCCTAACACTGATACTTTCTTTAATTGTGATTCAGTTTATGCTCAGCTGACGATGGGAATAGGGTCTCCTGAAAACACGCTCATGAGTGGAAGATTTTTGAGAAGTTGTTTGTAAAACTGTTTAATTTAATTTATTTATATTTATTTTTTGAAATTTAATTTATAATATTAGGCATATTTTGTTTTCATATATTTCACTCTTTTTTGATGCACTATTTGTCGTTTTTTAAAATTTTGACAAAACAACATTTGATTACATATAGAACAAAAATTCACAAAATAATTCATAAAAATGTATTATTTATTTTTACCCAGAATCATACAAGGTGGGGGGAGACGGGGGTCAAGGGGACCATGACCCATAGATCTGAAACCCTCATAGAGAATGGGTTTTTAGTCACGCAAAAAATGTTTATAATTTTCAAGAAGGTTGACGCATTTTAATGATTTTTAATCAGTAATTAGTTCTGCAGTATTTTTGTAGAAATGATTTACGTGCCACATCCAGTGTAACAAAGTTGTACCGGTGGTGATGGTGGTGCCGTTATGGTTGTGAGAGTGGATATTGATGCGAATGATACGCTCGTGGGAAGAGAGTCGTCTTCGGAGGTTCGTGAGTTATGAATGGCGATTGTGTTTTAGTGTAGGTGCACACGAGGAGGGGGCCACTGAGGGAGCTGGAACCCCCCCCCCCCTCTCAAGTATCAATTGAAGAATTATTCAGTTAAACGAAAAATAAAACTCTATCAAATTGAAACTACATAGAGCATAATTTTATGATCAATATTTATTTTTAGACATGTATGAAGATTAAGCAAATTCTCGGACTTTGAGTAAACTAATATCCTCTGAAATTTTTGACAAACCCCGGTTCCATCCACAAATTTTCCGCTCTACCAGGCACTCTGTAAATCTCACAACGTAATCAGAAATATCAGCTTACAATCCCTCCAGCGTTCTCAACACGCATAAGTCTTATGCATTGAGGCGATTTCAAGAATATTTCTCATTCTTCCAAATACATTAATACATTTTCAGTACCTCTCGGGTAAGACTCTCATGTGTAATTCATGATTTATACACGATTTTCTATTATAAGAGGTTTTTCATAATATGTTTATGTTTCCATGCTGCTTTGTTGATAAAAGATTTATCATTCAAGATTAAATATAGGTACTTAATTCAATTATTAGTTGTTCTTGTAACGTTAGCACGAATGATTGTGTATTCGCACGTCAAGTCCAATGAAAATTCACGATAAAAATCTAAGAAGATACGTCATTAAAAAATACCTAATCTGCTCTCTTCCTGAATAATGTCTGTGAGCGTGTTTAGTACTATTTAAAAGTAATACGATTTAACTACAGTTTGAACTGAATCATTAGTTGCAATCTGCAGGCCATTCCAAATTTCATGTTTCGTCCGGAGACCTATATGTCATAAAATCGAATCAAAAATAAATTGTAAATAAATTGAAGCTTGATTTTTTAACACGATGTTTTAATTTAAAACCCATGTTCACTTCAATATTCATACACCGTTTACTTAGAGTTAGTGTTTTGGTATATTGTTGTTAATAAATTAAATTTTACCCATGTAATCTTGCATAGAAAATTTAAGTAGCATGCTTACACTAAAATTGCATAAAAAGGTAAATTTTTCAGTTTAATTTTCAAGTTAGGGCAATTTTGAAATTTTTTTGTTTCAATGAATTTTTGCCCAGTCGATGAAAGCCAATGTCTCTGGAATTAATGACGTATTTAAATAATGCGTTCAATAGAGAGGAAAAGTCAGCACTGTTGTATACAGCACTTGTACTTAATTTTTCAAAAACAGTAGCTTCAGCTCCATCTTTCACCAGTAATTTTGTTCTTGTCCTAGAAAAGTTAAATGTTTTTGTACCTTAAATAGGTGAATAAAATTTTTACATCTTTAATCACAATAAATGTTTTGCATAACTTTTTAGATAACTTATAACAATTTCAAAAACTATTTTCTTGCATGATTGTGTTGCCGTTTGGCTCATATTAATTTAGTTTTATGTGTACTCAACTTTGGCACGGTTGTGTACATTAATTCTGTAGCCCCATCCTGGCCCGGGTTTTTCTCCGTTTTTCCTTCGGGTAGAGGCGGATTTCTTATACAGGTTNAGTTAAATGTTTTTGTACCTTAAATAGGTGAATAAAATTTTTACATCTTTAATCACAATAAATGTTTTGCATCTATTACTTTGTCATGTCGCACATAACTTTAAAAATAATCTTGAAAGTAATGTGGTACTGTACTGAACCACATATTAATTAACACTTAAATGATCTAAACTTACAATTTGCTTTAAAATTTTCGATTTTTTCCCTAAGTTAGGGATTTTATTTTTTGGAATAATTGCTCAAGACTATTCTTTTGTTATGATCCTCCTGTATCCGCCCCTGCCCAGAATAGATAGATAACTTGAATAGATTCATAATAGTACTCAGTAGATATTATCCTCGAAAGTTATTCAGTAACCTTAATTTGTTGCTGTGTACCAAGTGAATAAATATACTGCCCATTAAATCATTAATATTATAAAAAAAATTAACAAGAATTTTCAGTAAAATTTTATGCTTTTTTTGTGTGTACATATATTTATTTCAACTATCTTTTGCTTATCATTTAGGTATCATCTGTTTAACTCCATTCCCAAAGAAGTACGGCAAGTTACTACCATAGATTGAATCTCTTAAAACCCACTGTTATAGAATTCCCACAATATCATTGCTTCCCTGAGGTAAAGAAATTTATTGATATGAACAACAGAAGTTGCTAAGTTGGAATTATTCGTATCAAAATTTTTTAAAGTTCTTATTAGTATTTACTATAATGATCCATATATTAATTACATCTGTAGAACTATAATTATTAAATTAATGACCTTATTACACAGAGAAAGAGAGCTTACATTTCTCAATTAATCTGCACAATAAGGTTGTTTTTATTTAATAATTAGTATAATCATGTTTATGTATTAACTGTTATATCAATTGTTTACTTCTTTGTGACATTTGAATAATAATTGGTTAAAATTCAAAATTATTTTAAAGCCTCCTTGACATTGTTGTGATTGATTTTTGAGTCACCTTTTTTTTACCTGTACACCTTGGCGCAAACTTGTTGTCGTTGACTGCTGCGTTACCTCTGTGACCCCATCGTAGCTTGAGCTTTTCTTCAGTTTTCGTATTGACATTTTGACTGGACGATCCTTTACATGCTACCGAAGAGAAAATAAACTAATTGTTCTCAGTGTGGTCTTACATATTTTTTAATTACTTTTATAAAATAAATCATCTATCAACATTTATTTACATTGTTTTTAATCATGTTTGTGTGAATGATTTTCTTTGTTCTATCAATTTCAGCAATGATATACATGAACGATTACATCGCTTTGAATATTGCCAATGGCATTCATGGATTTTTTAGAGCATGGATCCATGCTAACTTATCTTTAGTCTTTGCTGAATATTGCCCAGCGGAACGTTTCCCTGCTGCCTACGGCCTCTTTATGACTCTGGGTGGAATCGTGGGGATAACCACAGGACCTCTCATAGGTGAGAAAAAAAACTCACATTTTATTTTCTTGCAAAATATTAAATTACGGACTAATAATTTGGGGGTGGTGCTTATCCCACCACCATAAAGTATTTGTATGCTCTACAGCAGAAATTTGTTAATTTGGTGAAATCTGATAAAATACCGAATATTGAAACAGTGTATAGAACTAAGTGTGATATGCACCACTATCAAGCGTTAAATACATACTTTTCTACATCTACAAGTAGAGCTAAAAATAGGTCAATACCATTGCCTTTATATGAAAAGACTGTAGCTCGGAAAAAAGAAAAAATAGTTTATTCAGTGCTATCACATGTTTTAACAAATTACCAACAAATGAATTGAAAGAACTAAAAGTTTCAAGCAAAACCATAATGAAATTTGTTTTAAAATTTCCTCAAGCAAATTTAATTACGATATAGTATCTTGTGTTTTTATAATTAGTTACCAAGGAGAATATGTAAAGATCCTTTTCCTTTATTTTTTTTATTATTATTATTTTCTTCTTCTTTTTCTTCTCTTCTCTTTTTTCATCACAATGGGGATGTTTAGCGCTCGGGTACAGTAGGAATACGCTCCTCTCTTCCAAATATAAGTTGCTATTTATCTCTCCTAAGAGAGAATAACATGTAATTTATAAATAATAAATAAAATTTATTTTATATTTATATGCTGTTCAATGGTGGGTAATCAGTTAAGCGAATTTGTGACTCACAAAATGTCATTTCGAAGCCACACTGTCCTTTAATACTGTTTTCAGTTGTGATGTATTCCCCCTTCTTACGTTATCCAGAACAAGAATTCAAGTCTACGTCAATAAAACTTACCCAAAAATTTATACCATCCCTTTTTATACTTGTTGACAGATGTTTACTGATAATTTGGTAAACTCAAGATTAGAGTGGCATTTTAATAATTGTTTTAAAATCTAGAAATCTTCTTCAATAAACTTTATTTTTCAAAATTAAGTAGAAAATAATTGAGATACAAATTTTATTTATGTAAACAATTTTTTAAAGCAACTTTTATTAGCTCTCATTGATATTACATAGTACTGTTCACTCATTTTTCTTTTCATTTCATTCCATTCACTTGCTTTGCTCGCTGAGGATTTTCTCCCAGACCCCAAATTGGGGTTCTGCCCCTACAAACTAGCTGATGGCTCTTACCCAAAATGATCTTTGGGAGAGCCCCAAAGGCTTAGGTATGGTATAGTGTTGCTATATATAAACAAAATTGAGACCCCAATCAATTTCCTCCATTGGTTTTCCAAAAGAGTAAAAATCCAAAATGCGGAGTTCTGTTTATATAAATATAAATAAAATATTTTTACTACAATTAAACTTTTCCATTCACAGGAGTGATTCGAGATGTGACAAACAGTTATTCTATCACCATCCATTCTCTGAATATTCAAATGCTTGTTTGTGTTATACCTTGGACCTTGGAGGTATTAATTCAATCGTGTAGATCCAAGGAGACAAAAGCTACGACATGATTTAAATATTTCAAGACTGGCGAAAGTGAAGTGAGAAATTTTGTTAAGAAAATTCTCGTTTGAAATACTGTCAAAAGCGAGAGTTTTTCAGTTGAATCTATAATGAACCTTAGAAGAATGAAGAAGTTCAACTTTGGTGAGAGTTGAAGATGACATGACAAAATAGATGGCGATGAAGTGAATATGGCACAATACGATAAAGTGTGAAATTAGTAAGAATAGTTTGTCTGAATACTTCATTCATTAAAATGAAAATTCATCATTTTCAGACTATTGGTTCAACACAGTTTAAAACACAACATTTTGACAGTGAAAAGACTCATCTTCAGGTGAATACAAAATTATATACACTCACAAAAAAAACAAAAAACATTTCACTTATCACAAACTTTGAAAACATAGCATACCACTTTTAAAAAAACATGTTGCGACTTGTCCTCTCATGAGGACGCATCTGTTTGTATTATGATGCCAACAATTGTTTCTTATAACATTGAGAGTTGTTTTTTAAAGTGATGTGCGATGTCTTAAATGTTTGTCTTTGATCAATGTAATAATCATCATCCTCCTCCTCCTTTTCCTCTTGCAGCATCGGGAAGAGGGAGGGAACATTTATGACGTTTCTCCACTTTCCCCCGTCTTTCTTCTGTAACTATATTGCTCCTTCTTCTTACACTGGTCTTGATTGAGTCTATCCATCCGTCTTGCTCTGGCCCTCCCTCTGGCCCTCTTGCCTCCGAGCTTAGCGTCCATTATTTGCTTTGGTATTCTTCCATCATCCCTTTTCTTAACATGTCCAAACTAGTTTAAACTACCCCTCTCAATTTTGTCATTCAACTTTTCTACCCCATCTCCATTTCTCACTCTGTCCGTCTTCTCATGTCCCCTACCATACTTCTTAGGAACTTCATTTCAGTAGCTTGGATTTTACTCTCCTCACGTCCCGTCATTGTCCATGTATCTGATGCATAAGTCAATATCGGTGTGTAGTATGTCTTGTACAACTCTTCCTTACATTTCATTGTAGTCTCCTATTCCCAGACTAAATTTTTCACACACTGATACAATGCATTGCTTTGTTACTCCGTTTTGCTTATTTCTGCTTCCGTTCTTGCATTCTGCATTAATTCACTTTCTAAGTATTTAAAGTTATCAACAGTATCAATTGTCTGCCCTTTGATATTAATTTGTCCCTTCCTTCTCTATAACCTCTACATACCACCTATGTCTTGCTTTACTCCACGCTGAAATTCATGCCATATTTCTCAATTTTCTCATTTAATATGTCCAGTTGTTCTTGTACATCGTTCCTGTTTGTTCCCCAGAACACAGTGTCACTGGCAAATAGTCTTAACTTCATCCCCCATACTCTGTCTCCATCCATCACCGTTATAAATAATAATGGTGCCAGTAGCCCTTAAACCAGTCTTTTTCCCAACTTGAGTTTGGTCCGTGTTTACATTTTTAATTCACTTGACGAGGACTTTCGCAATCAAAACAATGTGTTTTAAACTGTGTTGAACCAATCGAGTCTGAAAATGATGAATTTGTGTTTTATTGTATAAAGTGTGACAGAGTCTCGATCTGTGAATGCACAAGTGCTAGGATTTTTACAAGAGAAGTAAAAATTCTGGGAATTATTGATTTTAAATTACGAGTAAGTGAATAATTAACAACCCTTTTTAGCAAACAATAATTTAGTTTTTAGAGTTCACTGGAAAAAATCACGAAGTAAAAAACAAGAACAATACAGAACTTTGAAAAATTAAAAAAAAAACTTGGAACCTTTCGGTACCCGTTGGTACAATTCATCGTCAAGTGAAATACATATGAGTGAAAGTTCAAGTCAAACTGAAATGGATCAACGGATATTCCAGGAGCTATGGTGCAGTGGAGGGGGGGTGTATTCCAGGAGTAAACATCTTATTTGGAGTCATAGAACATAAAACCATAAAAAAAATCAATTACAAAAAGAAAAACATGATCAAAATATGATGTTATAAATATTAGGCAACTTAATATGTTAACAACTATACATGTTAACTTATTAAAATATGAAAAGTTTGAATGATATAAAGTCTTTCTTATGTAATCCCTCTTCTATTAAATTAATTTCTATTTCATATAAATTATTGAACCAGTCATTAGATTAGACAACCGTTATGAAAGAATCTGATCAAAAACTTAATAGTTTTGACTGTTTGTGGTAAAAATACAAAATAAATATATATTATGGTAGCATGGTAGCCTCTTTTCTGAGAGTTTGCTATTTTAAATGAATTGCCAGTTAACATTTATGTTGCTAATTGATTTATGAGCTGTGATTTAACAAAACAATAACTCTCAATACAAAAAGAAATTCTACTCCATTTTGTGTAAACGTAGGGATGGTTAGAGAAAGCATTGACCGTTTCAGAGATTTTGACACCCTCAGGGGTGGAATCAGGATTTTATTTTGGGGGTTTTGGAAAATATGAAAAGTTTGGTGCTAAATGATGCAATTATAAGGAAATTTATAATTCTGTAAAAATATTCTTTCAATACCCAATGTGATTAATAGACCTATGTACCAAGTTCCATCCTGAAAAGTATTATAACTTGAAATGTAAATCCTTTATCTGTACAAAATACCATTTGTTAACGAACAAATAACATCCATAAACAACCGAACAAAGGAAAAATACACTGCTCCACAAAATTGGCAGCGCAGTAAATTCATCGTTCCATGAAATGTTGAAGAGGGTGACTCGAAGATGTTTTTTCCCGCTGATGAAAAACACGTAATCAATGTTCCTTGGACGAGCGCAAACAATCCTGAGTACACCGTTTTCACAGGGAGCGGGGTTGGATCATTAGATGAGTGAGATTTTTTAATCTCAGCTACTGGAGTGCACTATATTGAGTCAGTCATACGTGGAATTAGCTCTCCCCGACATTTTGAAGTGTGATAGTTTTGCTCAAAAATTGCATTTCTCTTCACTTTAAGTGTTTCGCAGCCTGATGGGGGTGGCACAGACAGCTTCCAACGAGGGGGAGGGGGTGTCATGATGTAATAGCTTAGGAGCTTCCTCAGCCCAAATTACACTCTGATACATTTTAAAACATAAAAGATATGGAGTGATGAATTTACAGCGCCACCAATTTTGTTGGGCAGTGTGTGTCAAGCACACACAACTTTGAAGTTAACATCAATCGATTTGTTTCGGGAAGTTGACTTCTCGAGGAACGAACTTTTGGCATTGAGACAAGATATAGTATGACCTAAGCATTCTTGAATAAATCTTCTTATCATCATAAATTAATCCAACCTGTTCTACACTTTTAAATTTAAATAAAAATGAATTAGTTTAGATCTGTGTAAGATGGAAAATTCTTCAAAATGTCCTCCTTGAGGTTGAGTTTTAAGTTGAAATTTTTGTTCACAAATAATTGTGTTATAAATTTATGATAAGATGAATGAGCAGTTCGTGGAAGGAAAATTTCCTCAAACAGGAAAGAACAACTTCCACAACAATTAGATTATATAAACTGAATGTTTATAAGGCAACGAATTTGAAAGTTTTTGTTTGTTTCCATGGGTTGCGTGAATGAATTTATTTTCATTTTATGATCTAATTAAATAGACTGTGTGTCTAATTCATTGCTGATTAAAACTTACTGTACACATTTATTACTGTTTTGTAATAAACAATTCTATGAGAATCTAGTTTAAAGAATTTCCACATTCTGAGAATTCTTCTAGAAAGTAGTTACACGACTTAATGAACAATTAGGTATACTTCTACTTCTACATATGCTTCTTTGAGAGAAACTATTGGATAATTCAACGATACTAAAATTATACTTATTGCCGTCTCATAAAAAACTATAAAATTTCTGCCTTGTTCGAAAAGAAGACAAGGATACAAAAAAATGTTTTATAACCAATGGAATCCTTATTCATTTTTTACTCATGTATTTTATTGTCAAATTCCGTACTCAATCAGAATAACAACAAAAACTTGTATGTTGTTTTAAACTGAATGTTGGCTTAATAATTAGCTTTCCAATGATGATGTGTAGAAAATTACTTTGGGATAACTCTGTAAAACTTTTTAAGTAATTGTTGCAGTTGGGAACAAATTTCTTAATTATTGGGAACTTAGAAATATTTTCATCTTTGTTTTTATAACTAGTAGAATTGGACCAACTCTACCTTCTGGTCCAAAGCCGTAGAAAAATAACCTTTCTCTTCGTATATCCTTCCGCGAGTGCTGCTACCTCCACCATCGCCTCCATCTTCACACATACAACAAATTTCTTAAAACTAAATCGCCGGGTCTAACAAACCTAACATCGCCGTCTGTGACCGAACAATTGTTTATAATTGTTCATGGCTCGCTGCCGGGAGCCATATTATAATTGTCATACCCCTAACATACTAAAATAGACGGTGGCGGAGAGAAGAAAATAGTGCGCAACATTATTTCTTTATAACTATCGTAAATATGAAGAGCGAAGAATACAGCTTATATTTTCGGAACCGCAATAATATTTGTAGTATTATGACATTAATCATTTTTTCGAACCCTTGTTGGACCAACTGCTAAAGTTTAGCCGTAGAATTTAAGCAATAGTAATCTTTAGGGTAAAATAAACTAAATTTTTTAGGTATACATAATATGTCTTCCTTTATTGTTTATGTTCATTTATGTCTGAGATCTTTAAAATAAATTTATTAATCAATTTACTGTCAAAAAAGCAATTAAATATTTAAGATTAGCTACTGTGTGCAGGAACATGACACATCGTGCAAAACAATATTATTATTAGATTATTACTTAAAAAATATTCAGCAAACTGAGACAAGATATTTTTATGTGGCAAAAAGTAGTGTGGTAAAAAAGAAAAACAATACTCAACAAGGATGAATTGGTGGGGAATCAAATGATATTCTCCTGCAGCCCAAGCTATTTACATCATAAAAAATGTTTGATTTGGACTAAATGAATTGTTTCAAAACTCTCTCTCCTGAATGAAATAAATTAACAAATATCCTTTGTCATAAAAGCAATGAAATAAATTTTACATGTGAGGCAGTTGTAAGCATTTTACAAAAAAACATAATAAACTAACAATTCTGGCAGTGTTACAATCAGAGATTCTAATAAGAAAATATTTTGAAATTAACTTATTGATGAATTTATTTTTTCACAATTATTGAATAAATACACCTTACTGTCAAAAAAGCAGCTGCAAACTGTGTATGACCATGTGAAGTACATAAAGTATAATTTACTCTCGGGAAACAAGCTAGGGATCATCCTATCAGTTCTGATCAAGGACTCCTATAATAAGTATAATAGTGGTTTGGTGTGTGTTATAATATCAAGAGAATAACAACAAATTTCTATTTAATAAAACAAATGAAAAGTTATTCAGCAAATATGTACTAATATAAAATCTTTAATTTTTTGGAGAATATTGCTAAAACATTGAATCCATTAAAAGAGAATGAATAAAATTCAAGATTAATAATAACAATAGTATATATAAGACAGCTGGTCTGGGTCAGGACCTTGAGAGCCTACGTATAAAATCAGTCTCTACCCCAAGGAAAACTGTAAAAAAACAGGTTTTTAATATTGTGTTCATAATTATGAATGGGTTATCAATACAATGGTAATAATAATAGTTTTAATAATAAATAAATTTGTCAAAAAAACAGTACAAACTGCTTATGACCACGTGGAGGACAATAAACTAATTTACTCTCCGGAAGCAAGCAAGGGACCATCCCATCAATTCCGATCTAGGGCCCTAAGGCAGAGGTGGATTCAAATTTTTTTTTGCATAAGTTCCTAGATAATATAAAAAGTTAGCTACGAGTTATAAAACTAATGGTAAAAATAAATAATTAATTCACAAGGCTCAGTTGAAAGCTACAGAGGACAGGAAGCTGAAAAACCCCTTAAAAGTAAGTAGAGAAACATTCTGTCAATTCTGAAAGAAAACCCAATGTGACTCAGGATAGCATATATTAAGTTTTCAGTATAAATAATTCTGGCCCGAGTTTTTCTCTGGTTTTCTTTCAGATAAAGGTGGATGTTTTATAAAGTCACGCTAGGCTCTTGCCTAGGGACAGTATCTATTGAAATAATTTTTCACGAGTTTAGTGCTGTTTTGTAGTAACAATTTTGTTACAAACAAATAGCCATTCGTAGTAATCATAGACAATATACAGGGGGGACTCGTGTGTTTCAATGAGCATGGAGAAGGTAAAAATGAATAGGATTCTTTTTTGGACACGCTTCAGATTCACAAACTTACATTTATTACAAATAACATATATACATATATNATCTACAAAAGCAGAATTACAGAATTGATCCTGGTTTTTGCAACGTTGAAGTCAGTTGTTGTGGGCAACTAACGTTCCGAGAAGAACACTTTCTACGGAATTTGAATACATTTAAACATAAAGAATAGTTTATGAAATATCCCCTTTAGTACCCCTTTCCCAATTTAAACAGAATTACAAGTGGTGATAAACAAAATTGAAGGGCGATTGTATGTAATCTGCACGAAAACAAAAAACCCTTGGACTCAAGTTTTTGAGAACATCCCCCCGACATCAACTAAATAGTTGCATACAAAACTACCTGCTGTTTAGTTTAAAGTAGGTTTTCAAAAACCATATAATGCGTGCAGGATTTATAATCCATCAGAATGATTTCTGATGTGGTCCTCCCTTTACGAGGAATAATAATTGTACGTTGGAATTGCTTCCTTGTCGTACTTTATGAAGAATTATACTTGTCGTTGGAATAGTTTCCGGTTGCCTACGGATGTCTGGCCGAGATCTTCTGTCGGAATGTAGAGTGGTCCCAGTTCGGCCTTGTAGCTTGCTGAGCATGTGGCTGTAACTAGAGAATATTTGTGAACATCTATGTTCGAAGTTGCTTTGCTGCGAGCGTCGCACTATATAGTGGATAGCACAACAGTTATATGATTTCTTAGAAGAAATCATGGTCCAAAAAGTCTTCAATGAAACATGTGTTCCATAGTATCACACGCAGAGTAGAGAGTAACGTCACACGACACGGCGACGCACTCGCGGAGTAGTCCTCCCTATACGAGGAATAATACTTATGTAGTTGCTCATCACACGAAGAACGGAATGGATTATTTTTGCCCGTAGGCGAATGGTGGCCTTGAGGCGCTAAGTTACCCGAAGGCGTATAATGTTGGGAGTCCATAAACGGTAGAGTCACAATAGGTAGACTTGATTAGGTTTCAGAGTGTCATCACGATACGGCGACGCACTCGCGGAGTAACATCGTACACGACGAATGGATACTTGTGGAATGGATAATTGGACGTTGAGCGTAGCCGTATATATAGCTGTACACAGAACGTGCATATGGAGTGCGTTCAATGATCCTATGTCAAGGAACGTACATAGTGAGTGTGTTCAATGATTCTATATCATGGACGTGCAAGGTACTTGCACAGTGCGTCTATGTACAAAGAATGTTTATATAGACATAATATTTATAAACAAACAATAAATAACACAATTCTCATGAAATATAAATAATAACAAAGTACATAATAAATGAGAATGTGTAAATAAACCCCTTACAAACGTTTGGTTTGTAACAGATTTATCAACAATACTTTCCACATTATTTATAACTTGATAATAATACAAAGTACTTGTGAAATGACTTTTCTGTGTTTTAATAAATACAATATTTGTTGGTATTATGTTAATACTATGACATTTTTATTATTAGGAGCACTATGTTGAAATGTTAAACCTTTAGCCTCTGCCTTGAGACCCTTGATCGGAATTGATAGAATACGTCCCTTGCTTGCTTCCAGAGAGTAAATTAGTTTATTATCCTCCACCTGAACATACTCAGTTTGTAACTGTTTTTATGACAATCAAGTTTATTATTAGTTTAAATAAATCTCAATAGGCAAATATTGCACATTTTTACAAAACATATTGACTACAGTACAATCCAAAGAAATTTTACCCTGTTAATTTATCCTTCACATCTTTGTGGTGTACACCATTTTTAATGAAATGTTTTTTAATTCAAATCTCTTTGTTTGTGTCTTATTTTAGTTGGGTCTTAGAGTGAAAAAGTTAACAAAAGGTATGTTAGGGTGAGTTAAAAGTTCCTGGTTGCTACATAGAATCAGCTGGACCCCTTGCCTTTTCCTATCAGTCAATTCTTCATTTCATGCATTATTTGTTCTTTTTTCTTCCCTTCTCAAAATTCAGAGAAATTTGAGAAATCTTCCTCCTCTTCAAATTCATTGAGTTGTGACGTCGGCGAAACACGCATTTAAATTACTTCCTGGAAAACTAACCCTTCTGGTCAGAACCGTTATGCAGTGTTCTCAGAAATATTAATAACTGCGTCAAATGAGCATTGGCGGCATAAGGGAAATTCCGTTTAAAGAATCCATTAGCTAAGCCGATTATTTTCAAGAAGAGAAAGGCCAAGATATTTGTCGGAATGGGACCCATGAATAGAGGCGGAAAGGAACGCTTTTCACCAGGGGAAAGTACGCTGCCTAGTGAAGGGCAGTGGGCTTACCACCCCCTGCGGTTGGTCGGAGGGTGGGCCAGCAG
>NNCF01128261.1:11779-39328 GCA_002313205.1 Laupala kohalensis
TACATGTACAAGTTATTATCGAACTATAGATTATTCTGAGTATAGTGTTTAAAAATCATAAGAATTGAAATAACACTAAATTCACGATTTATTGTTACAATAAACACGCCCCTAGACAGCCTAGAGAACCTGTATGATAAATCCGCCTTTACCAGAAGGAAAAACGGAGAAAAACCCGGGCCAGGATGGAGCTACAGAATTTATGTACACAACCGTGCCAAAGTTGAGTAGACATAAAACTAAATTATTATAACTCTAGGACTTCTGTCTTAGGATTCTTGATCGGAATTGATGGGATGGTCCCTTGCTTGCTCCCGGAGAGTAAATTAATTTATTGTCCTCCACTTTGTCATACGCAGTTTGTACCGTTTTTTGACAATAAATTTATTATTATATTATTATTATTAAGAAATTATATTTTATTATTTTTTAGATTTTTTCTTATTTCTGGGGGTTGAAAGATATAGTAAGTTATCAACGCACCCAAAATCATGAATCAGAAATATTCTGGAATACTAATTTGACACGTTTTAAAGACACTTGAATATACTCTAAAATCGTACATTATGAGGAAATATTTTACTTTTGTACATATTACTTTTAAAATATTTTTGTTTTGTTTTGTACATATAATTTTACTTTAAACATATTTTTTCTCAAAGTGTACAGTTTTTATCAAAATAAGAAATTTTAATTGAGGTTTCTTATTTGTTATTCCGTATTTTCTGATATTTTTCTAGGGGAGAAGAAGTTAAAAGAAATAAGAACCTCCAAAAGACTGTTCAAGATATAATCGTATTGAAGATTGAATAGACTTTAGTTGGAGTAGTACTTAATATTGCATCTATGGGTATCCTTTCTCAACAAAACAGTCGTCCATTTTACGACCACCCAAATAATATAAGAAATCATAATTTGTGGTGTCTTTTGTCAAAGTATCTGTCATAATGTCTAACCTTACATATTTTAATATTACAAGACAGTATATTTTCCAATACGTACTTTAAGGGTAACAGTTTTTCTGGCAAATTTAGTCCGAAATTTTCTGTTTATATATTTGTGGAATTGAATGCCATGTATCCATATATATGTATTGGCATTATACAGAAACGCCTGATGTGGTCACAACCCTATTGGCGAAACGTAGTGTTCTAAAATTAAGAAGCATTTTAAATCTACCAAGAAAGGTCGTACCACTTAATTTAGCCTAACAATGCTAGAGAATAGTAATTAATTTCGTAATTTCATAATTATACTTCAGGATTGTTGGCCTGAAACCAGACGAAATAGATTCCCACTTATATCACAAGCGAATGAAATGCATTGTTGAACCCATGTGTTGTTGGAAAAGTAAACATTTTATTCCATCACATGTTTAGATGGATTGCTGGACCGTTTGTTAGATAAAAAAGACCCACCCTTCTCAACAACGAAATATAAAAAAAAGATTTTAAAGGAAAAGGGGTGTTCATTTAATATTTAATTGAGGACAGTTTTGTGGCCATTTAAGGGTCTCATCTCACCCACTCAAAGAATATAACGAAGTTTGATGAGAGATGAAAGTAAATACAATTAGCTTTGAGGCACGCCATGTGTCTGAATACACTGCTTTCTACGCACTTAACGGTACATCGCAAACAAAGCCTTCAATATTTAAGAGGAATTTCGGAGACTTTGCTCTTTCCTTTAAGCTTCTGTTAGGACAGGCATCTGTCCACGCCTACACCATGTTGGCGCTCATCGTGAATGGTCTCACGGTTTAATTTTTAACACGGCCTCCTAAAACATAAAAAGCGAGCACCATGTCCGCTGGAAACCAGCGACTTAGTTACTCATATCTGAGTTAAAAATATATAGGGGGTATAACGGAGAGAGGAAGTATGACGAGGGTCTGAAAATTTGAAGGAGAATTTCAGGAAGGAAAGGAAAAAAAGGAAGGAAAGAAGGAAAGAGAGTCACAGAAGAATTTTAAGAAGGAAAGAATTAATGATTTTTGAAAAAAGAGAAATTTTTTAGAAGATTAAAACTTATGAACAGGTAGTTTGAGGATATCTGAAGGGAATTTTCGGCCAGAGGGCGGATTGACTCTGTCTGACAAATGACGTGAGTATTTTCTGAAAGTGTTGTGAGGGGAGGGGTCGTGGAATGCTTTCCGGATGTGTTTCCGGGCATGATGGAAAATAAACTTAGTTATGGGTTCTAATTTAGAGAGAGAACGGAGATAAGAGTTGGGTGTGCGTAAAGGCGGTCGTACAGCCATCCGCAGGAACCGGTTCTCGATGTTGTGAAGGTGGAGATCGTAAGGTCCGGAAGCAGTTGTCCATGTTTCGCAGGCGTAAAGCGTAAGGCTGCGAATACACGCTTTGTAGATAAGGAGTTTCACCTTGAGCCGGATCCTGCGATTTTTAAAGATCGGAGATAGACGGGCAAGCCTGCTATTCATTTTGGAGTGTATAGATTTGGCATGTTCTTTCCAGCTGAGTTTCCTGTCCATCGTGACCCCAAGGTACTGGACACTTGTGGACCAGGTCACAGTGGTGTCTTTGACCTTGAGCGACGGCAGGTTCTGGAAGGCTTTGCCGGTCAGATGTTTGCCAGTAAAGATAATTGCCTGGCACTTGGAGGGGTTCAAGGTGAGCCCATTAGAGGAACTCCAAGTTTCCAGGCGAGAGGTAGAAGATTGAAGGTTAGAGATAGCGAGAGGGAGATTGAATGCACGTGCCGCATACGCGATGTCATCAGCGTAAAGAAATTCGGAAACATGCCGAGGATCAGGAAGATCGTAAAGAAAGAGAGAGAATAGAGTGGGTGCCCAGACACTACCCTGCGGAACCCCAGCGGAGATGGTGCGGGTGGACGAGAGGGAACGTTGGTACCGAAACTGAACCTTCGCCCGGAAAGGTAACTGCGCAGGATGTGGTGAAAAAAAGGACGGACTAAGGACTTGGTTTTGTGAAGGATAGATCATGATGGATAGTGTCAAAGGCGAAAGAAAAGTCAAAGAAGATGGCAGGAATGGCAATTCTTCGAGAAAGGATGGGCGCTAGTTCGTGTGCCAGTCGCAATGTCTGCAAAGCTGCAGAATTGTAGCGCCGGAATCCGAACTGGGTGGGGCGAATAGCATGAGAGGATTCGAGGAGAGGAGTACGTTTGGTGAGGACAAGGAGCTGGAAGAGTTTGCCAAGAAGAGAAAGAAGGCTGATGGGACGATAGGTGTTAAGCTCCCGAAGATATTTCCCTGGCTTGGGAATAAGAACGATAGTGGCATGTTTCCATGAGAAAGGAAAGTAACCGAAAGAAAGGCAAGAGTTGAATATATTAGTGAGAATGAGGACAGCGTTTTGAGGAAGATGGTGAAGATAGACACCACGGAGCTTATCGGAGCCACCCACCTTCTTGTTGTTGACGCTCTTCACTGCGGCCTTCACCTCCCAGACTCCTAAGGTCCACTCATCGTCTGGGGTGATAGGGGAAAACTGGGGCAGAAGGGTGGTCAAGGGAGAGGAGTGGGGCGTAATGATTGGAGGCGAGAAGCGGGTTTCTAAGATATCGCCGAAGATCTCAACTTTTCTGGCCGGGTCGTAAGAGAGTCAAGGTCTGCACTGTCGACAGTCTTTTTAGGCATCCGGTACGCAGACACCAGAATGACTGGACCCCTTGGAGTGCCAAATTCGAAGACCGTGGCTTCAAGAGAAGTAAGAAGAGGAGTTGGAAGACGAGTATGAGGAATAGATTTTTGGAATAGCGATGGCTTTACCTCCGTGGGGATTGAGGTGTGGTATAGCATAGGGTCTATCATCACGATAAATGTGATAGCCCGGAAGAGAAAATTTAAGTGAGGGAGTAAGCCATGTCTCCTTAAGGAGAAGGACATGGATAGAGAAGTCAGAGAGAAATTGCCGGATTTCAGCGGTCTTTAAGATGAAGATGCCGTGGCTGTTCCACGACGCAAAAGAGGTGATAGATTGAGAAGCAATTTAGAAGAGAGTAGAAAGAACCTTTAAGGCAGTAAGTGCCTTGGGAAAAAACGGGCCAGGGGCGGATAGAATGGGAAGTACTGGTTTAACAGCGTCAAGAATAGCTCGCAGATCAAATTGTTGCAATAGTGAGAACAGTTCAGATAGAGTCTGAATGTCTCCAGGGGTGATCCCGTCGAACAAGGAGGAAGCCGATGCAGAAGAAGACGTATGAGGAGATGGAAGAAGAGGAGAGCCCTGGACAATGTCAGCAAAAGACACCGACATTGGCCTTTGAGAAGATGCTGTAGTCAGAGTGGGGCGTGCTGCGGCATTAACCCTACGTGTTGCCTGCGCCGACTCACGCTGTTCCCGAGCGCGAGCAAGCTGCTTGAGCGCAAGAAAGGTCGGGCAGCCAGACCATGAAGCGCAGTGGTCACCTGCGCAGTTGTTACATGTCAGTTTGGTTGGTCGAGGAGTGCAGTTTGCCAAGCTATGGGGACCCGTACAGAGTGGGCATACCACATCGCGCCCGCAATGGTTGCGTGTGTGGCCCCACGCCTGGCATCTGGAGCAACGGGCAATCCATTCGCGCCGGTGACACTCTTCCACCGAGACGCGAACATTACCCAGATACCGAATATTACTTTTAAAGGTCTTCACAGCTGTGTGTTCGATCTCCACCACGTAGAGACCGAGATGAACATGACGTTTCTCCCCACTCTTCTTCTGTAGCTCAGTGAGGTGAAATACCTTCACCCCCTGGCTTTCAATGTCACCGCAAAGTGATTCGAGGTCTTCATTTGGTTGAAGGCCTCGAATCACCAAGCGATGGCACCTTTCCTCGGTGACCCGATGAAAGAAAAAAGAGGTTGGGATCCTCACTTTGGAGAACCCCCAATTTGGCGACAACCGCTTGGTCAGCAAAGTCGGGCACGTGCACTATAAAGTGCTGTCGTGTGCTGCGGCCCGTTAGTCTAGATTTTGAAACTGACTGCAGAACACGCAGCAGCTCCCGGGTGTCGGCGACGTTTTTAATGTAGATATCGCCTCCTCTGCGACCATTTCCTGAAATGGCTTTGGAGGAAGACGGTGTGGTAGTGGTAGTAGCTGGGGAGGGAGAAGGATTTTGGAGGAGAGCAGCACTCCCTGCATTTCCTGGCGTCTCTATATTACTCCTATCCTTTTTGTCAGCCGACGCGTTGATAGAGACGGAATCTATTTTAGTGTTACCGTTCGCATCATTGGGGTCCCTAGCCGATAGTGGGGGCGTTATTGGCGAAAACCTATTTGTTAATGTCAGGAGCCTCCTTTCCTGCGACGGTTTCGGTCGAAAGAACTTCTTGGTCGGAGTGTATCCGTCCTCGCCATTCATTGTCGCATTATCATGCGGTCGGGAAGCTGGAATGACCCTGGTCACACATTTAATAATTGTGGTAGAACCGGCATCACCGGACTTACCTGCAAGGTCAAGGAACCCGGGTCTCGTCACCGCGTCTGCAGTGGTGGTATTCGGGTCGGTGTTATCTGATGCCCCAGTAGGAGGCACCGCGGAGACGGGCAGCATTTTGGACGAAGCAGCAGCAGCCTCCTTCAAGGACGAAGCCCGCACTGATGTCATCCTGGAGGCAGGGCGATACTTGATTCTCGTTCGTCGCGACGAGAAGAGCCACTTGTCGGCGACGGAGTCAGCGGGCGACACTAAAAGTCCACACGACGATGTCGACGGAGTAGATGCTTCCTCCGGCCGGCCCCGGAGAAAGCCCTCAAGAATGCTTGGATCAATATTTTAAATTTAGAAATTAAAAAAACAAAATTTAAAGAAATTCGAAAAAAAGAAATATCGATCCGTAAGCTCAAAGCAATTACTTCATCATAAGATGAAGTAGTCAAGACAAAAAACACTAAGAAGGATGCAACCCGCACGACACGGGTTACCTCGTCCACGGGTTGCAGTGAAAACTGCAACAACGCACAAGTCCTCTCCCGGAGGTTTGAACCGCGCGCCGCGGGACCACGTGGTCCAAGAGCAAACAAACTTCGAAAGACCGAACGCCACGGAATAGACAAAAAAGCGCGGGAAACACGGAGCGCACCGGCACACGTCCGACCACCACGACGGCCGAACTCTTTCCTTTAAGTTCTATTACAAGCCTTCGCACACCACATCGACTCAAATTAACGTTCATTTGCCGTGGATAGGTTAATAATTCCCTTATATCGCGTTAATAAGTAAGTTTGTTTCACTACAATTAACAACCATTATATAATTGAATTAAATGAACAATATAAGACTTACCACTATTTCAAGGACGAACACAAAATGTCAAGTAGTTTCGCATCATCTAAAGTTCCCAACACAGAGACTTACGCACATTGATCGTAGAATAACAAAACCAAAGTGAAAAGAACTGAAGTAAATCTTCTGTTCAAAAGACATTCACAAATTTCGTATGGCTTAGAACACTTTATAAATTTAGAAAAGCAATGGAAGAATAACTGTATTTTTCACTCAATAAGTAAATCAGCATATTGGTTTACTTACAGTGGAAAGATCCCTAAGACTGTAAAAAATACACGTCTGGTTTTGTTTGCCTTGAAGTGAACATAGATATTAAAACTCATTATTCAGCAGTTGTATTAATCTTGAGTAGCATATGAACATTGTACAATTATAACAAGCATACAGGAGTATGTGGTAAGATAGAACTCCATTTTGTTTTGGAATGATTTGTGGTTTGCCTACTGAGTGTAAATTCATATTTATCGACCAAACGGATGTCTACATTAACTGTGCAATCATTCTAACATTCATTTGAAGATACTGATGTAAAAAAGTGCTCAAACAGGAGAGTCAACTTTTCGTGATACAGAGTTCCACCCCAAAAGAACTAAAAAAATACTTTTTTAAACACAAAACTTATTATCTGAAAACAAAGAATTAGCATAAACGTAGAATGATTTGGTGAAGAAATGTTTATGGTGTGGGTTAGTAATACCTTGTTCTTCATATAGCAGAATAGAAATATATTTCTTCTGATATGAATTATTTTCCATTTCGTAAAAAACTTTCCTATTTGAATAGATATTTTCTTCCCTTTTTAGTAGTTATTGCCCAGCTGCCACTTTCAAATAAAATTTGTTTACATCTTACTGAAAGAGAATATCCAGAAATTGTTCGAAATAGTATCCATAGAAGATCTACTTCACAACAAAAGATCATTAAAAACATTTGGATAACGACAGCACTAAATTCACAATAATTCAAAAACATTCCTCGGTGTTTTGAGAAAATACTAAGTCGACAAAAGAGCATACCAAACAGATGAACGAAGATGACTATAAAGTTTCACGGGAAGGTTGTGTCCAATTACACAGAATGCTAATGAGAAAACTTGTGGAAGAAATATCGAAGGGTTCCGTACAAAAAGCAAGAGTCGTCCATATACGTCCACCATTCTACATTACCACATTATCCTCTAAATAAATTCATTTTTTTAAGTAATCTTCCTTCAATGTATTTAATAACCTAAATAGTATATTATTCATTAAATAAACGAAAATCTGTACAAATATGAGTGAACTATTTGTAACGTCAGTGGTATGGGCCGGGTTTTTCTCCGGTTTTCCTTCGGGTAGAGGCGGATTTCTCATACAGGTTCTCTAGGCTTTTGTCTAGGGACGTGTTTATTGAAACAAGAAATCGTGAATTTAGTTTTATTTCAATTCTTATGATTTATAAACACTATACTCAGAATAATCGAAAATTCGATAATAATTCGAACATGTAAAATAATTTTTTGGTGTTAAATTACAAACATGTTTGTATTCTATTAGTATTATAATACGTAGCTAACTTTTTATCTTATCTACAAATTTTTACTGAAATTGTGCAATCCGCCTCTGCCTTAGGACCCTTGATCGGAATTGATGGGATGGTCCCTTGCTTGCTTCCGGAGAGAAAAAAATTTTTTTTTCCTCCTGTAAGTGGTCATACGCAGTTTGTAACTTTTGCTTTTTTTGACAATAAAGTTTATTTATTTTTATTTATCGATTTGTTTATTTATGGAAATCGGAAAAAGTAATCAATTGAAATATTTGAAATTTCAAAGAACTCTTCTTAAGGATTATTGCAATTAAATCGCAAATTATGGTTAATATTGATGGATTACAGAAGAAGAAATACAATTAAAATCAGCTGCTAATCACTATACATGAATCTTCCCTTCCATATCTGTTGATTACGAAGCTTAGTAATGTGTCCTCCAGAGTTTCCTTGTATTGCGTGAGGTGAACTACCTACTGAACTTATAATCTACAAAAACAAATTGTAGAAGCAAAGAGGCATTGTTTTCAAGAACATAACCTAAAAGTGAAATGAAAACAAAAAAGTTATTATATTGGTTGGCAGTGCCCTTATTTACGGCAACATGTATTAAAAACGTACAAACACTTTAATCGTTCATACTTTTACATAACGTTTCGGGGATGTATGTTCCCCCTCTTCAGATGTATTTTATATTTTCTGAGTGTTCTTATGATGCATGCGTATATTGATTCAAAGTTGTGTTGAACTTATTAATTTTTTTTGCTATGTTCATCTATTTGTGGGTCATGCGGTTGTAGCCAATGCATCATAAGAACATTCAGAAAATATAAAATACATCTGAAGAGGGGGAACATACATCCCCGAAACGTTATGTAAAAGTATGAACAATTAAAGTGTTTGTTCGTTATTAATACATGTTGTCGTAAATAAGGGCACTGCCAATCAATTTAACGAGTGAAAGACAACATTACTCTTATCTAATTTAAAAAAGTTATTAACTAGGGCTTCATTTTTTTACCTTTCTCTGTAAAGTATATATTCCTTGTGTTTGAATTTTAAAATAACTCGTAATTAAGTTAATATTGGCATGGAATACTGAAAACTGTGTGTATGTTTGTATGCAACGTCAACCGCCAAATGAAAATTGCGACGGACCGGGACTCGAACCCGAGATATCTGCTCTGGCCGCAGGTGTGCTATCCACTGCACCACCCGCCTCGACTCCCAAGTCCGTACGCAACTTCCATCTGGCCTGCCCTGGGTTCCAGTCCCGGTCCGTCGCAATTTTCACCTGGCTGTTGACGTTGCAAACACTCCTCCACGAGTAGGTTTTCGGATGTTGAGAGTTAAAAAATTTATGTTTGTATGTTTTCATAGTGGTTAAATTTTCCTTTTAAGGAAAAATAAAAATTTGATATCACGATAGAAGAGAATTACGGAACTGACGTATGAAATTAGAATATTAAATAAGAATCCAGGAATATGCCGGGTAAAAGGAGTTGAAGAGAATTCATATCTGTTGACCAGAATGTCTATTTTTTATGTTGCAATTCCTTATCTATGCCGAAACTTTTGTTTGATGTATAATTATACAATAATAATATATTTATTTTCTGCAAATAGGTAGATCTTACCCGGTGGCAGTATATAAGGGAATAGAATAGAAAAATAAATATTACTGAAATCACAATTTGTTAAATATATCATTAAACTATATGATTCAACTAAAGTATTAAATATAAACAAATATTACCCTGAAACGTCTAAATAATTGATTTTAAAAACTTATTGCAAATTTTATTTCACTGATGACCCAAACACTTCCCTCATATCACTTCACTTCACTTTCCACTATCTCTCCACTAGCTTCCCGTCTACAGTAAGGTACCCATTATTCCATAATTTGCCTAATCCTTTTAATTTGTTTGCTCCCCTTTTCTTAGAGCGTTTTAGAATTTAAGAGAGGTTGCTGAACCCGATAGCGCTCCCACGACATCCGCAGGAAAAGAGTTCCTGTCCCTGATTGATCTACTGGGAAACAAGTCTGTATTTTGTTTCCTTTCACGAATTTCTAAAAAGTGATCTTGTCTACCCAATCTAGTCTGTTTTTCTTAACGCTCTTTGACATCCCACCACTAATGTCTAGTAATTATTGATTTAAGTTTCATTTCAAATCCGGGACAATGCCGGGTTGTTTTGCTGGTAATTTATACGGATAACACACATACAATACATGTACAATAAGATTTCAAAAATGAGCAAAAATTGTAATAAAAAATTAAACTTCTTAATTACCAAAGAACTAAATAAAAATCTGTATTATGTTCAAATACAAAATTTCATAACTTGTTGGAAAGTGTAATGAAGCCAGCTTTTTGTGCCATGCGTATTTTTCCACCCTCAAAATATATTTGTGCGCACTGAAAATTCCTTGAAAATGCATAGTATTTTAGCAGCATGTTGATACGGTAAAAAGTTTGAGGAAGATGCAAATTTTGCTTAAAACTTAGAGAGGCCGTATGTTTGCTTCTCCTGTTTCTCACGCGTGTTTTAACGAATTCCTCATTTTACGGATTTTAGTAGCGCTGCGTCCTTGTATCTCAAGAAAGTAGGGGAAAGAAAGGAAATCAAATTCGTGTTTTAACCTTATGATATAATTCTTTTAGGGGAATTGAGTTTAAGAGGTTTCTGATTTGAGTCGTTTAGTTAGTATGAGTGATACAGGCGCTGATACAGCACATACTCATGAACGAATCTTTTGATAGCATAACCTACTTTCCTTTGTAATACTTTATTTCCTACGATTCGCTTTTTGTAGAATATAAAATAGCAGCAATTGTGACTATCCTACTCCACGAAAACTTTCTCTATATCGACCACACGAAAACGTTTTAAAAATTCTTCACAATCCAATCATTTCACACGTCTTCTTCTGCAGTAGTTTTTATGTACGTTTTCCCCCATTACCCTAAAATGAATGCTACAAGTACCAACGATCTTTACTATAAAAGATTGTCTTAAATTTTTCATTGTCACGAGTTCTTCTGCCGAATATATACTGAAAGTTATGTAACGATACCGAAAATAATGCAATATGACACGAATTGCCAACTTCTACGAATTTTTGTATTATCCGAAGAAATATTAATAATGTCACAAAAGCGACTATCTCCTGTAAAAGATACAAGTTAATAACACAAGAAGCTAAGGCAAAAGGTAATATTCGTACTACACGATTGAAGGAGAAATAACAGAATAGTAACAGTAAAGCATGTGAATTGAATTGATAGCAGACATTGGTGATAGTTTTAAGGATGAGAGGAATAAAATTGATAAACTAAAACGATAAAAGAGAACATATAAGAAATGAAGTTTATTCTACAATACAAAAGACGATCAGAATTTTTTATCTGAGAAACGTATGTAAAGGAGTTACTTGTACCTTGATTATACTGCGCCTTGCAACACCTATCTGTTTTCCAGTGTCTATTGCCACATGAGTAGTTTAATTTCTCACATATCAGAAGCGGTGTGTGTCAGTCTCCGTTGTGCTAACAGTCTCATTGTTAACTAGAGTAGAAAAAATAAATATTGTTCAAACTTTTTAATTTATTTTATGTGCGTTGTTTGCTTTGTTGGAACTATGCGTGAATGAAGAAAAAAGTAAACTAGAGCACGGTTAATTAATTATTATCTGGTGAGTGGGTATTACTTGGAAAGTATAAACACAATATCTGACCTATAGAATATTTTTATTTTAAAAACCACCCTCTTGTACCTTAGATCACATACACATTGTGTATCATGGATCCAAGGTGCATGAAGATAATATTAATTAATTAATAATTTTGTTTATTTATTTATTTTGTTTTGACTGTGATGCTCGTTTTTAGTTTTCATCACGTATCTTCTTGGGAACAGATCCTAGAAATCACTTATCATCACACTAATGATAACCTGTGTATAACAGTGGGAATAGCTCATCCGCTGTATTTTACTAAACTTCTTATCAATATATTTTCAAAACAAATTTACATATTTTATTCCATTATCGTCATAGTTTTTTTTTTGTAATATATCGTACGCAGAGAAAATATGGGTATTATTAGTTTGATCTCTTTCAATGATATTCGTTCTAGGTTACTGAAAAATCATATAGATGGAAGAAAGGCACTCTGCCTAGTTCCCCGGTGTTTTCGTCAACCTTCCTACCCAGCATTTTCCTTGAGAAAACATTTCCATATTCTGGAAAAATCTACAGATTGATTCAACAAATCGTGCAGTCCGGACTTTGGGAAAAGTTTAGCAAAGATAGTAAAAATAATTACGTTATAGAGAATGGTGGCACATTTCAGCACACAGCGAATATGAATGTTTCTAGAAGAAAGTTGTCAGCATGTGATCTCTATCATGCGTTTTTATTTTGCTTTGTATCTCTCAATCTCAGCTTGTTTGTTTTTACATTAGAATTCTTGAAACATAATGTACACATGGTGTGCCGCAAATGTGGTAGATCTCCATTTCCTACTCAGACAGAGGGTTGGGGGACGGTCTCTGCTGGTTGCGGGTATTGATATCCAATTTACGATAATTTAACCACGAATACAATAAACAATTTTACTTTAAACGATAAGACTTATGGTGTGATATTTTCATTGAAGGCCATGTCTACGACTAAGAAGACAAAAAAAACATGGAACCTCTAAATACATCACCAAAAATTATATAAACAATTTAATTACGAGTTTATTGAACTCTAAATATTTCTATAATACGATGTATAGTTCCTAACCCCATTATTATAGGAATAGATAAATTAACGAGTTTAGATCTTTAGAATAAATTTAGTATTCGCCGACGTTTTGAAAAATTTTGTGCCTGAGAGCTGAGTGCATAAAGCAACATGGGGTTTACATTGTCCATAATATGTTTAAATTATATATGTGTGTGTGTTTAAAATCACTATCTTTTCGATGTTTCCTGTGCTTTAAAATATACTCCTTATATTCCAATGCACCAAGAAACGCATCTTAATGTCTTTTAAACTTTTAAACTTTTTTTCTTAAACTTTTAAGAAAAACATGTTTCGTAAAATTGATAATTTTTGGGGGTAGATGATGAATTCTGAAATTTATAAGACAGTTAGAGTAGGGTTTTTAAAATGAACTTTTTAAATCCTTCATTTGGTGACTATGATATCTAAAGTTTCTTGTACAAATATTAGATATATTATAATTTTACTAATATTACAATTTTAAAAATATTTAGAAATTTACAAAAATTACATATTAATTCTTTACCAATATTACACATATTATAATTTATAATTTTACCAATATTACAACTATTACATGTAATATAATAATTTTACGAATATTTCAAATATTTTCTAAATATGAGAAATATTTCACATTAATAATTTTACATATAATACAATAATTTTACATATATTGAGTGGAAAAGTTATTGTATTCATGCACATTAAATTCTATTTTTTATTCTTTGTGGTTTTGAGAATATCGAGGGATATAAGAAAGAGAGAAATGGATTTTCAAGGCGATGATTGTGTGATAACAGCTTGTGATGATGTGTTCGACACCTGTCACATGCAGCAAGATTGAATTCACATGCGATGGGTGCACCGTATGACACAATGCATCTCTGGGTATTGGACGTGGGTATTGTGTCGCGAAATGAGCTTTCTGCAAGCAGAACATACATACCGAAATCACAACTACGTAGGCAGTCTAAAGGTTTACGCGTGGAACAAAAGTTCTTTTTCTATGACTACTCTAATCAATGAATAAGAATTTTATTTTTAAAATACACACTTTGTTAATATTTCATTTAAAATTAATGGCCATACCACTAAAAAATTCCAAGTTAATAACAGTAGAATACAGACTGTCATACTTTTAAATATGAAAGTCAATACATTAAAAAAATGAAACAAGAAAAATGTAAATTAATATTAGTTAGAGAAATGTTGATATCGTGTCAGAATTGGTTCTGGAGTAGAGGACTTCTAACAGCATTCGCTGCTTAAGGGGCACCGCGCGGAGGCTCCTCTGTGCCCTGGTCGCTGCATACGATCACCGTTCGTTCTCAGACGGGGATGGCAAAGGTGACATGCGAATGAGGTAAAATGATGATGAGTGAATGTTATGGTGGAATCAATAGCAAGGGAAACGGGAGAACCTCCGTCCTCCATCGCGATTTCTACTTGGATCAGTCAGAGTTTGAACCAGCGTCGCCAGAGGTAGAAGGCAAAAGTGCATTATGTACTACGCCACGGGTTGCCCATTGTTAATGATTAATACATAGGACAGAAATCTAGAAAAGTCAGAATAAAATACATTAATTACCAGTTTTGAAAATTCAAACCTCATATAGTGGATAAAACAATATAAAAAATACAAAAGAAAAATTATATAAAATAAGTAGAAAAACGAAATATAACTAACAATTGCATTACAGCATCTGCCAACATCATCTTTCATAAAGTCTTACGACTAAAGACGCAGACCGGGCAAAGTCTGGGGAGAAATTAAAATAAATCTATGAGTTCAATTCATTATTTGCAGTTTAAGGCAAACTTTCATTAGTATGAAGTTTTTTTGAAAATAAAAGTCACCAGACATTCTGAAGAGTAATTTAACTTTGTGTCTTTTCGCAGTTTGACACTCGGCATGAGCACAAAGGTTTAATTCTAATATCAGGCTGTACTGCACCCCAAACTGAGTAGAGCGAGTAGTTCCCTATTTACATAATGTTCCCTATTTAATCCATATTTGTTACAAATCGGAGTGTCATAGTGCGTTTCAATTATTCATAAAGAAACCTACAAAATTATAAATAAAAATATTATTACACTTTTGAAGGTGTTGACTAACAGAAGGCAAACACATGCTTCCGACGCTCGGGTACGCGAAAATCGGACTTGAGAGCTACCAGCATTGGAGCCGCCTGTGGTCACTTATCCCCTGAAGGGGGATGTTGACGTTGCAAACACTTCTCTAGAAGTAGCTACTCGGAAGTTGTGAAATAAGAAAAAAAGTCTGTCGTTATATAAATTATGAATGATCATCAATAATATTTAATTAACAACAGACACTATATAAAAAAACACAAATTACATCATAACTTTTATACCTCATTGTCTGATGTTGCTTACAAGTTACAATGAAAATTAATGAAGAGCCTTTGGACTCTGTTTTCAAGTACTTTGTTAGCAAAAAATACTGTCGTAGCCTTCTTTACTACAAGCCGTGGCCTGAGACAGACACCACCATATTATGTGCCAAAGGTAGTCCGACGAGATGGAGCGAGGTACAGCAGTTGTGATAGTATATCATCATTAGTTGCATTTTAGAAGGAAACTTTTCATAAAATCGACGGTGTCAATATAGGATCAATTAAGACAATACAATCTTTGGAGAGACTTCAATATTTGTTTTATACTCTCTGAAATTTATTCTTTTGAAAGAAATAGATCACATTGAAATCATTAATTTACTGTTGGGAGCCTTAGCATTATTTAACGTTTAATAACACTACGTATAAATAAAAAAGTCTGGAATACAGGACCCTTTCACCCAAGTTCAAAATCATCCCCTAAAATGTAGAGAGTATGAACTTACATTTTTTATAATACTTAGTATTGAAACGATAATAAAATAAATAAATAAATTTATTGTCAAAAAAGTTGCGTATGACCACGTAACAAATTATAGTTAAAATTTGCACTAATTTTCTGAATAATATCACATTTGTTTTCCTGAATAAAGATTCCAGACCGACAACAATGGTCTTGAACTTGTCTGCGCACCTCATTCATGTCTTCAGGTCGTTGTAAGCTGAGACTCCAAAGAACATAAGGATAAAATTTCAAGGAAAGGTGGGTTTTGCTGCACATAATTAGTTCTTGTGTAATTGATGTTCATCATTTTTCTAAAGATACCCTTTTCTTCGTAACAAAAAATAAAATAAAATATAGCGATTTATCAAACGATACAACTTGAGATGTACCTTTCATTATATAATTTTACTCCACTTACAAAACTACATCTGGTCTCTACTCATAAAAAAACATCGTCATTTAAGGTTACGGTAATATACTTCTAAAATTATCGCACTAAACAAATACGCAAAGAAACTTTACTTTCAAAAATTACGTTATTACGATAATGCCACGCAAATACTCCGAAATCTGAAAACTAGAGCAGCCTCTTCATCTGTGAAGTCAAACAAAGCATGTTTGCCAGCAATCTTATTTTTTGCTAACATAGTATTTTCTTCATGTATTTTCGTTGTAACTCGTGTGCAACGTCTGCTGATGACTCGAAACGTTATGATGAAAGTTTGTCGATTCTTTTTCCTTCTAAAGACAGTGTCTGTTAAATGAATCAGGTCGATTTATTAACTATTTTTAACTAATCATCATGATAAATTTGTTCAATAATATTAGATATCGAAACATTACCGAATAGTAAGAAACATAGTTATAGATTTCTGTCATTTATTGTATTCCCCATAAATTAGTTTATTTTCCTCCACGTTGTCATACGCAGTTTGCAACTTTTAGTTTTTTGACAATAAATTTATTTATTAATTTATTAATTAATCTTTATTTTCGTTGGCGAACGTGTATAAGAAAAGATAAAAAAAACACCCTTTTTTCATCAAAAGTGGAATTTTTCTCAAAGAGCAATTCTTTCCAAAAGTTTTTGAAAAAGATATCAGGAGCACGCAACTCATTTCCTGGGTCATCTCCTTTCTTTACGCTTCCGGAAGATGAAAGTTTTTGGACCATCAACATCGTTTATTTGCCAGAAATACGAACACATTACCGCTGTACTGGTGAATGCGAGGGAACATGGCGAATCCCGATCTCTGAGTTTCCGCTTCATTAAATCCGTAACTCACAACGCCGCTCGTTCTCCACCCCCCGCCAACCCTCCCCCGCTCTAATCTCCCATCACAATCATCCCCCAATAAGAGAAAGAAAGGCTCCCAGTGATAACACGCAATGTGGGTGGCGTCGTGCATCCGGACGTAATGCTACTGTGGTCTGTGGCCAACAGCGTCCTCGCCGTCACAGCAGTTTTTCCACGGTTAGAAACTTCCTATTGCGTTCGTATTGTTTGTGTAATGCCATGGTATATATTGATACAAGTTCAGTACCCGTGTCTATGCATGCGTGAATTTTTAGTTGCGTATTGTTGTATTCCAAAATTGAAGCTCGACTGAACCGAAAACAATATTTAACTCTGCGCCGATGAAACAACAGTTCACCTGCATAAAATGTCACGGAGCGAACGGGTCCGTGAGTTTATTTGTTTTTCAAACGAATACCCGGTGAACGAGATGCTATTTAATTTGTAAAAGATAGCGACTGTTGAAAAAGTGGATCATGATACTTAACTAAATATTATATTTATTAATTATAGGCACTATTTTATATTGTGTTTATCTATTCGTATTATTTTATCCGTGTAACGTTTGTCTGTGTTATCGTTCATATTGTTTTATTCAGTCAGACGATGATGGATATTCCATCGATATAGATCCCGCCGACTTGAAAAAAAGTAATTCGTTCTNAATCGCAGATAATGTTTACAATTGTAGTACACTGGCGCTTACACTTTTTATAGAAAATAAATAACTTGCTTCGAATGATATATTTTGGGTTTTATAAAACTTCTGCGATTACAAAAGACGTTTATTTTCAAATGAATGTCGAGTTTTCAAAACAATTTATTTAAAATTCTTTTTTTTAATTGTATTTGAAGTTTCTGATACTTCGGTGATTCAGAAAATACAGATAATAATCACACTTTCATTTAGTCATGACTGCCTATAATTTGCACCCAGTTGACTCAAATATTAATTTTCGACAAGGGGTTCAATCTTGAGAACTTTATTTTGGGATTAGATAATTTTGATATTGAAACAAGCATTTATGCCGAAGAATTATTTTCAAATCACAAAAATAGTTTACTTTTATCTTAGTAATACATATAAATTAAACTTTTTTGTTAATTTATTACCAATAATATTGGAAACTAAAAGGGTTATTGACTTCGGTTTTCTATCATATGAAGCAGGACCACTTAACTTCAAATATAAGTTCAAGTCTCACATGATATTTCACAATTTTTTCAATACATGTTAAAAACCTCATTTGTTGGTAACTTCAGACGTTGCGTGTGAATGCGTCTAGTAAAATTGTGAGGCCGTAACCGTGTAAAATTGCCTTCGAGTACGCGTAAGGGTAGTAAGCTATTTATCTTTACTCGACATTGGCGAATAGAAACTAACGATATTTGCGGTAAAAGCTCTATTCTTTTACTACGCAAAACGAAAGATTCTGGTTTAATAGTCAATGCATTGTTTTCTGTACAACTGTCACTTGATATACAAATGAATTATAATTTAAAACTAGTTGTTTACATATTTATTAATAATAAATTCCTCTTTACGTATTGTCTCTTACGATCCACGTTTACACAAAACATAAAGGTTCAATAAAACATGCAGCTTATTGTTGAGGTAAAATTATCTGATTGGGTGCTCTAAAAATTACAATTTCATTGTCAAGATGACTTTTTATAGGATATATCAATAATGCGAATAGTTATAAGTTGTTTCAGTATGGAAAAAAATGACCAAAAATGAGTTTCATAAAGATGCAATACGTACTTTACTCTTTTCCGAGCTTCTGCTAATACGTAGCCTCGTCGCCTGTCCGTCTGCCATCTGACATGACGTTCAATTGTCAGCAGTTAGATTCGTGACGCTCTCTGTTAGTAGAAATGGGAACTAATCCCTTCAACAATTCCTCGCGGGATTAACAGCGCTGTTACCTCGGTAGTTCCGAGGACACTGACCAATATAAAATATCTTTTAAGCGTCAATCTCAATTTTGCAGAAACTGCGCAGGCGCACGACTCACTTGTAAGGAAGAGTTGACTGCCATTTCCAGGTATTTTGTAATCCGTTACCTGCACAATCGTTTCAACCGTGTTCGTTGGTTTTTTTCGAAACACTCGTGATGACACAAAAAATCAACTGGAATATACAAAAAAGTAATGTAATTATAGTAAAAATTTGGCTCTAATTATTTTCAATCATATCAAATTACCATCTCAAACTACACTTTTATCAACATGTCTGAAAACATTCCAAATTGATTCGAGAAGATTGTAGTACTCATATATCGACTCTTTATGAGCCGATAGCTTTGTACGTGCATATCCTTCTATCCTCTGGTATTCGAATTCTAACTTGTTATGAATGCTTTGTGGTACGTTCGTAAAGAATCGCACACTTCCGGCTTCTAGGGAAACAAGAGATTACAAACCTTTCGAAATCGGCTTATGTGTAGCGAATCCTATTGAATTCGTAACCTCACTTTTTTTCCCCATTACGAATGTTGATATCGGTCAGTGCATTATACCGAGAGATTTCCCTCCGTATAATACACATAGAGAGGAATTTTATATTCTACAGAACATATTTCAATGATTCCGTGCTAACTCTAGTAAAAGCGGTCATTGAGTCCACATTATGTCCGCTTGCGCTGAAGTCTAGTTGTCAACTATTCACGAAACTTGGAAATAATCGCCAAAAGAAGCTCTAATTAATAATAATTTGTTATACTGATTTTTACTGTTGGGCTGCGACGATTATTTTGTAATTTTAAAACGTAATGAGAAATTAAGAATGTCGTTTGACTCTGTCTTTGTGAAGGGTCGCATTGTCTTCAGTCACGTGACGCGGCTGCCATTTCTGTTAGAACAGTATTTTCCGGAAATTTTTGTAAATTTTTCTCGTAAATACGTCGCAAGGTATGAAAATCTTAATGACGTTGCGTTACTATTTATGTTCAGACAGTACTTTTTCAGAAAATAAAAAATAAAAAACATAAAAGGCGAAAGTTTCTCCAAATAATCTCACAGTAATTTAATGTCAGACTCTTCAAAATTTTGTGTCGCAAAATATCGAAAATTCATCGGCATTGTATAGAGAATGGTTCAAACTATCATTTAGAAAAAAACTGGAGGATACTTAAGCCTAGTCGCTCTGATGGATATAATACCTTATGTGGTCATCAGTGGCCGGACCATTGATGGCCATTCATTTCAAATGGCTACCAATGGCCGTTTCGCGATTTGTGGCCACGCCCACGGTCATTTTTACTAGAGAACGATATGATGACTAAACCTGTGTTCTAGAGAAAAAACATTTCTTGGGCAGAAATAATTTTTTCTTTCGTTTGAAGCCGATAAAAGAATAAATATATTGCTTTCGCTTTTGCTATTACTGAGTCGTAATACGAATGAGACGGGTGAAGGCGCATTTAGGCAGCCATTTCAGCCACTCTCACTCTCTTCACTTTCTCATTTAAAAAACCAATGAATCGTTTTCTTGAACAACCGAGTGGACTAAAAATGTCCTGAATTAGAGACTCACATATTTTTATGTATTCTGAATTATATATCCAACTAAACAATTAGATGCTTAGGGCCCTTGATCGGAATTGATGGGATGGTCTAAAACTAAACTAAACAATGAAAAAACTAAACAATCTGCCTTAGGGCCCTTGATCGGAATTGATGGGATGGTCCCTTGCTTGCTTCCGGAGAGTAAATTAGTTTTTTTTCCTCCACGTGGTCATACGCAGATTGTACTGTTTTTTGACAATAAATTTATTATGTTTCCTGATGCAAATGGAATACAATAAAAATGTTGAAGATTTGTTCATAATATAAAAAAAACTAAAATATAATACTATATAAACGTTCATAAAACACTATTTCATTATTCACAACACACGAAACCGAAATTTACAATAACTATACACTGCGACAGCTGCTTGAAATATCATTTTTCAAGCTTACCAATGTACTATATTTACACCTGAGAGAAAGTAATAATAACCAAATAATAATAATAATAATAATTTTTACTTGAATGGGTACATTTTTCTCTCTCAATATTCATTCAAACAATTTTAAATACCTTTTTTAATTCCTTATACCATTTTTATGCGACCAAAGTAATTGCTCCCCAATAATAATATGAACTATGCTAACCTCATCATGCTTTGCATTTCAAATAGAGATTTGTTGTTTGTATTTTCAATCTAACTGTCGCGGCTGCTGTAGTTAATTACATTTCAGCTCGAAAGCTCACATCGCAAAAAATGCGTTATTTCAAACTAATCGAATTTGTGTTTTTTGTATTCTTTTAAATTAACGAAAGTACATATTAGATGTTCTTTTTTTAATTTTTGAAATTAAATTCGAATTTATTGAAAAAAACTAACTGAATATTTTTGTAAAATACCAACTTCAACTCATGATGCACTTTACTGCAGTCTTTATTCAAAACATGTAGCTTTGTAATTAATGACAAAATTATCTTTTTACGTTTTCTTTGAACAATGACATTGCTGCAGAGATGTGCTGTAAATTGTTTCTGTTTAAAATTAACAAATTTATATGCAGAAATATCTTAATTCTTATCATAGTATTTATTTTTTAGTTCTCGAAAGGTATAACAAAAAAACACGTTAATTGAAAAATTAGCTTTTAACATCGATTGATTTTCATAGTAATTAGGAACCTATAATCAAAACATTTTCTGATTTTATTTTTCATTAATGTTCAATTATTTAATTTAAATTTTTAGATATTTATTGTGTAAAAGTTCTTTTGAAATCATATTTAATGAAGACGAGAACTGAATACAAATAATCTGAATTTCTTACTTCTCTCAAATTCATTCACTGCGCTCCGTAGTTTATATTGAAAACGGAAAACTCTTTGAAAGAATGTCTCTTTGAATTCCCATACCACGCGTGATCCTTGTGATGCGCTGTCTCTTGTTTCTCTGGGTTCAGTAACCTTCCCCCTCCACCCAGCGGCGGCACCCACGGACCTCTTGATCTCTTTATCTTCTCCAAAGGATTATGAAGCTCTCACGTCGGACACACTACTTACTTCAACGCCATTCTGAAATTCGATGAAGCATGTAATGTTCAATTTTCACTGCAATTTCTAAACGGTCATAAGCTACACTGACTTTTTGACGATAGGAAGTTAAAACACAAAGGGATATTAAGAGTATAATTTCGTTTCTTTCTCACACAACATTTATTACATTTTTAGAGATTAAATATTCTTCTTCATTGGTCTTGAGAGGTAACTAGCAGGAGGGCTGCACACCAAAAATAAAATACAAACATTCTAAAATATTTCGCATGAAAGTAATTAAAGTGAACGAAAAACGGATTCTGTTTTCTTCCTGAAATCCATTAACGCAATTTAATTAAGGTTGTAAACACATTTTTAAAATTTTTCTCTTGTTTCTTCATCGTCCTTTCTAATAATTTTTGTTGGGAAATAATGAACAGCCAAATCAATGAACAGATCAAGCTAAAGACTCTTCAAAAAAAATTTAAAGACGTTTTCCTATAAATATATTAAATAGAATTACATGCAATTTTTCTTAGTTTGATGGTAAACTTTTCAGTAACCGAACAAATTTTGTGTGTTTCCCTGTCCTTTGAATCCACGGTCCGTGAAGAGAGTGACAACCTGTGCGAGTGGATCCGTAGACTTTTCAATCGACTGTTTCACACAAATATTACTTCATTAATGTATTCGATCTGCGTTGACTGAAGTCAAGTTGTCAACTATTCACGAAACTTGAAAATATTCACCAAAGGAGTTCTAGTTAATTAATAATTCGCAATTATTGATTTTTAATTTACTCTTTATTTCATAAGAGTTGCATTGTCTCCAGTCACGTATTGCAGCTGTCATTTTCGTCAGAACAATATTTTTCACAGTTTTTGTTGAATTATTCTTGTAAATTCCACGTAAGGTATGATAATCTTAACGTCAAAGCGTTCCTATTTCCATTTGCTGCGTTTTATAAGTATTTTTTCGCTATGATGAGCCGATACTTGAATCAGGGTATAAAAAAAGATAAACCCTCAAATGTTTCTCCATATAAGCTCAATAGTGCCATTGGTTCCTCAGTGTCCTTTCGGTCAAAGGTTAGTTATCAAGCCCCCTGTCTTTCACTGTTTGTTTATCAATTACTGCCGGTTTTATGCAGACAGAAGCATCCGAATGTAAACTCACTTAGATTCTGCTGACACGAGTAATCTCTCAATAGTGCCATTTAGTTTCCTCAGGTTTCATGTGGTCTTTAGGCTCCTCCCTCATTCCTGTTTCTGTCGTCGCGAGCGCATTGAAGAACGTTCCGAAAATTGAAAATTATGTTACTAAAGATCAAAAAATGTTATTCAAATGATTGGCATTGGAATTTCGAAGTATTATTTTTTATTATTCAACAATGTAATTGTAATGTGAAATTCTGATAAAAATATTTGAAGCAAAACGATTTTATAAGAATATTTTGAGATTCCTTAGTCTATTATTCTATATATTTTGAGATTTTCCAATTTATACTCAGTATTTATAAGTTGACGTTGCTTCAAAGAATTTGATCTATAAAATGGGAGACTAATTACTAGCTAGTACTACTTCGACAAAGAGTTCTGTTTGTGTAAACTCCTAATAAAATATAGACAACGACGCAATCAATCAGTCATTAACGATGAATGAAATCGAACGATGTTAGCAATCAAAGTCTCAGGGAGATTAACATTGCAGGGTTAAGGTTAGTTCATTTAATTTCCAATGCCAAGCAATTTTTCAAGAACAGAATGCAGTCCATTGTTTTTCTTTTGTGTAAAATAGGTTGATTATTTTTTAATACATTTATCTCATTGTAAAGAACATTCAAATATTGAATCATTCTTGAAAATTGAAAATCTATGTTTTACAATATTACAATCGTTTTACTAAATCTTCCTTCGTACAGAATTTGATATGAATACCCATACTGGTGTATAAATTTTATTTATGTGTTTGTTTGGATGTTTGAATGTACGACAGCCATACCATTCTACACCTTTTGATGGATATTTATAAAACCTGATGTGCTTTTTTAGGCTAGGAAGAGATCGCAAGCTATTTCATATTTTGACTCTTTAAATACATGATTTTGAATAGGACATTCTTAATATTTTTTTCTTATAAATTGTTTTTACAACCTTCAGTTCGTGGGGAGAGTATTTTAAATGTGTAAAAGATTCTAAAATTATCCATTATATACAATAATATTCTTATGTATAATATATCGGACTTTGAAACGTGACATATAAGTTTAAAGACTAAAGTAATAGCTTACAATATTTATCTGGTATCGTTTTGCGGGAGACGATAAATTTCAAATTGGACTTAAAGTTTCAAATATTTCATGGACAAAACCCTTCCTTTTTTCAATTCTAGACTTTGAGGGGAATTGAGATAAATTAGGGGACTATTATGTGGTTATTGCCTTTTGAACACACTTCTCATTGTGCAGAATGCCGCTGTAAATTTATCGGACTAGAAGATTGGAAAATCTAATCTGAAATCAATTTCGTTAAAATTTGAGCGTTAGTGTCTGTATAGAAGGATTTACAGTATTAATATTTATTTGTGATTTGTTCGATTTATCTGTCTATGGTTTGAAGCAGTCTAACATAAGAATTGAAAATGGTCTTTCTGTTTGTCTTTGATATTAAGCGTTGCAGAAGTTATCTGTTGTAACTAGCAAGACTCGAGTCTATTATACATTCTGTCTACCATTCTTCTTTAATAAATAAAATTTATGTAAACCAATGAAATAAAATTGAAAAAGCAAAACACATTAGTTGTAAATCGAATCAATCATGTAACAAAAATATCTCGTGATGATATGCTTTTCATTTTCATTTTCAATTTCATTTTCATTTTCATTTTCAATTTCTATTTCAATTTCAGTTTCAATTTTAGTTTCGGTTTCGGTTTCAGTTTCAGTTCTTCTCTATGTCACAAAGTGAAGTTCATGTTGTTTTATTTTATAATAAGTAACTGATTACCTGCTGTTTTCCTTAGACTAATCTTTTCCTCCGGAAAAAAATAATTTATATCTATATAGATATAAATAATACGATAAAAATACTTCTACTTACTGGTTTCTAAAAACATGTACGTCATCCTAATGTTTCAAATTCATAAAAGTGCAAATTTACTACGACTCTTGGCTGAATACACTTCACCATCTCGCGAGAACCGCGACGGTCGAATTTTCAGTTCCGAGGCATGAAGTGGCAGCACCATTTCATTGAAATTCTTGTAAAAACCAAACTATTCGAAATTTTACAATTTAAAGACATTTTTATCTTCGTTAAATGCACAAGTCAAATAATCCTTTAAATTTTATCATGATTGATTGTTTCCTTTTTAAATGAACTCTTAATTTGAATTGTTTCAAAACTTCTTTTATAACGATTTATCGATAATTAATTTTAATAAATAGATTAATTTTAATAAATAGGCATAAACTGTTGGGGACTTTTTTCTCGAACTGTCAGAGATAAGAGATATTTCGACTCATAGTAGTCACCTATCTCTAACCGTTTAGGCAGCGTAAACAAATATAACTCTGTTTTCCCGATTTTATCGAAATTTATTGTCAATATTTTTTATCTTTCTTATCACGCATCTTTTTTTGCCAAATTTCGNCAGACAGACGCACTTTTTCGTTACGCATTTATATATTCTTAAGGATAATTAGTTGGTATTTTTCGAAATGATATTTTCTGTATTACGCCCTTAATGAGGAACACACTCATGATTTGCGCTCATTACACATTCGCTGTCTGTCCTTAAAAAAAATAATCAATAGAACTTTACCGACAAATCTCAGTTTAAGAATTTTCAAATGCACTGCAACCAATTCTAAAGATGTATCTCAAGGGGCACACTACAGATTAAGAGGTTGGTTTGCACTCACACTGAGTCCTTGGATCCGCTCCAAACTCTCGCAATTAACTCAGCAGCTAATTGGCACAAATAGCCGCAGTCATCTTTCAGCCGTCTCATGTACTAATTGCAGCTCTCTTGATTGCATTCAAATAAGATCACATTTGTGTGTTCTCATTTTTGTAATTTTGCGGAAAGGATTTCTTGTGGATGTCAATAGATTACATAGGTGCACAAAAAGTAAAAATTGGTCTGAACCTTACGTATTTTGACATAATCTGAATATCCGAATATGAATTCAGAATTGCTCTATCACTTCCACGTCTTTTAATCGCGAAATGACTCCCTTCAGTTCACAAAACACATTTATCTGATCTAAAGACTAAACTTATGTATCCGTAAATAGTTGCACGTAGTAACTCCGAATCCGGGATCAGAAATGCTTTATAAGACTCCATTATTCTTTAAATCCGTATTATGTATTATTGAAAATGTTATCTCTTTATGAACGAAAATCAATTTTTTTACGAGAACCTCGGATAACCGGCCAGGGTCTCGGTCCCGACCAATCCGATTAAGAGGGGGAAAAATTATTTCTTTTTTTGTCGTTCGCGTTAACGGCTCGTACTTTTTATGTACCACAGTGGGAGTATTTCCCTTTTTCTCTTCATCCAAAGCGCGCACCTCATTTGAAGAGCGATGGTCGTGGGTCCCGATACGAGACCCGCTATCGACTGAGGAGGTCCTGCGAACCGCGTTGCTGATATTTCACGACCCTCAAAGAAAACTCGTTACGCGAAAGCGCTTCGGGGTTGAAATTAATGGAACCCGGTCTGAGGGGGGTGGGGCAAGGGGGGCGGGAGACCTCGCTGGGATGCTTTTGGTTGGTCGGTTGGCTTTGGCCTGAGTGCGGAGCATCGCCAGGTGGGCGCTCTCCCCAATTCAGGGAATAGTCGACTTCTCGAGACGTTTTGGCTTTCACTAACCTTCCGCTAACCGCGGTTCACTACGTCCCGCTATGAGCAACGCGATGACGTCATCGATATTCAGTTCTGAAACTCGAACAAGGAAATTGTTTCATTGACGAGTTCTACTATAATTAACGTCTAATTAATAATGGAAGACTTACGACCTCTTATGGACGAATATATCACAACGTTGACTTTGTTTTAAGTCGTTGTCACGTGATAAAACAATAACGAGAAACATAACAGAACAATTGAACGGCTCTTTTCACAAAATAGATATAGTATTTGTCCATGAAAGGTCTGTCAAAGTGTACAGGGAAGGAAAATTGAAATTAAAAGTAAAGAACAATAAAAATAATTTAAAGTAAAGAACAATAAAAATAATTTAAGGCCGTTGTGGTTTTTTTGAAATACGGTATGTGAAAATGAAAAAAAAAAGTGATAGTTTCCGACCAGGTGAAAATGACGACGAACCCAGGAAACCTGTCTGGATTTGCAGAGGACTTAACAACTACACAATCCGTTCGTCTTTTAAAACTGTACACGATTTCTACCGGAAGACCTGAGACCTATCCCACACAGGAAGTAAGTGAACCCTGATAGCAAATTAGTCTGCGTGCGCTTAGGAGCAGATTTACCCGTAAATAAGGGTTAAGGTTGACTATGCACGTATTTCTGGCATGTACCTACACGTGGAGAAGATAAGTAGTAATTTTCTCCTGGACGAAGAAATATAAGCATGAAAAGTATAAATTTTGTTTTATAAATTTATTGTCAAGAAGCAGTAACGAACTGCATTTGACCACATTTAGGAGAATAAACTAATTTATTCTCCGGAAGCAAGCAAAGGACCATACCATTAATTCCGATCAAGGACCCTAAGGCAGAGGTGGATTTAAATGTCAGTACACTCTTAAGGGTAAAAA
>NNCF01128261.1:45623-69390 GCA_002313205.1 Laupala kohalensis
TTACAATAAACACGCCCCTAGACAAAGCCTAGAGAACCTGTATAATAAATCCGCCTCTACCCGAAGGAGAAACGGAGAAAAACCCGGGCCAGGATGGTAGTATACACAGTGTTGTATAAAGAATATGTTGTCATACTATCCAGTGGTATTGGCAGTCCACCTCATCAATGGAGCCAGCACTGATGATGGCCGCTACGCGGCCGAAAAGGCTGTATGATTTAATATATAAAAACTGGATAGTATGACTACATATTCTTTATACAATTCCTCATACTGCTTCAAAAAAATATAGAAACCTGTTGTATATTCAGATCGCGTGTAACATGAGCAATTTGCATGTGTACAGTACAGGGAGTATAAACCCGGAATGCGCNATGACTACATATTCTTTATACAATTCCTCATACTGCTTTAAAAAAATTTAGAAACCTGTTGTATATTCAGATCGCGTGTAACATGAGCAATTTGCATGTGTACAGTACAGGGAGTATAAACCCGGAATGCGCGACAGACATATCACAACCCCTTTTGTCTTCGTAGCAGCGTACTAGAGTGGTCACCATTTACTTCACACAAGAATGAACTCCATCTAATGCAAGGACATAAACATCCTTGGTTACAAATATGCGCTCAGACTGGAATGTTTCCTTGTGTTTTCCTCATTCCTGACCGATTACACCCCATCATAGTTTGTGTCTGCGACCAAAATGAAATTCTCAAGGTCACATGGGGCACATGGGATAGTATCGATATTTGTGGATAGTTTGGACTATCGAGACTATATATGCATTCAAAATTCTTTCGAATACATTTATAACGCCATCTTCAATAACGAAAACGAAGAAGTTACATACGAAATTTTTAGAATAATAATAGAATTTACGCAATACAATTATTTTCAAAATATAGGAAATAAAAAGTTCTACACAAATACTGGTTCATTATACGTAGAGAACATTTTATAGACGCTGTTCAACCGACGACGCGCAGGTCATGTGCAGCCCCCGAAAGTTTTTTTTCCCAAGTTCTAGTGCATTTCTCATCAAACGTGGAACAACTTTCTGTTATGAACATATGCTGCCANCTAGTGCATTTCTCATCAAACGTGGAACAACTTTCTGTTATGAACATATGCTGCCAGAATTAAAATTTCACGTGGCAAGTCCAGTGAGAGGAAATTTGTGTTCGGAAGCACACCGTCATACATAACAATATGAAAACACTTATGTATCTCGTTTCGTCCAGCCAAGGACCACGAATGACGAGTGCAAGTAAGGCTCAGTTTTTGTGTGAGTTTGCTCACTAGACACATCGTGAATTTTACCGAGATCGGGGGAACAGCGTCTAGATAGGATCCAGATTGCTGTATCCGAGTATCACAACTGCGGTTATTAGCCGCAGAGGGTGAACTTTTCATACAACGCATCAATTTAAACTGAGACATTGAAATGAAAAGCTATCTTGCCCCACCTGGGAATTGAACCCGCAATGACTTAGTGACGAGCGATCACGCTGACTCTATCTTATTTACCTTCTTAACTGTTATTTTGGGCACTCGTTTGGGCACTTTATTATAATACTAAAAATTAAAAATACTTTTTTTTTAATAAAAAAAATATTCTGCTTAATTTTTCTAGCTTCAAATAATATTAATTTGTTGATGTAAATCAAAATTTTACGTTGCAAATAATAAGTACGACACATTAGTTTTATTCGTCTGGCAACATTTGACGAAACCCCGTTCGGTGCCGACCCTACCGATCAAAAGTATACAGAAAATGGTCCGCGTGCGAGATAATTTGGACAGAGCTGATACAGGTCCTCAAATTAAGGACTACACAAATACTGAACATGCCTATTCCAATGTATTTTTGTAATTGGTTCGTTTTCACTGAAAATTCTAATAAAAGAAGTTAGTTGCTTCACGTTGGAATCCTGTAAATGAAATACCGATGTTCCGTTGTATGAACGAACATGACTTTTCGTTTCGTTCTGGTTGGTCCTAGTGATAAACACCTCGGAATGTACACAAAATATTCTTCCAATTTAGTGCAAAATACATTATAATAAACAAAATTATGGTTTATTTATCCAACCAAAATTAAACTAGCACTTAAATGTAACACGTTCTAAAACTGTTTTAACTTACCAAATAAAAAATATATTTCAGTAGCATTTATTACGCGTATCCTAGAAACGCTGTTTTCCTCAAAATAATCCTATAACAGCATTCTAGCTCTAGATATTCAAAAGATTCATTAACGATAGTACTATCCATAACAAGCGATAGAAAAATCTTTAAAATTAAACATTTTATCCTGATGTAGTGTTGTATCTTCCACTCAGAATTCCAACAATAAAACCCAAAGAAACAGGAACCGCAGAAAAACTGGCACCAGAGATAACGTTATTTTCCTCTCTCTCTCTCTCTCTCTCTCTCTCAGAAGCAAAAACTTATTGCAGAATTTTTCAATGTTGAGTTTCTATATTGAAAATGCAGTCAGCGTGGATATTGCGCTGAGTTGCTGAATTGCATCCAGGCCGGGTTTCGATCCCCGGTGGGGAGGGGATTTTCTTCTTCTCATACTTCAACATCCAGACTACCAGGTCTACTCAGAGTGCTGTAAAATGATTACTGGGTTTATCCTGAGGTCATACCGGCCGAACCGAGATTGTGAACACCTTGGGAATCTTCGGGGTCTGTTGTGGGACAATTCAAAATTTCAGTAATATTAAAATAAAATAAAAAATACTAATTGGAATTGTTTTTATTTAAAAGTTTAATATTGAAATAAATAATAAGAAATAATAATGAGCATCAAATAAATTTTGTAATTTGATATTTTTATTGAAATACGTCAACAAGGCAAGATAAATATAAATAAATAAACAAACAAACTTTAAATAATAATCTTTATTGTCAAAAAAGCAGTTACAAACTGCTTACGACCACGCGGAGGACAAAAAACTAATTTACTCTCCGGAAGCAAGCAAGGGACCATCCCATCAATTCCGATCAAGGGTCCTAAGGCAGAGGCGGATTTAATATTTCAATATACTCCTAACGATAAAAAATAAGTTCGACACGTGTTATAGTATTAACAAATACCAACAAATATTGTATTTAATAAAACACAGAAAAGTCATTTCACAAGTACATATTATTATCAAGCTATAAATCATTCAGAAAGTATTATTGATAATTCGTTACCATAAAATAACACTTAGTAACAAATTCGTAACTAAATTCGCTAATAATTATACCAATTGATGCCGTCTCTAGGCAAGAGCCTAGCGAGTCTTTATAAAAACTCCGCCTCTACTCGAAGGAAAACCGGAAAAAAAACCCGGGTCAGGAATAAATATACAATGAAAGTAAAATATAATTTATGCACATCATCCAAGTAACAGAGATATTTACGTCTATTATTATGATCGTATGAAGTTGTATAATTTAAATCATTTACAAGTCTGAATTACTATGTAGCGACACACTACGGGTCACATCACCCGACCGCGCGTTCCACTACGAGTGACATCACGTGTGCCAGTCTGCTACAACTCATCGTGCGAGTAACGCTGCTCACGTACGCGCATGCACTTTATTCAGTGTAAAGTTCATTCAGCCACGAGCTTCACTGCCAGTGACAAGATTCTACTGCTCGTTTCACTGCGAGTGACATTAGTTTACCGTTCTTCCTCACGAGAGTGATATTGCGTTCTAGAACGGGTTCTCAATACCCACGTTAACTAACAATGTTTAGAATCAGTGCTCAAGTCAACTCGACATCTGAACTATTTACTCGCCGAACGATTATTCGAGTCAAGTGTTATTCTTCACTGACTTTTCTCAGATTTCCACGGACTATATGTATGCACTGCATGTTTGGAATCTACATTGATTTGTGAGTAATCTAAACTGATTTATGTTATATCATAAATTGCTCTAAACTAATTTAATTGTTTCAATCTTCACTAGGAGACCTATGACAGAATGACCATGTATATTGTTTCATGTACCTTGTTACGTAAGTTTCTCGTTCTCAGTCTGTGCACATTAAATGACAAGTTCCTTGTACATGAATCTACATGATTTCTTGTAGTGTAGTGTATTTAATTTTAACTTCTCTTATCTGTTATTTATTTTGTAAGGGATTCATATTTTAACACGCTTGCTACTTTTAAGTATCAATATTAATGAGGCACTGTACAATAAGAAATTAACTACCCCCGACAACTATATTTCACTAAACATCGTTTAAACCATGATTTTGGCCTTCATCAGAAAATATAATTGATTCTGTTTTTTATTGTTTTTCTCGTTGCATATTATTGTATTGTGTCTTATAAAACTAAACTTATAAAAATAATATGTACTTCACCTTGATACGGCTGTGTAGTACAATAATTCCATCCTGACCCGGGGTTTCCTTCAAGAATGTTTTATACTGACTCTCTAGGTTATTACCAAGGGACGGAGACTATTTGAATAATAAATCTTGAATTTAAAGTTATTTTAACAGATACTTTTTATAAATAATATTTTAAGAAAAATCTAAAGTTTATTATAATGCATACCAGTGAAATAACTTTTTCTGCGATTTATTAAATACAGATTCGTTGATATCCTATTGCTATTATAACACGTACTGAACAATGTTTATTGTTAGAAGTGTGCTGAAATGTTAAATCCGTCTATAACTTACGGCCTTTGATCACAATTGATGGAATACGTCCCTTTGCTCGCCTCCGGAGAGTAAATTAGTTTATCGACTTCCATGTGGTCATACGCAGTTCGAAATTGCTAAATTTATTGTTATTATTTTATTATTATTATGCAATTCCATTCATGATATTTTACTAACATACTTCATTATGTAAACTTCTTCTTCTGGAAGCCAAATTCCATAAACTAAAACAGTAATTTGTTATTGGTCGTATCATTTTATAACTTCGTTATTGCACTAAAATTTAACTGGAATAAAAAATATTACTTTACTAAAAACTGCTATGAAGTTTCAAATTGTGATGATAATTCAATTCGCCCGACAGAGTCTCGTGCTCACTAATGCAATCAGTTTGCGAAGGGCATTAGCTGTAGTCCTTCGTCACAGTCCGTGCCAACAACAGTGCTTCGTCCTTGGCTGAGTCTGGCGTTGTCACTAACTACTCCCACAGCAGTCTCACTAATGAGTCACGCCGGCCCTTTCCACTCAGCCAGGCAATCAATCGCTCTTCCCTTTCCATTTTCCCTTTTACGTTATCTCCTAATACTCCAGTCTCGTTCAGTGTTCAAAAATCGGTGTCTAAGGAGTTAGCATGCTTGCTCACCACCAAGTCATTTCGCGTTCAATTTTCCGACGCGGCCAGAAAAAAATTTGCAGCTTTGGATTTTTTATGTCCCAACTCATATAGCTGTGACTACAGGAACGCAAACCTTCCTCCTTTGCATCCACATCCGGGTATCACTAACTCTTACTGTGAAATATGTATGGAGGTATTCGCATTTGACATTGCGTTACTTTAATAAAAAAATTAACTTATTTTTTTCATTTCAGTACATCGCTTAAGTAAAAGCTTGTTTTTAAAAAGGTTTTTTATTTATTATTTTGTTACGTGCGAAGTTCTAAAAAATTTAGGTTTCCAACCAGGACACAACACCATCTCAGCAATGGATCAGTCAGCTAAAGAAAGGCAATGTGAGGAGAGAATAGTGGAAAGGAAATTTAACCTCCATGAAGAAGAAACCGATGATCCATCATGTGGAACAGGAGTGCAATAGCAAACTTAAAAAGGCATTTCCAGTAATTTACAAATTTTCTTATTTAAGGAACATTTTTTTCCAAATCTGAAAACAATAGAGCATTGAAATGTTTACACAATATTTCTTGTTCTTTCATCTTTATAGTTATAATAAATTGTAAAAGAATATGGTATGAGACACAAGTTATTGAAAAAAAAAACTTTAAAAATTGAAAAGAAAAATTAGTATCTTATAAAAAAAATTACAACAAAAATTATAACTATTTCTGAACAACACATTATAACTTTGGGTGAAAAGTATTACTGAACATGCATTAAAAATATTATGATATCTCTATTAGTTTCAGAGAAAATGTTCCGTGTATTTTTTACTAAAATTAACATGCAGAAGATAGGTCGCTCTGACTCCCCGTCAAAATTTTTATACCTCACGAACTTAAATTCAAGTGTATTTCGCGAAGCCGCATGTCGATAAGAAGCCCATTTAGCGTTGGGTGAACGCAAGGGAGAATGTACGAAATTGAGTGTGATTATTAATTACTACAAATTAGATTTCTTATCATCAATTTAGTACATTTTATTTCCACATTGTTCTTTTTCTGTCCGAAGGTTGCGGTAAAATATTTTACTCCAACTTTTCGTAAAATAATTATTTTCAGCGTTATTGCACACTCCACATGATATGAGGATGTCTCCTTTGAAATAACTCTGTGAAACATACATTCATTGGTTATAAACTTTCTTCCTGATTATTTTCTAGTATCTTCCTTCATGATTACCTCGTAGTTCTATTTCTAATAATTCTATTAAAATACAAATTCCGTTTCTTCTTTCGTTGTAACGAACGATTACTACAAACTGAATTTCTCAATGGAGGATTTAAGCCGCTTATTCTTCAAGCATTTATTACTTTTTACTATTAAGGGAGCAACTATTTTATTTATTTATTTATTTTATTTATTTATTTATTTATTTCATGCCCTATTTTACGATGAAACGAGGCGTAGATTGACATGATGCAGAGGTAAGAGAATTGGGAAGGAGAGATGTTGTGTTGCGGGGAGTCTAAGGTATTGAAATGACTTTGCCCAGGAATAGATGAGGGAACTGCCCTCTGAAAACGTCTCCCGGTTCCACCGAGCGGAGGACAAGAGTCAGATGGTGTCCAATTCGCGCTCAATGGTTTCCATGCATGTTCACCACCAAGTCCTTCAGGTTCAACTCCCGGCTGGGTCAGAAATTTTGCTTTTTGCTTTTTGCTTTTCAGTTCATGTTCCTGTGAGTAATGAAAAGCTAACCCTCCTTCTTTTCTATCCACTTCCTACTGTTCCTAGTGCCAAAAACTCTTACTATTATTGAATAGTGTAACTATAACCTCCAGTTCAGAAAGTTGGTCAACCCAGCTACTAACAATAGGAAAAAAAAATCCGCGTTCTACTAATAAAAATAGCTGTAGGATATTGTTTCGTTTCCTAATCGCATATTTTAATTGTTGGCAATGCGTCAATAATAAAGTCAGGGCCATCTGAAGCGAAATGAAAAATGAGTGCTAGATCCCTCAAGTGTAACAATAAGATCGAAATCCTGACCCAGTTCTGTGAAGTGACGCAGTGCAGAATATTTACTCAAAGTCATGTGACTGTCTTTTACTTCGCCATCGTTCATAAAGATAATGAAAAGTGTACCGCACGTTATATTGGCAGTACTTTTCGGATCTGTTTGAACTTATAACTATCACCATCATCGGCCAATACTTCAATTCACTTGCTCTTGTGGTGTCATTCATGTCAACTTAAATCCATCGCCAACATCGACCATCAAAACAATTCAGTTGTCTCGCATTTGCGGCGTTATTCTGATCTTTCTGCATCCAACATTTGGAACGAATATTACCTTGTATCTTAGTTTGTTGTGTAATTAACTTGTATATCTTTACAGAAAATAGTCTCTTTTGTGAATACTATGGATATTTCTTAAGTTCGCAGAAGTTGGCAATTCGTGAGAGGCAACCATATTGCATTATTTTTTGTAAAGTTGCATGACTTGGAGTAGAGGATGGGTGAAGCCCATAACGGGTCCTTTTTGTTGTGTGTTTCGGAGGACGTGTTATTAAACCACATGTGAGAGTAATATCTAAACATGGTCCATGTGTGATATGAACTCATCTCTTTAAAGAGAGCGCTCTGGTCGTTGCTCTCGGAGAAATCGATTGGAAAAGGTGAATGCGGATGTGTAGACATCATACGCCTTTACTCGGAGACGCGCGTGGTGAATCAGTCACCGTGATGGACAGACATTTTCTCGCCGACAGAAACATCTAGGAACAACGATAATGATGAAAATGGGAAGATATAACACATTTTAAGATTTGTGTTAATTATGTTGTTGAGGACTTTTTATAAATGATAATATATGATGATTTTTATATATTGTTATCCATTATACGAATATGACCTTTTAAAACAAGATGTCATTTATTCTCGCGTTGAAGATTATCTCTTTGATAAATATAGATATCTATTTCAATTCTCCTAATTGTATTTAAATGTAGAAGTATTAAAACAATTTACTATTTTGTTTAATGTGTTTACATAGCTCAAGGATTTGCGGCAATAAATAAGCAACAAGAAATATAGCTAAGAGAAAAACTGTGTGAAAGAAAACGCTAACTCCTTGATTAAGCACATAGTGTATTCAAATGGTGATGGTATAGATATATTTATAATTTATGCAAAACCTAAGATTAATAGTTTAGGACTAAAAGCGAACAAAATTTTCCATAACTTGGTATAAAAATACTCTCTATACTGTAATTTACTTTTCCAAGGCAAATTCCTACATGAACATTACACTTATATGAAGGTTATTAATGTATCTAACAACATTTAAGAACAAATACACAAATCCAACAATGTGTGAGATAACAGCAATGATATATATATATATATATCATTGCTTTTATCTCACACATAAAACATTCAAAATATATCTTCCGCTGATTCGCAAACTAATATCAGTTCCCTGCTTTAAAGGTGCAGTAAATATAGTATTAGATAAATTTTTGTTGTAAAAATGCGAAAATATGTGAAGTGAACCTAAATGTAACAAATTGTTTTTGGAAGAGACATTTAAAGAAATTGTCACATGACTTATTGCTATTACAAGTATAAAGCCGTTTCAACTGCGTTGCGCATAACATCAGTAATGTCTGGGTACTGTAAAGGATTTTGATTTCGGTTTAAAATGCCAATAAATCACACGGCAACTCCCAAGCGTCATTTCATAGACTTTTTTTCTTGTTTGAAAAAAAAAAAGTCGTTCTATCACTATACTTGAGGCGCGTGTAAATTAACCAATCTTAATTTTGTTTATAATTTACAACTTTATTTATACAATCTGTTCAATATTCTGTACCCGTAGACAAAATCTTTGTTTTTATTTTTCTTCAACGTGTCTACTCTTGGCAGAGACCAATCAGGGACATATTAAGGTGGGAGCAGCAGGGAAAATACTCCGACTCAAAGTCAAACCACGGAGGTGTGTAATTGTTTCCTTTATTCTTCTTCTAATTGTTTTGAAACAAAAAATGTGAATACAACGAATAAAAAACACGATTTTATTTGTATTTCAGTTCACAATACTTTACAAACACTATTCAGGAACTCGCTTGACTCGTTTGAAATGTACAAGAGCACTAAGTACAAACATGGCGGCCGAGCGAAACGGTTTCGTGATTTATGTATCTCACCTCAAAGGAAAAAGTGAAATATCTTTCTCCTGAAGTGTCCGGTGACCTGAAGATAAAAGAGATGTAAAAATACTACAAATCAAAGGTAAACTCCATCACTTTCGTGATTTAAAGGTTAGTCTCTTATTGCAGATAAGTGTTTTCTCCACAAGTTGCCGTGCATTACAACCAATTATAATTACAATTATTTTATTTAAATAAATTAATTTATGTTAAATGAGTTACCTGGCGGTGACGTTCACCGCAATTTAAGATATTTCTGTGCGTTTATTTAAATGACCGGTGCCTTAATAATAATACTAATTGACTTTATTTTGGCGAGACTAAGACCTTAAGGTCTGCTCTCCCGTCTAACCATTTTAAAACTTACATTTTAAACAACATTTAAAACTGGGAAGCAATACTAGGGACCATCCCGCTAAAAACCTTAAGCGATTGAGTAAACCCAGCAAAACCTCAATCTGGATGGCGGCTTAGGAAGTTTGTTAAAAGCATCAGTAACAGTACAATATAATTATGAATATACAAGTAGAAAAAATATAGTGATTACAACAAGGATATCAAAACAAATTATTACATAGTGACAATATTTACAAGTTACATATTATAATATGATTATACCTTACTAGATACATATTACACTGTATTTACAAATTATACGTTACATAAGATTATATGAAGCTAGAGTACTGAAATAATAAAATGAGTATAAGGAAAGAAAGAAAGCATTTTCTTTACTCTTGTTGGTAAAAGATCACGTAGCCGTTTTAAAGAGTGGATGGTGGAATAAACTTTTTTTCATGTTTCGTCTATTTGGGTTTCCCAACTTAGCGAGCTTTCAATATAAATTCTTAGATTTCACGTGACAGCACCAAAATGAGAGAAATCTTATTTACTGATGTATTGGGTAGAGTGCAATTTGAAAGTTTACTGAGGGTTTTCTTTGAACCAAGCAATAAGCATTGTGATTTAGACGGATTTAAGAGGACACCGATAGATTTTGCCCACATACTGAGTAAGGTGAGATCTTCGTTAAGTTATTGTGCAATTGAAGTTATGTTAGACGGTTTGCCACTAATATAAATTTGAAGATCGTCGGCGTACATTTGAAATTTGCTATGCTTAAGAGATTTGTTGACGTCATTAACGTAAATTAAAAAAGCAAGGGGACCGAGGACACTTCCTTGCGGAACACCACGCACCGTTCGAAGAGAAGATGATGTGTTATTTCCAGATACTACAGTCTGTTTTCGTCCTGTTAAATATTCTGAAAACCATTTTATTGAAGACCATCTGATACCTAAAGTCTTCATTTTTGCAAGCAAAATATCGTGATCAACTGAATCGAATGCCTTGTTAAAATCGAGAAGGACAAGAATAGTTACGTTTCCTGCGTCAATTGAAATTCGAGCATTTTCTATTACATTCAACAAGGCGGTTCCTGTACTTCTACCTGAACGGAAACCGGATTGACATTCATTAATAATATTTTTGTGATTGAGGTAGCTCTCCACTTGATTTCGAACAACTTTTTCTAATATTTTCGACAGAGTGGGGAGAATACTAATTGGTCGATACTCATTTGGTTTTGAGGGATGCGATGTTTTGGGGAGAGGGTGCACCAAGGCAGTTTTCCACGCGGTAGGGAAACTACCACTGGAGAGTGAATAATTGATAATATCCGTAATAGGTGAAACACAGAAGTAACTACATACTTCTAATAGTCTAGTGTTTAATTTATCTGAACCCGAGGCGTTTGATTTTAAACTCATTATGATCTTCCATACCTCTGCTTGAGTGACAGACGTAAAATAGAAATGTTTGGCCCACGAAATAAGTAAATAAAGTATCTATAGGTATACAGACATCGAATGAAGTGGATGTCTTACCCAATCCAATACTTTTAAGAGTTTTCGAGAGTGATTTACTATCCCGGTTTGCACGTAATGTATTTAATTTTTTCGTTTCTAATTTTTTGCGTTACAATATTTCTTAAGCTTTTATATAATTTGATGTCTTCTTCCTCTTTTGTTTTTCGGGTCTCTACAAACGCTGCATCTCTATCCTTCATTAACTGTTTGATTTCGAAAGTTAACCAAGTTGCTGGGGATCGAGTTACACGGGCTTTTCTAATGGATATGTGTTTGTCAATATGGTTAATTAATTGGTCAGTGAAAAGCTTTACTATGTTGTCCAGAGACGTGGCGTTGTAAATGTCATGCCACGATATATTAAATCCTTCATTGAGAAAGTTGCACTGGTGTAAATTCTTAAAATCTCGATACTCTGTTACTTTCGGTACATACTTAGGACATTTCAGACCATAAGAAATATAAATTAAATAGTGCTTAGAGATAGTGAGGTATGTTATTCTAACGTTGACCCACAATAAGTACATGTTACTCGGTTTATTTGCGTCGACTTCAGATATTTTAGTGATTTAATTCTACATAGGTTAGTACTACTTTAAACAATTTTTCCTATTCTTATTATCTCGCATTTTACTAATGTTTCAGATCAGCGAGTCATAGTAGAATTGTCGCAAGTCGAGTTTGCGGAGCGCTCTGCTATTAATTTCGAACACTTTCTTTGGACTATCCATCGCAAAGACGTTGCCTCTGTTACTCCCACAACTTTTAACAGAAAGTTCATCTTACAATCAACTCAAACCCCAGAGGAGACGCTCTTATGAACCTTCCTATCCTTCCGCTAGTACCGCCACACTTACATTTTGCACCAACACATATGAACTCTAATTTCGCTTCAAATTTCAGCTCGTTTTTCCTTGATATCATCTCTTTTACCAGAAGCTGGGCTGGCAATTTGTCATCAAGACACCTGTGAGAGACAGTTGCAGTGGCAATTCAAAAGATGCCGAGGCAGGTGTCAAGTTTCACGAGTGTCTGATGACGGTCTCAGTCGATGAGCCCACGTGTGGAAAGGGGGATGTTGCCCGACACTGAAATGATATTTGGAAACCCCACCCGTGGCGCTAGTGGTAGTGTTGTCGCTCATCACCAAGTCATCCCGGATTCGATTCCCGATGGGGTCAGATAACTTGTAGCTTTTTCACATTAATGTCCCAGTTCATATAGCTGTAACTACTGAACAGAAAACCATCCACCTCCTTCTATTATCAATAACTCTATTACTAACTACTTCTACTAACTCCTCCACGTGGGTTATCCGGCCCACCTGCTAACAATGACCTACCACTCAACTCATATTACTTCATGTAGATAAGCTTCAATAACACGCTATATTTCCCATTTACAATTACAACAATAAAAAAAAATATATGTGCTAAATGTATTCTCATACTTACCGGTTCCGTCAAAACGCTCCAACTCTTCTAATAATAATAAATTTATGGTGAAAAAAGTAGTTACAAACTGCGTATATTCACAAGGAGGACAATAAACTAATTTACTCTCTGGAAGTAAGCAAGGGATTATCACGTGAATTGAAGCTCCCAAAGGCAGGGGTCGATTTAACATTTCAGCAGATTCCTTAGATAAGAGAAAAAATTGTTAGCTTCGTATATATGCAGAATACAAACAAATTTTTAAAAATAAAACACACAAAAAATGTTTTACATGTACGTATTACAATTAGCTATAGATTATTCGGAAAATATTGCTTATAAACTATTATTAACTATTATAATAACTCTAGATTCGAGATCAAGGCCTAGAGTCTGTGTAAAAATTCCACCTCCAGCTGAAGAAAAACCGGAGAAAATCCCGGGCCAGAATTAGAAGGGGAAGCAACCAGAGAAGCTTTTCTCGTTATTTTTTCATAGTTTTAGGGAAGTTTTTTGAAAATAAAAATATAGTTGTATGAAAGCAATGGAAACCTGGTTCTTGCACAGAGTCTTATAATTCCTTGACTCTTAACTTTCTATCGCAATTAACAAGAGCGAGAATTGTAGCCGGATGGACGGAAGGCAGGCTGGTAGAGCTACGTGCGACTTTCCCCTGAGTGGTCAATTGTGCTCGAGAGAAAAATTGCGACGTCCGACGAAGAAAAGACGGAACAGCAGCGGAACTTACGCGTGCGCCGCCATTGTTCCCTCTAGCAAGGCCTCCTGTACGCTCTGCGTAAGAGCCAGGGGTGTGAGGGTGAGGCGGTGTCCGTTTGTGTCTCTCGTCAAACTGCGATACTATAGAATAACTCAGAATTATTTTTTTTCACTTTCGGATTATACAGATGTATAACAAAAGTATTGTAATCTTTGGAAAAGATATTTTGAAATCTTTTCCGGTCTTTACGAATTCCTACAACGAAAGTCCATTTTAAAAGTTCGACGATTAAATTTTTGTAGTGTTTTATTTTCTATGTATCAATTCGTAATTGATGAATAGGAAATACTTTTGAGGTAATCTATACTAATAAATGTGTCCTAATACAAGTAATTTGGAATGTCTCTTGCATAGGAATCGAAAAAAAGTATTCCATGATGTTTTTTGAAATTTGCAAGAACTCTTCTTAAGGGTTATTGCAATTAAAATGCATAGTACAGGTAGTATTGATGAACTACAAAAGCAAAAAACCAAATGATCTGCAAATGTTACATATTAAATTTCCGCTTGTAGCAATTGGAATAAATATTGAAATAAATGTATATTATGTTGACAAGTCTGTTGGCTAATGAACTCTTTGATATGCGACAACATTGTTACAGAAAAGAGCATATTTGCATTGTATATTTTCTCGTTTGACATTTATCTCAGATACCTTTTTTAATGAAGAATTTTTGATTTCTAATAGTCAAAGTTATTATAGTAACCATGTTATGTGCAACATTGGAAACCAACTCTCGGCCCTAAAGAAGAGGTCACCATACCTCGAAACGTTGGCAAAGAATGTAATAATCAAATTCAATTAAAGAAGAGTTGTATAACAGTAATTCTGCCGTTATAATGATTACCTATAATTGAGACACTTAGTGATTGGAAGAAGTTATTTATTTAGTTCAGACGTTAGTTCTTATGGTAAAGATCAAGTAACCCGACTAAAATGAAGTACAGCATTGACTTACATTTCTTCCTTAGATGGTGAAGATACCTTCGAAGTCGAACGAATCCAAGTTCATCCACTATATTCGGCTGTCACTACTCGTCCGCTTGCTAGTTCAGGGTTGTACTAGACCCACAAAAAAAGGCTCATCGTAGTGCGAAAGAAATCGGTTTTGCGTAATTTTTTTCATTTTCATTCCAGTGTGCCATAGTCGTTAAAATTTTGATGAACGTGCTAATAATCAATGTGTTCCAGTATTTAAAAAAGTCAGGACAAATTTCAATTGGCTCTTGTTAAAAGTCTCCTTTTTAGAGATGCGGCGGACACCTTTGAACAAATTTCTTGTGTGACATTAACGCACTGATTGTGAATCTGATACTAGTGTCAAATGACCAAGTTGGGGAATGACCGCAGATAAAGTCATCAAACTGGTTGGAAGTATGATGATGGATTGTAATATGTTTATTTCGGTCTTTTATAATCATTTTATTTTTGTGTCGTTTCATTTTTAATACTGATCACTATAATTATGAATAATTATTCATAAGTCTCTGAATAATCATTTATTTGTTCTTTATAAAAAATATTTCGGGGTGTAGAACGGATTAATGGGATTTACATTGATGCATGTGAAAATAATTTCCTGTTTTCGTCATCAATTTTTTAATTTCGCTGATAGTTTTTTTAACGGACCTTGATCAAAGAGTCACAACTTAGTACATTCATGCACAACTTACACATCTTCATATCATACATGTAAAATTCGAATTCTACATAAAACACCAATACTTCTTTCTAAAAATTTTCTTCGTATATTTTGAGATCGATAAGGAATGTATGTACCGGATGATTTGTCCGAGGAAATCGTTCGGAAACAGAGATTCCAAGGGAATTTTACATTTCAAATGAGTCTGAGTGCAAGTCAACGAGGCAAATAACAAATCCCATTCGATTTTCGAGGCGGAATTTGCGGCTTGAGTGCTTTCGTCCGCTGCTTGATCTCCATCTAATCCCCACGGGACGGAGAACGGACGTAGCGGCACCGAATACGAGCTCTTGGACTCCACTGTCGCCCGCCAGAGTGCAGGGTTGTACGTCGCGATGACCTGGTGACGGCGTCGCAAAACCGCGTCCGAGGGTTAAGCCTCTGGTAACGAACCACGTGGGAGCCATTCTGCGACTCAGCGCTTCCCTATCTCTCTTTCTCTTTAATTCTTTCCCATCTCCCATTCTCTTTACTTCGTCTCTTGTTCTCCAGATGTTTACATCTCTCATTTTCTGTCTCTTGCAGAGTAACGCACCGACAACTCACGTCCGGAGGCCCCCTTGTTCCGACATAGCATCAACATGTATGAAAGTTGTATTCAGAATAATTGTGTATTGAGCACAAAATTATTCATTAGAGCACGAAATAAGCACATAATTACAGAACAATTTATTTCCTTTTGTAACGAGGTGGGAGCACCGGCTTCACAGACGTGTGCGGGACCCCTTCCCAATCCCGATGACATATAATTCTGAAAAATAATCGTTGCCGTGCTTTCTATATATGTTTATTGATTAAATGCGTGGATCAGTGTTTGAGTTGGCACTAAGTTTATATTAATATCATTCTGAACAAAACAAAAAACAAAAACGATTCTACGCAAAGGATCATGCCATGAAAACCTGCCCCTGCCCCCCCTCTCCCTTAGTTCAGGAAAATCCTTCTATAAAGGTCATTCATATATCGCATTATGCAATTTTTGTGTTTCTTGACCCCCTCTCCTCGATCACTTAGTCAGGATTTTTCAAAATATGATCTCTCTATCTCGACGTAAGCGAAATTTTTTTTTTCTTTTATTCATCTTCTTGTTCTCAGGAAATTTATTATAACTCTTCACGATTCGCACATTGTGATGAAATTTTGAATGATTTATCAATCTATTAATATTCAGTATTAACCGAGTTCTGCAATACCAGGTTTCAGATTTTCGATAAATTTAAACGAAGGAGTTCGCGCTGTGCAGCGAGTAACCTACGAGAACTCTCTACGACAAGTGTTTATGAATCTGCTTTTGCACCTCTCTATAGATGAATACTCAATTCTCACGATGTTTGTTGAGCAAATATTTTAGACTAGTCCTTAAAACCCTGTCTCCCTTTACGTAGAATTGTCCACATATAATTATTATTTGTCGTAAAAATTCAGAAGTTTCTAAGAGAAATTTGACTATTGATATTATTAATGATAAAATTTTTAAAATAAGGTAGGCGAGTTAAATAATTATTTCTAATACAAAATTTACCTTTTCGACTTATATTTTCCAATAATTTTAAATGACAATATCTCTTCAAGTTTTGAAAATATGGCTCGACTTCAGAGACAAGCTCTTGTTCTTGAAGATATGTCTCATACTGGTACTATTTATTTCTGTGCGGTTTCCCTACAGGAAGTTCGAACTTCTCAAATATAAAACCAATGGTATTAGAACCAAACTTGATTGGTGGCTCAAAATTGTAGAACCATAGTCAATTGAGTAATTTATTAATACCATTTTTTTTTAGATTTAATCACCTCTCAAAATATAAAGAAAGGAAGGAAAGCAATATGAGACCATAAACATTTTTATATTTTGACATTACATGGTGGAAATTGAATTTTTTAAATTTTGAAATACACTTCATTTACTCAATGTATTGCAGTATTTTTCTCAAAATAATGATAGAAAGACGAAGAAAGCGAGGTATTGCTATCATTTCTACAGAAATAAATGCAACTTCCTGTTTTACCATGGTAACACGTTCAGAGCATGCTTCCGACGACACGGCCTTGATTATCAGTGATTCTCCAAAGGTAGGAGATTTCTTGCCAGAAGTTTAATTAATTTATAAAGATATGATAGAACACTCTCAATACGTTGAAATTCTGAGGTGTTAAAAGTTTAAAATGCAACCAAAAACTCTATTAAGAATTTAAGAATTTTACGCTATTCTCGAAGTCATGTTTCTTTGCTTCGAGAAATTCAACAAAAGAAACAAAAAATCATGAAAGGAAACGCTCTATGTTTATTAATTTATTGAACATTAGTTGAAGTGAATTACTTTGTTGTCCTCTACGTGGTCTTCGGCAGTTTGTAACTGCTCTCTTGACAATAATGTATCTATAATATTCCTTTATTATCAGTCTAATTGGCTTGATGTTGGTACTGCGCTTGTTCGCAGTGTAGCCAACACTTTGACTTTGCCATCGTCCATAAGAGTAATGATATTTCTACCTCGCGTTATGTTGGCAGGCCATTCGAATATTTTAAAACTTAAATCCATCGCCAACCTCAGCCACCAAATCAATTCACTTTTGCTCTTGTGGCGCTGTTCTGTTCTTTCTGCATCGAGTGTGTGGAACGAATATTACCTTATGTTTTAGTTTGTTGTGTTATCCACTTGTAATTGTTCACAGTCACTTTTGTGACTACTATAAATATTTATTTGGATGTGACTTAAATTCGTAAAAGTTGGCAATTCGTGTTAGGTAGCCAATTGCATAATTATCCGCAAAGTTACATGACTTGAGTATATGTATGAAGGACTTTCAAAGATGGTATAAAATTTATTATGAATTTCTTGTACGAGATTGCACTTTCAAAGAATAGTGAATTATTGAGTGAATTTTTTAAAATCACTAACCGTATTTTGGTATAATTAGTTTAAACAATGAATCTACTTCAAATTCGTGTTTCCTTGATCATTAAAAGTTTGAAAGGTGTCTTGAATATTTATTTCTTTTATTTCGTAGTACCAAAACATTATTTAAAAAGAAAACCCTCAAAATTACACCTATAATAAATGTCCGTACAATATATGTACAATTAAAATACAGTATAAAACAAGATAAATATGAACATTAGGATGTGATGAATCATCTGACAGAAACATACGGGAAATTATCATTTAATCAAGTTATGAATCTCTCCCTATAGCCATCCATGCACAACTGTGAAATAAACTGCCGTAATAACGATAAATAGTCAGTCAGTCAGACGAGTTATAAATCCACTTCCTCATTAGTGCATTGTTATTCCATAGCACGGTCTTCTAATGTTCGACGTTGTTAATAATGAATCCCAATTAACACACTTCAATTTCCCAACTATAAATCATGATCAATATGCGGTAATTGTCCATTTATGATGATTCCTGACATGTTTTGAGAACATGAAAGCAATTCATAATTTTACGGGTTATAATTTCATGACTTAACTTGTGGTGTAAAACCATTACACATACTTTCTTATATACGTTTATCTGTCTGCAGCATAGTGCGAGAAAAAAATACTAAAGTGAAAGGGTCATTTCTGGAGAGTGGTCCTCTATATTATGGTCTTGTAAATAACATAAAAGTGTTATGTCGAGTCTCTGCGCATCAACCAATAAAACTTGCGAATGACTGAAACGCAACAATGGATTCTTATAAAAGCCACCAACATGAAAATAATTCTCCCCCCTACATCCATTATAGAGTAAAATATCTCTCTCCAAATCCAAAATCTAATTTCAGGATTTTAAAATTAGCAATGTAGAGGTACAAGTATGAAGTTGATATCTTAATTTGTTCTTGAGATACAGCGAAAAAACAACAACGAAAATTAAAAAGCAATGAAAATGGTGCGTATTTTCGAAATCTCAAGTAGACAGTGCTCTTCTTGGTGTTTGGAAACTCAAATACGCAATTTTTCATCACGCTCGGATTAAAATTAGATTTGTATAAAAGACATTCACCGCCTGAAACACTCTTCTTTATGTACTTGAGACTGAAGATTGATTCAAATACGAAATTATTTTTACACATATTGTATATTTCGGACGTATGAAAATGGCGAAGACTCGGAACTCCTGCTTTGATGGCATGAGTGTAACAGGCCTCCGAACAAATGTTTTATGTAAAGAGTAAAAGTACTGTTGGAGAAAATTAGAAATTCCATTCCATTTTAACTTATTTACCCGGACAATTTAATAACATTGCCTAAAACACGCGTGTCGTTAATATGTTGATTTGAACCTGCCTTCCGGTGTGAATTATGTAACATTTTAATTTTCAATCCAGTGCATCATCGTGGCTAAATAAACTCGCCGAGTGCGCTTATGAGTATGCATCCGCACCAAAAGTGTTTGTGGGACGTTAAACACGCGGAACCCAGTAATTAACACCACTTCACTATGTTCCTTTGTCTGACCAATGAGAGGAATGCATGGCCTGATGAATCGTTTTCGACGGAATTGGTCCTCATTGTTACATTGATTCCATTTATCGACAGGTGGCCGTGGCAAGAGCACACGAAACAGCATATGGAATAACACACGAACACTAAGGATTTTTCAATTAACATGTTCAATTTGCATTTGACATATATTTCATTCGTGTAGATGGAAGTGAATAAATTCAATATCTGATTATTTCTTCATAAAATGTGTTGTAATTAGATTCGATCCTGAGTTAAATTGAAGTTTTTATGTCGTAATATACTCTTTATGTTTTTTTTTCTATGAAACCTTACAAAATGTTCTTACTTTCTTATAATATCAAAATTAACTGAAAGTTATTAATAATTGTAGAATTTCTTACCGTATTACTCATTCAACAGAGGAGAGAACGTCACTTGAAATTCATACTAAAACCTTAAATTCGGGTTTTTATCATAACATAATAATATATAACAGAAACACGAATAATTAGTTATCTCTTTTCTACCTGTTACAAACAACTTTCTTTCAACGTAATCAATCATCAAATCTAATGACATGTTTATTACGTTATAAGCTATAGATCTGTAATTCCAGTGATTCGTAGTGTGACAATTTAGTCTAAAAGAAATAGTTACTTTATAGTGAATTATTGCACTGTATGTCCTAACATATTTCTCTATAACGATGTTCTCCCTTTTTGATTTGTCTTGAAAACGACACATTAGAATTATACAGAAAAACATAATCCTCTAAAAGATTAACCTTCAAGTGAAATGAAGTGTGACATTGAATGTAACAGGAAATTTAGAATAAACGACTTCATATATATTACTTCATGTTAGATATTATATATAGAATATATTCTCATTTTCTTAAATAAAAAATGTATACATTAATTAAAAAAGAATGTCTAATTTTCTTAAAAAAAACAACAAAGAAACAGAATACCTCATTATAAGTGCGTCGTTTTAATGATTTTCCTTAAAAAGATTATCTGCATTTTTACCCAGCGGAAATTTGTGCTTATTAAAACATACTTATACTTTTGTTTTTTATTTATTTAACTCTATTGCTGAGCATTATTGTATCAATTAATAAAAAAATGTCTATTTTTCTTCCTCTTCTGCATAGCTGGATGAAGCAAAAAACGCAGATGTTGCGTGGTAGTTTAACACACCAAAAGAAGTGTCTACGATTTCCTAATTTTTTATTTTTCACTTTTTCTTTACAAGATTACAGCATTTTATAATTATATCAAGAAAAGTCGCTGCTTGACTCAGTTACTTCAAATCGATGCATCTTTATTTCTTGATTCCTAACAAATCAAAGTCTGGTAAGTAATGAACAATATTCATAGAGAATTGTACGCGATGCTCCATTGTGAATACTATTCATAACGTTTTTTGGGGTCTATTCTGTAACTACCAACCTGATCGGGTAAGGGTTTTACCAACACCTCTACTGTAGAGAAGGTGCTGGCTTTACACACGGATGTGACGTCACGTTCCGCGCGGGAAACACAAAACTATTCACTACTTTTCCGAGGAATTACAATAGGATTTGTTTCTGCGAATCACGAATCCTGACAGAATTCGTTTCTGCGAATCCCGACAGAATTCCTTCCGACGCTGAAACAATATCGGAAAGCCCTTTGCCGATCGGACCACTCATTTAAATAATGTAACATCGTTAGTACAATAAACTATTAAAGAGAATATTTTATTTATCTTTTAAAATATGTAATAATAATATTGTACGACTCATGAATGATCGAAAAAATTATTATGACATGTCCGGAGAATAAATTAGCTTATTGTCCTCCACGTGGTCATAAGCAGTNCATTGTTAAATATGAAAACAAGTGAAACGTGCCTATAACTAGATGATGTGGGAGAGAGAGTTGTATCCGACATTTTCTTCAGTTAAATAAAATAGTCTTGTGACTTCAAGTAAACATTCGTTCGTTCATACATATGTAGGTTAGATTCAATATTCCGTGAGACTTAGTATAAATTTATTTTCATTAATCTCATTAGTACGATAATCAGAGATTCGTGAATTTGATGTGAGGACACGGATCAATCACAGATTTTAATTGAATTTTCCCAAAATAAATTGTTGTTCATGCTACATAAACGAAATGTAGAGTAAAGGGACTCTGTTGTGTGTGATGAAATTGTCGGTAAACATTAAGAGATAAATATTCGGGTGATGCGTTTCCACACCAAACCATTCTTCTCCGTTCGTAATAAAACATTTCAATCTATTGCTGAAGCGAATGTCAAACATAACATAACTATCTCAGCCCAGCCTATTACGTGGCATCCTGCACATTAAACATGGCGCCAATGTTGTACCGCTAAATCATTGCCGCAAACGCACAAATTGGTGTAAAAGCGTGCGCTTACAGTGCTGCACTTGGCCGCAACACGTACTAAGCTCTGTGTTCGATCCGCAGTACGTCTCTGTGATTCATCGTAGTTGTACTCGACGCGTAGCGGTCGGTGAGTTGCTGCTGTCACACAAGCAAACGTACATCTCACCACGTGCGCTGGACGATTCACAGTGGGAGCAATACTCGGAGAGAGGGACGAAAAATTACAACATTTCTCTTCATTCGTTATCAGAGTTTTGTACGTTATTATTGTTGATGAATGTATCACATGACCTTAATATGGATTTAGAACAATATTTATTGTTCAAGAATAGGTTTTATCACGAGTCATTCACGAGTGTATGTCACTGGTTTCACAGCACATTTCTCAAGATGGCTGTATTTTGTTACGTTTCAAATTGTACACATAATATGTTTGTTATGGTAGGTTTAATGTCATTCTGTTGGTTACTCGCTCTGAATATGAAGCAATAAATGTTCCGAAATGTCAGCTAGTACCAATCGTATGTTTTGTTTGCCAACTCGTGATAAACTCTAACATGGCTGATAACATTCCACTTACTTTAATATTTATTGTGAACGTTATCAACCCTTTTTCGCGGCTTTCGTCTGGTGTAACAAGTATTAAACATAGCAACATAATAACAGAATATGTAATTAATATTATATATTGATTTCCATTTTTAATCATATTGTTTAAAACATATCTATCTACATTAAATGATCCAGAGGTCATATACTATTTACCATTTCTATTATAGTTAAATAGATCTTATAAATTTTAAACAATATAACGATGGTATTTGAAAATCTATGTTTTATGAATTTCATGACTGTTAAAAAGTTTTTGCAAATGACAATGGAAGAAAATACGGTTGAATCGTTATGATTTATTTGTCTTTCACAGAAACCTTTCACGATAAATATTGTGTCGGGTTCATCTCAAGGTCGTATGATGTATTTAACATTAATAGATTAAAAAATTAAATTTAAACAGTGTAATATTCTGTAGTGAGTACTGCCGCTAGTATCTGACGAATATTTTCTACATTCTCCAATTTTCTTTGATGGAATTCAAGATGGTAACCAGAAATGGGTCTGCAGTATTTTTATGCAGTCATTGGAGACACTCAAACTCAATGCTGCAATTAAAAAATAAATTGCACGACCCTGGCACTGGTGTATTTGACGTTAATTGACACACTGGTCTTTCACGCCGACTGTCCTATTACTTTCCACCTATCCCATGAACATCTCTGCAATATCAGAGCGTCAATTTTAACTACATCTCATGCTGTTAAGAGATGATTTAAAACAAGGACGCCCCAGACAATTTGGATAAAAATCCTGGAACAGAAATATTTTGTATTGTAAATAGGATCTTTGTAATTAATTAATTCAAAAAGACTTAATTAATTTAGATCTGAAATCGATTCAAGAATCGACTCCTTCAACCTTATTACTACGATAAACGACCCCACTCGCCTCTCCGGCTCATCTCAAACATTGCTAGATCAAATTATAGTCAACTATGGAATCTCCAATCTCTCTGAAGTGTTTATCGCCGTATATAGTGATCACCTTGCTCAAGTATTGACTATTAATAATAAACTAAAACC
>NNCF01128261.1:70218-96516 GCA_002313205.1 Laupala kohalensis
TTCTATAATCGTCTTCTAGATTTTTTATCAAAATATAACATTCTCTCTGACGATCAACGCGGCTTTTGGAAATCCTTTTCCACTACAAGCGCCATATTTTCCTTCTTAAACGATGTTACCACATTTCTTGACCGTGGAGAAAATCCTCAGGGTGTTTTTCTTGACTTATCCAAAGCATTCGATGTCATCGATCACGGAATTCTCCTTACCAAATTGCATTCTTTAGGCATTCGTGGACTTCCACATCAATGGCTAACTTCTTATTTAAAAGATAGATATCAACAAGTAGAAATATCCTATACTAAAAATAAAATACTTGAGCGTTGTCTTTCAGAAACAAAGCCACTTACTTGCGGAGTACCCCAAGGATCAATTCTCGGCCCTATACTCTTTTTATTGTATGTGAACGACATGTCATCATCCACATCAGATTGCAAAATGGTTCTTTTTGCTGATGACACTAATTTACTATGTAAACACGCCAATGCTCAAAAAGTTTTGTCTAACCTTTCGACTTGGTTCCATGCAAATCGTCTCATTGTAAACACTGACAAAACAGTGTCTATGTCATTTTACAATAGTAATACAAAATATTTACCCCATATTTCTCTTTCTTTAAACGGAACACAATTAAAAACTGTTACGAATACAAAATTCTTAGGTCTCCATATTCAAGACAACCTCAAATGGAATTGTCACATTGACAATCTTAATTCCCAATTAAGCAAATTGTGTTACGCATTCCGAATCTTAGTTAACGCAGTTAGTCCACGTATTTCCCGTTGCGTATATTTTGCAAACGTTTACTCCCATTTACGTTACGGCATTACCTTCTGGGGTAATTCCGGTCAGAGTATTCAAACTTTCAGAATTCAGAAGAGGATAGTTCGGATAATTTGTAAATGTCACCACCGAAACTCTTGTAAACCTTTATTCAAGGAATTAAGTATCTTAACACTTCCCTGCATTTATATTTATGAAACGGTCGTGTTTGTTAAGACCGAATTACTGAAGCACCACCCTTTCTTTTTACGAAACAGTCTCGTTCACGAACACAATTTTCGCAATAAGAATAATATTCATCGCCCTCGAGTGTCAACCACTCTTTGCCAAAAAAGACCTTATCATTCGGGAATCGTTCTATATAATTCCCTGCCCAAGAATATAAAGGACATTATGTAATATATATTCAAATCCGCGGTTAAAAACTACCTCCTGCACCAGTGCTTCTACACTGTAAAAGAATTTATTGATTTTAATAAAAGTTAAATCCGTCTTGTACTTTATCACATGCAAAACGCGCAACTGCCCGCTGTTCTTCTCGTGTACACTTATGCAACACAACCGCCATCGTGTACAGGCTGCCTCTGACTGACTGCGTGGCTATTGATGTCACGCAGTCTAAACGACAAGCATACATTCGCTGCCACCTTCTGATGAAAAATGCACGCGTAACTTCAAACGGTGTAAGGGAATTTGACGACTTATATATTGACTTGCACTCGTAAAATAGTCTCCTATATTATTATTTTGGCCTTAAAAGACTGTTCGTTTAGCACTTTAGGAGAATACATATATCTGATGCAAAGGTGTTTCCCGCCCATCAGCGCCACAACGGGGGTCCTACAATGCTGTCCTCCCATCGTGTTTTGCGACCGCACTTGGTGACCAGATGTGGTCACGTGTTAGAGGCCAAAGCCTCAAGGTACACCCCCTTAATAGTGGCGCAATTAAGAGGTCGTGGTCGATATACGATCACAGAGCAAATGGTGAGCACGGAGGGCAGGTGATAGCTTTAGGCCCTTGCTATGCGTGCGCAGTGTTGCCATGACTGGCTTGGTCATACCTTCGAACCCGGGTTGCGGGTTGAATGTTCACAAATACGCATCTACAAACTACGGGTTTTATTATGCACTCAGTGTTACAAATGATTTAATCTTACCTCGATCGGGGGCTATGGCGGATCCGGCAAGTGATCATGGTGAGGGGGTCGAAACTTTGTCAGCGTCGCCCCCACCTTCCCGATAAATATGTCTTCTGAGGAATTGCGCGTTTTTATTAATAGTGGAAATAAAATACATATATCGCAGCGGAAATATTAATTTTGTTCTCAGTCTTGTACTTACATTTGAATGTGGTTCTTTTGAAATGCACTTATAGAATATACTGTATACAATAACATTTCGCTGCATATAAAAATCCTTTACCATACGGGAAGAAATGCAATGGAAATGCATACGTAGTTACCCGAAGAGTGATGTGTAGATATTTTAAATCAAACGAAAGAGTATTTGACCTGTTGAACGCGATCCTTCGTGTATTTTACAAAGTCAAGTCAAATTCCCGGGGGTGGGGGAAATCGTCCCACCCTTTGGATCCACCACTGATGGGGGGGGGGTAAAGAAACCAAGGGATTTTATCCATTCGTGCGTGTGACAGATCAATTGCCAATATCAAGGGACCGAGCAACACTCGGATTTATTCATTATAAAAAAAATCATTAAATATTTAATAAATGATTTTATAGACACTTTTTCATAACTAATTTGACTATATAATTTACTTTGTAAATTGAAGGAAATTTATATTAAAAATATATTTAAAGACAAAAATCTTTTTACATTTTTTGTTTCTTTTAGTTTATTTTACTAGGGGACTGAGCAACGCTCGCATTTAGTAAAAATAAGAATATTTTCAAGTGAATTTTTAATAAAAAAATTCTTATTTTACCCATGAATTATTATTTCTTTTAATACCATGACTATCTGGGTATCATGGATGAGCTGGGAGATGTGTCATTTATCATCTCGTAGTCATCGGTAGCGAGTGTTGTGCATAATGAAAAACATTGAAAAACATTCCACATAACAGTCAAATGTCATGACCTGTAGGTGAGCGCCCAGCGGATGTATCACAGAAGGATCAGTATTTTGAAGGGACTTAACTTACAAGAGCGAGATGAATAAACATGCAAAAATGCAAAACAAAACCAGTAATTAAACCAAGATTAAGTATTCTAGTGGGGATGCATTACTGAAATTGAGTGCCACATTTAAGAAGATTATACACGCAAGTGAACGTTACGTTACTAAAATTCTTTTTTTTAAATCTGTCCATTCAAATTTTCTGAAGATATTTGCAATCTTATAAAATTTACGAAAAAAACACAGAGAAAAACAAAAGTGCAAATTTGACTTAGAATTTCTCTTACAAAATTAACAGTTATAAGAAACACATCTTTCTGAATTTAGTCTTTGCAAAGATTATTTAAAAATATGTTTTTCTCCTTGATATTGATGTATGTTTTTAGCGAAATTGTAAACTTTTTAATGATCCTAAAATGATTTTCGTGACATGTTATTTGTAAATTTTTATGGACTGTCTGATTGATCTGGTCAGGTAACTATTAGTTTTTAGACTCATAAGTGTCACTACTATATTAAATTTCTTGAATAAAAGATTTTTTATATCGCCACTTGATCAGAAATAGGAAAAACATAAATAAATGAATATGATACATAGTTTCCTTGAAATCAAGAAAAGAATAAAAATATTTGTCAATGTAAAAATGATAAACTTTTTGCGTACAAAGTATTAAAGTGATAAGGGAATGCAATGTTAGCACGACTGCACGTACTTAAACGCATAAACACCATCTTTTTGTATGACGGGTCAAATATTTAAATCATACCCGAACACTCAATGTTTGAGAATTAAACAAACGTTCGTCATAATATAGATAACAAAGCTCAGTGATCTAAGTTAACTGTCCTAGAATCTCGTCAATTAAATGGAATAGGGAACATTCTATGCATTCTGTCCATGTTTTGTTGTAGATCTCGAACCTTCACAAAACTTAAGCTTCTCTTGTGTGCGTAATGTTCACTTGAAATCTTGTTTCTTTTCCTTCGATAAAATTTAACGTACGACAAAAAACATTATCAGAAACGCACAATGTTTATTAGTTTATTGTATATTCGTTGTAGTAAATTACTTTATTGTCCTCATTGACTGTTTGTACCAGTTCTCTTGACAATGAAATTTTAATTAATTTATTTATTTATTTATTGTAAGTCTAACTGGTATTGATGTTGGTGTAGAACCTGTACTCAATGTAGCCAACGCTTTTACTTCGCCATCGTCCATAAGAGTAATGATAAGGGAACCTTGCGTTCTGTTTGCAAGATGTTCGAAATTAAATTCATAACCAGCCTCGGACACCAATTCAATTCACTTGCTCTTGTGGCGCTATTGTGGTTTTCTCTGCATCGAACGTGTGGAAAGAAAATTGCCTTCTGCCTTAGTTTGTTTTGTTACAACCTTTATTTCTTTACAGCAAATAGTCGCTTTTGTGACTGCTATTAATATTTATTTGGATAGGTAGATATTGATAATATTGAATACGTAGAAGTTGGCAATTCGTGTTAGGCAGCCATTTTCGGCAAAGTTTCATGACTAGGAATACAAGTGTTGTATAGGTGTCCAATAATTTATATTTAAAGGAGCCCCATCGAGTAACACTACACTGTGGTAGACTACAATTGAAGTGAATAGAATATTATAGGGCTCGCTAAACCTTGATAATACAATCGATAGTTTTTGATGGCATGAACTATCGAGATTATCGATATTTTCAAAATACTATTGATTACTTTTGACGTGGCATCTTTACTAATGTAAACAAAGAAACTACTTAGAAAGCCTTAAAAAATAATTGGTTTTAAATATATAATAAATATTTAGGAATAATGATTTTCGATATATAGTAAATAAAATGTAATTTTCTACACAAATACTGGTCCATAAACACGTTCCAATTGATCTGTCATTTGTTCTTTTTTACGTTGAAAATTCAATTGCAAGAATTTAATTACTTCAAGTTGGAATCGAATCAAAGGGAGGTGTTTGGTACAAAGAAATACGATGTACCATTTCCTGCTGGTTAGTTTTAAAGGTCTGAACTCATAACCAGTACAGAATGTATTCAAATTGTACACACTCTCAGTTTGGAAGAACATGTGCCATAACGAAAACATTTCCTTTTTACTTTACAAAAATTAGCACTAACACGTTCCATGTTATAAACTATATTGACTCATTGAATAATAAAATATTTGTATGTTTCAAAAGTATTTTTTACCCGTAACCTAGAAACTCTTTTTCTCTTTTGAAAAATGCTAAAATGCAATTGAATCGAATTTTTCAGAAAGGAACTAAGTCAAAATTTCTTACTTTCCTGGAGAGAGATAAAATTGATTTTTGAAAATAATAATCAATTAATAAAATAGCTATTTCTTTTTATATTAAAATCATAATAGATTACTAAATCTTACTCACAAGTTCCTGTCTTCACTGTTAAATGCGTGTATTCTTTATTAGTTATATGGGCAGTGAAATTAAACATGGGAAGTTTTGACTTTCTCAAAAGTGTGTTTCAATTGTAGCTCTTTATATTATAATCCAGGAGCACAGACGAAATTTGAAATCTGTTGAACAAAGTGTAGTAACTTCACAGTGTATTAATAACATATTAATTGGGATTGGGATAACATATTAATGAAAAACAAAGAAGTTAATCAAAACAAAAAATAGCATATCTGAAATGGTATTTATAACAAGCACACACCGAAGTTTGAATTTTCGCTTTGACACAGAGAAGCTATCGGGTATTTATAATACTATATTATAATATGTTTGTGTTTCTGCTTTTTTGTAAACATATTTTGAGTTCTTCATTTACGTTCAATCGTTCTGTTGTTAATTTTCATGTTATAATTTGTTACGTCTCACGACGACTCAAACGTAGAGTTGAAAAGTCTTATTAAAAGCAGGAAAGAAATAGTATTCGCCCATCAAAAGGTCTTAATAAGTCTTAAATTATTTATTTTTTTGAACTTAAATTCTATGAAATATTTTTTGGACAACACTTCTTTTTTAAGTGATGATAATTTGATAATTATCAATGATTTATCGCATGTGGTTGGAATAATAATAATAATAATAAATGAGATACATAATGGAAGCATACTAAACACGTAAGAGTTTTGTGATTACGAAAAGCTTTCGATTGCAGCGACTTGTGTAATGGAGTCATTGCGAAAATATTTGGCGTCAGCCAATGGAACATTTGTGTTAATGAAATTTGTCAGTGGTAATGAGATTACATTTCGCGGAATGCGCTACTCGGGAGGTTAAATCCAGCGAATAAACGGAATGGAATTTTGCGAATTTAATTGCTTTCTTCTTAAACTAACTGAAGTTTGCAGTGGAACTCGGGCTAATGAAAGTACGTAACTTGAATACATAGAGAAGAATGAAAATAGAAATTACTTATTGCAGGTGAAATTTGCTTCATCTTCTCGTGTTTCATAACAAAATAAAAAAATCAGGAATGTGCCCCAATGAAGTTTTCAATTATAATTCATAATAAAAACTCCCGGCACTAAACACCGTATGTGATATTAAAAATTTAAGAAAAAAGAACAAAACTTCAAGAAAGAAATCATAATATATTATAATTATTAAACAAGGTGCCGTATTTGAAAGATCAATCGGTTTCAAAATATTTGTCATCACATTACGGGGAACACTCTTAAACATCGCAGTTACGCGATCAAGTATAGATTGAATGAATTATCTTTCATATTAAACTGTTTGCAATAGCCTTGTAGACAGTTTTTTTTAAAGCGGCTCCAATCAAAATGCTTCAATGAACATTTTCAAAATTTTGTATTTTTAGAAACCGGAAGAGGAACACGGTGTGAATGAAGTCAGAATGAGCTTCTGTCCTGAGTCAGGATTCTATTCCCCTAACGTATTCAAAGTCGAATCTCAAGTTTGGTTTGGATGCATCAATTTGTTCGTGAGTTATCAGGGGAACAAAACTTTTTAGATGGACTCATACGACATGGGATATCATCAGCAAAATTCGAAAATAGACCAAATCTCCTGAGGCCAATTCCCAAAAATCCGAAGAGATCTCACATATTGTCTTCCGACCGATTACAATACCTTCTATACACGCACGAAAGTAAAAACTTTCGTTACAAGATGAATTCAACGAATCAAATCTGTTTCGAGATAATAAATAAAATACCCTTTCAAAAAACAAGCTTTTATTTAAGTCATGCCCCAAAACGACGAAAAGAAATTTGTTATTGAGGAAAACATAGTATAGCTTTCTGAACCATTTATTGCAAGAAGCTTTTTCGACCGCGAAGACTGCTACAAAATACGGCATTACGTTCTATAGAAACTATTGTAAAATACACTCATGATAAAATACAATATAATAAATTGAATTGCATATCATAAAACAATTTGAGTTATGGAAATATTAAACGAACCTGTTTGATAAATTTATGGTGTAGGATGAGCACATAAAAATATTGAATAAAAAAATGTAAATTATATATAGAATGACATGAAAACATACAAATTGAATAAGGTGAAATGAATAAAATACAGATATTATTAGTGCAAATATTAGTTAATATTTGTGTTAAGGTAATGCAATGTCAAATTCTAAAACATCTATACATTTTACACATTATTAGGTCATAATAAAAAAAATGTACTTACGATAATAATCTTTATCGCTGAAAATGATTGAATAGTTTATGTTGAATTATGTATCTGTTAAAAGCTTGTAGCGATACCTTAAGGAAAATACATACTTTTGCAACTGAAATAAAATAAAAATAAATTTATTGTCAAAACGGAAATGTTACAAACTGCCATGTATGACCACGTGGAGGACAATAAATTAATTTAGTCTCCGGAAGCAAGCAAGGGACCATTCCATCAATTCCGATCAAGGGCACCAAGGCAGAGGTGGATTGAAAAATTTCAGCAAAAATTCCTAGATAAGATAAAAAGTTAGCTGCGAATTATAATACTAATAGAATATCAACATGTTGGTAATTTAACGCAAAAAAAAATATTTAAAGTGTGCGAATTATTATCGAACTATAGATAATTCTAAGTTAAGTGTTTTCAAATCATAAGAATTGAAATAACACTAAATTCACGATTTATTGTTACAATAATTACTCCCCTAGACAAAAGCCTAGTGAACCTGTATAAGAAATCCGCCTCAACACGAAGGAAAACCGGAGAAAAACCCGGGTCAGGATGGGGTTACAGAATTAATGTACACAATCGTGCCAAAGTTGAGTACACATAAAACTAAATTAAAATGAGCCATAAGACAACACAATCATGCAAGAAAATAGATTTTGAAATTGTTATAACTTATTTTAAAAGTACAACAGAAATGGCGTGATAAAGTACAAGAGGAATTTAACTTTTATTAAAAACAATAATTTGTTTTACAATGTAGGAGCACTGGTGCAGGAGGTAGCTTTTAACCGCGTATCCTATGAAATTTATCCTGTGAAATGCTTTTAACTGTCCTATGAAATGAATTGATATCTACTTCTATGAACATTCTGCACGACAAGAAAACGCAGAGTGGTTGTATAGTCTCCACCTGGAGAATTGATTGATGTTGACTTTGCAGTTCGTACGTTTGAATTCTTTTTCAATTTTTAATTCATTGATAATTTTTTATTAACAAAAATAAAAGATAAAATGATAATAGCGCGAAAAATAAACAAAATTTCTTGCTACTCACTGTTCATCAGTTTCAGTAGAAGAAAGGTGATCTTGTGTACTTCGAAACACACATGAAAATCAATATTGATTTCTTCCAAATATTTATGTTTCCCCACGAGTAACTTGCAGGTTCCTCGACAGAATACGGGTCCTATGACTGCGAAAACGTTTTGTAGTGTTAGCTTAAATCCAAGCTGCCTTTTCGTGTGCATAAATGCAAGCGTGTATTTGAGTAAGTTTCAGAGTGAGTACTGTTGCATTTGCGCTCCTGATACCACATCAACGAAGCGCATACAATGTCCTAATTGCGCGGAAACAAATAATTGTACTTCTGTGGTAATGTGGTATATCACTCTGAAAATTGTTGTGGTATTTGCTCCTTTTCCTGCGTCCTCGCGGCTGCAACATGCGTCATCGGCGGTGGCGGCTGCTTCGTTGTGTGCAGTCGCTCCGATTGTTTTACTCGTAATTGGGGGTGTTGAAGCAGACCCTGACCCTGTTAATATCGATCCCGCTCTAGAGAAAGCTTCGCGAGTTTTATGTAGCGGATGCAATGAAATATCGCGATCTGGTACGGAGAGCGAGTCGTGTGATCGTTGGTTCCACTTTTCGTGCAGCGGTGGAATGGTGGACGTTGCATCCGACGACGGCGTCTTTCACTGCGAGAGATTCTGCAGGGAGCGAGTACTTCGCTTGGAAAAAGAAGTGTTAGTGGCGAAGAGAACCATCGAGGACCTTCGTATGAGTCAGCGTTTGCTGGAGGATGCGAGCCGAAATACTTCTTGTCTCATTTTAGGGGGCTCAATTGTTCTACACGTGTGGAAGGAGGACATCTCCATGAAAGTTGAATGCTATCCCGGCATCCGGACGGAACAACTGAGACGCGCGTTTGAAAATCGGGATTTCGGAATCTCCGATTCTGTTATTCTCCACTAATAAATTATTATTATTATATATTGTCATTATGATATTGTATGAATAATGTAATAATATTTTTTATTCTGTTTTTGTTGTGAAAATAACTAAGTATTGTTGTTGTGTCTAACTCAGTATTGACAAAGGAAGGAGATTTTCAGTTCTATCGAATGGAATTTACAATCGTGGTTCATCAACAACATACAATACGCGTATACGTTTTTGGTCCTTATTTATATTTCTTTTAGATATAACGTATTTTGGATATATCGTCGAGTATCTTATTATTGTAGTTTGGAATTGACCATATTTATTGACAATTGCTGATATTACCTTTATTTACTTTCGGTCTCAATTTGTTAAAAGTAACATACACTAATATATAAACAAATTAAATGAACTATATCATTTATCAGTCGTGATTAATGAGGGTTAACATTTATTTCTTAACAGTAGACATTGAGAAAACGCACAATCTCTTTGACAATGTTAGTTAAAAGAATCGATTAAGTGGAGTAATGAGGGATTAATACATGTTTAAGTAGATTTATTTTAACAAATATCAAATTAACGTGAGCAAAGCGGGTACTTAGCTAATACTGTTCAATTCTACAAAACATTTATTCTATGATGTAAATTTTAACACCGTTCTATTCTCAAGTAACTAATTTTTCATTCTCAAATCATCCTTCAAATCGATTCCTCTCTTAAGCTGAGAAGCATTGACCTTCCAAAAGTCTGGATTCGAATGCGGGTCAGGTCTCGTGGAAACGACGGAATCACAGACGCCAGCGTACAAAGGGAACTGATTCAGAAACGACCTTCAGACGAGATCCTGCAGAAGACTCGAGTTGCACTGCGATGCGACGCGACGGTAAAAAGAGGCGTCTGGGGTATACTCACAAATTGCCTCATAATGACTCATCGTTTTCAGATTACTAGCAGAGTTTCTACGACTTCACCTGTCAGGATTTGAAGTTTGTGCGTGAATAAGCGTCCTTGAATTCCCATCGATATATTCAAAGTCACGATACTTTGTCTAAAACTATTCAATATGGCTGCTTTAAACAAATTGCCAACCTCCACGAAGCAAATCCTGGAAACTCACTCGCGAAAATGTCAAGGAAAGCGTGGTCACAAAGAATTCCAAATAAATATTATTAGTATAATGCAAGTTAATAACACAACCAACAAAGACACAAAGTCTTCGTTCCACACGTTCGACGCAGAAAGAACGGAACAGCGCCTCAAGAGCAAGTGAAGTGATTGTTGTCCGAGGTTGGTTATGAATTCAGTTTCGAATATCTTGCCAACAGAACGGGAGGTTCTCTTATCATTACTCTTCTGGACGATGGCGAAGTAAGAGCGTTGGCTACATTGAGAACAGGTTGTATATCAACATCAAGCCAGTTAGACTGACAATGAAAAATTAATATATAAATAATTTACGGTCAAGAGAGCTGTTACAACCTGCGTATGACCACAGTGAGGACAATAGAGTAATTCACTGCGACTAATATACAATAAACTAATATACAATGTTTTTCCTGAAGTTGAATTTCTCGAAGTAAAATATGATTTTTACTTTATGTAATGAAAATGTTTGTCGTATTCAACTGTCCAAACAGTTGTGAATCAACCCTCGCATGTTAAAAAAAAAAGAACTTTATCATTGTAGCAGACCTGCCAACAAACAATCATAATGCGTATTTCTAGAAAATAAAGAAAGGTGGGAGGCAAAATATTCGCCGGAGAATGAATTCAATACTAATTGCATTGGTCATTTGTTTATTCGCTACTGAATGTCTTTGGAAAATTTAAATTTCTCTTATATTTAATCATATGATTATGTCAAAGAGAAAATTATCATCAAAAGACGCAAACTGGAACAAAAATGTCAAAGATAAGAAACGTTGTGAATGCCTCAAGATATTACAAAAATATGAGAAAAAATAAATCATTGAAGTTAAATAGCTCGCGTTAAGAAGAAAGAAAGAAGAGCTAGGTATTAGGTATCAGAAAATGTACTGGTTGATAGGAAGGGAATCATCTTTGTCTGTTCACAACAGGTGTAAAAATAAGTGTTAATACCGATATGGACATATGGGATTCTACTGTGGGGATGTGCCAGTCAAAGTAATAGAGACATTATACAAATATTTCAATAGAGAGTTCTAAGGAACATTGTAAAGGCGTCCTGGTATGTAAGAAATCAAGATCTCCATAGGGGCTTACAAATGCAGTCAGTGAATGATGTCATCAAAAAATTTACGCAAAAACACGAAGAGAGACTGCATCAACATGTAAATATAGAAGAAATTCAGCTCTTGGACATTTTTGGAGAAACCCGTAGACTTAAAAGAAAGAAACCATATGAACTGTGCTGAGGTTTTATGTTTTTAGTGAAGTGAACTAAATTATGAACTAATTAAGAAATCTTTATTTTTTATTTTTTGTAATAGTAAGTTAATTTAAATTAAAATTGCTCATTAGTCTGTATTTTTGACTATATTGTAATTGTATAAGAGCTTATAAAGTACTTATTTAGTAAAAACTGAAGTTAAATATTGAAATCCGAAGAATGGGCTCTAATGACCTTCGATGTTGACGAGCCCTAAAGCACCCCCCCCAAAAAAAAAAAATCCGAAGACAAGAGTCTCGTAAAGTCTCTTCGTGACAGTCGTGATTCAGTTGGAACACAAAACAAGATCTTCCCCTCCGGTGGATGGCGTTCTTACTCATCTCCAATTCACTCGGAGTTCTATTCCAGAAACAAATTGCAGATTTTAACATTAATTTTCCATTTCATATAGCTGTAGCTACTGGAAAGCGAATCCTTCTTTCTCCATCCAGCTCCTCCTAGTATCAATAATTCTAACTATTACTACCTATACCTACTAACCCCTGCATGTAGGCCAAATTGTTGATAAAATCAGCTATCCGGCCCATTTACAAACAATAGCCCTTCCACCTACCTCCTGTCTCGTACCACCTCATGTAGATAAGCTTCAACAGTACGCTACTTTTCCCATTTACAAATACTATTCGTACAATACAACATCACCACTGGTTGTAGAGCATGAAACAAAATACTCATTAATAGAAAATAAGTAAGAATGAATGTGAGTAAACTAGACGAAAAAGTGGAAAAAGGAAAATATTTTTTTATAGTTCTAGACTGAAGAAACCCAAATGAACAATAGAATACGAATAGAAATTACGAATAAAAGGAAGAAATGAGAATAAATAACGAGTATCCTTAGATTGATTGAAACAAACCTAAAAGGTGACAATGTACCATTTAGAACTGAATGAATCTCGTTAAGGTGATTGTGTTAGTAAAAAAAGGAGGATATTGCTAAACGTAGAAATGTTTACGTGTTAGGATGAGACGGATGGCAAAATATAAATTTTTAAAAGGTTGATACAATATTAACTTTTAGTGAATTTAGGAAATTGATTTTAAAACTTTTCTTGGTCAATACACAAAAACTTGACTTATAAATTAATAGTTTTGACGAACGATATTTGTAACACAACGGAGTTCAAGTTAAAGATGTATTTTATGACTGTAAAAATTTACATTGGTTAAAAGTGTACTATGAATAAAATACGAAATACGGAAATTTTGCGAATTCCTGTTCAGTGTACTTCCGTTAAGACAGCTGAGTGTGGATACATACAACAAACAAATAAAACAAACTTTATTGTCAAGAAAGTAGTTGCAAACTGCGTTTGACCAAGTGGGGGATAATAAACTAAATTACTTTCCGGAAACAAACTAGGTACCATCCCATCAATTCCGATCAAGCGTGGGCTTAATACTCGTAAAAAAATTATCAAAGACGTACTGTTATCTATTTATTATTCAAAAACGAATTGTAGGTGTTTGTGCTGTCAAAGTTCTAGATTAATAATAACAAAAGTATTAAATGACATTCCCGTCCATGGAAAATCCACCGGAGGAGACTGGAGAAAAACTCAGACTAGGATGGGGCTATAGAAATAATGTACACAACTGTACCAAGGTTAGAAATAAACTACTATAAATAAAAAGAGTCAAAACTAAGATGCATTATAAAATGAATTTAATCAGCACCTAGAGTACCAGCAATGGCGTGACAAAGTGACAAGTGATGTAGAGAGAAATGACGAAACCTCATTATTATTATTATTAGATACACTCTCTCATAGCAGATGTCTTACACTATTGTTATCCTGAAATTTCGCTTGTCTTCTTTTCGTTTTTCATCTCTACATTCTCTACTAACACGAGTCTGCTCTGTCTTTGTTGGGTGTCCACTGTTCTCTTGCTATTGTTACCAGGCCATTGTGCTACGAAACCAGAGTCCCTTTCTTTCATGCCTTCCCTCTGAAGTGTCCTCTCACGTAGCGTCAACAGAAAGTTATTCTTCATTTTGTTTGTTGATTTCTTTTCATTAAACATTTACGTTTCATTCAAGAAAAACAAAAACAAATATAAATAAATAAGGGACATATCTTCAGATGAAAGAAATGGCAAAAACGTTAGAACTAATTAAATATTGGTAGATTTCAGTCAGCGTGATGTAACTCATTAATTAATAGTAACATCCCATAAAAAAGGACATGCCAGAGTAACCGTAAAACAATTCAACTGCAAAAATATAAACTTATAGTCAGCAAGTAGAATCTATTACATATTAGGAAAGTACCGGGTGTTGCCCAGGATTTGGAAAGAATCTTAAAACAATCATTACTGGACATTCAAAAATTTTAAAACAATTCCCAAATAAAACGTAAAAAGTCATTTATTTACATTGTTAAACAAACAAAAATTACATCAACATTGAAAGAAAATACGGTACTGTGAATTAATATAGTTTACCCGATTGGGAATTAAAACGTCAATAACAGGTCTGGATGTTTTATCACATTTTCCCCGGGGTTCCTATACACTATTATAGATTCATTTGTAAGTCTCCATATTAGTAGTATTAGAAACGTTAGTGACTGGATGCTATTTTTATTCGACCAAATTCTAAATAATGTAATATATATATATATATAACGGAACGATATATTCGAGAATTGGTCATCAATAAAATATTATTTTTACACGTCAACGTTTCGTCCATTCATTTTGCTTTCATGAGGGCTACAAAGAACATACACATTTTATATTATTTCTAGTACAACTTTCAGACACCTCATTAACACAAAGAATATATCAATGATTACTCACTATCTAACTGTGAAATAACTGTTACAAAAACATACCCAATAAGTCTTATTATAATACAAAACAACATACCCAAATGATATGGTACCACACCATCATCAAATACCACGAGACATAACTTCTAAATCCAACCAACTACATCTCTACAACTTTCCTGGTGTAGGTCAAAAACATAAATAAAAATAAAAATGGCAATTCATAAGTTCAGTCATGGTGAAAGAACCGTATCACTGCTGCCAACCCATTTGTCAATAATATTTCTGTAGATGTTACTTAAATTGTCAATATCAGTCACTTCAATTCCGTTATCTAGTTCTAAAGACGTTGGTGGGGTTCTCTATTACGAATTTTCATATATTATTGGCTAATAACTAATGCTTAATGCTCATCAAAAGTGTATTTGAAATACTTGAAATACTTTTCAACAGATTCTTCTCAAAAGTGAACACAAATTGCAAAAATTAAATTCGCTCTACGGCGACTTCGAAGAATCTACGCATTAAAGACGTTGATTATATATGTCAGAAAAATGTTGATAAGTGAGTTGTTTTATCTGCTAATTAAAAACATGTTTTCACTCAGAAAAGGGTAAATTGTGGGACCAGTAGTTTGGTATATTTAGTACAATATAACTTCATTTCGTAAATTTCTGGTTATTAAGTTTTTTAGTGATTTATTTGATTAGTTTAATAACAGAGATTCATATTGAACAATTATTCTTTTTTAAAACAAACACTTAAGAGTAAACAAGTCGAAATAAGTAATGGGCGACCTAAGCCCCCCACCCTTTTGACCTCCTCCACACTGATATACGAGACTCCTAATGCATCTCGTATGTTACGTGTAACATATGGTGGGCATATTATACCACGTCCCAGGCAGGTGCAAGCATGGTGTCTCGTTAATTAGTGTCATAAATTAAGACAGTTATAAACACTAACATGTGAATTCCTTGTCACATTTAATTCTATATACATTACAATTAATATTTCCTCAGTATTTACACTAACTTGGAATTTTCCGTATGATTTTGTTCAAGTAAAATTAGATCGTAAAAGACCTAGGTATATTCAGTAATTATTTGCTCACTAACCTCAAAAATAATAGTAAACCAATATTGTTCACCAGTTTTGTACAATTTACCTATAATTAGAAGACAAAAACGTTTCATATGAAAGAGAAATAATACAACTACTACATCGTGAATTGTATCAAATTTTGATACAATCAAAAATGTTGATTGTATCAAATTACGAGTCATCTCGTTGAATTTATGAAATCTTATCGATTGAAGTAATATGATACTGAAAAATTCAATGAGTATGTTTAAATTAAGTCCGTTTCAATTGTGAATTTTCGTGATAAATATTTTGGGAATTAGAAAGTCTCTTGATGTCGAATTTTTGTGATGTTTTAGCTGGTTCCAGTGAAACCCCTGGCCGTGTCAACCCATTTATTCGTTCCTTCGTAGAGACTTAGGCGCGCAGAGCGTATTCTAAGGAAGAGTGGGTAGTGGTCATGACGTAGCTGTTCCTCAGCTCGTGATGATGTGAAGCGAGGAGCAGTCGCTGGGGTCCCAGGGTTACAACTCCGCGTAGCTTCTGGCTCTTCCGTTATCGGTGGACAGAGGAGGTTGCTGGGGTGTCACATAGAAGCAATACCTTCGCAGTGACTGCTTCCTTCTGCCCCGAGGCTCAATTGCCTTCCAAATATATACGATTCCGTCCGCCCACATCATCACCAACTAACCCACTTCCTATTGCTCTGCGGTCTCAATACCGTCGTTGACGGTTGTCTTCACGACAGAAATGAACTATGTGACGTGTCATATTCTTTTGAAGTAAACATACATCGTAATATAATAGTGTAAATAAGCAACAATGAAATGATACACTTGCTTAGAAGCTTCAGTGGAAATTAACAAACAAAAACGTTTTTTTTTTTTTTAAGTATTAAAAACCACTCATTACAACAAAAACGATGTACCAAGGGCATCATCTTCCATGATTGAACTTAACCACAGTACATATAGTATTAAGTTGTGTGACTCCAAATGAAATTTTGAACGTCATTAGTTTCATGTACAATTTTCATTTAAATGACTAACATATAATTATTCCTTTTTGCTCTTTCTCGGTATCATAAATCAGTTCTACAAAGCTTCTTCCCACGAGGTTTTACTTAAGATGCCTTAAGAGCACGAAATACCAGGACTTTTGCTATCATGAGGACAAGTTATTAAATTGATTTTATATTCAATTTAAAATATTTATGTTCATTTTTTATGTGTAAATTTGTTCAAAAACGAGATATTTTTTTCTCGTTATACAATTGGGATTTTAACAACTATTAATCGTGTAAACGGTATTATGTACATAACAGTTGGACCTTAAATAATGATTCAGGTATTAACACTCATTACACTCATTACATCATTTCATGTTTCATAATTATTACTTATTTAAACATCTAAAATAAAGATTAGAATATGCATTTATATTCTGCAAAAACTTTTATAATACAAAAATTTAAAAAAAACATTACTTACATTGTATTGAAAGTTATCGACTTATTTTTGAAGAATTGTTTTTTGACTGATTACTATCATAAATATCTGTTTAGTTGTTTGTTTGGAGAAAATAATAACAATTATCACCAACGGTTAAAAACAAAATTTGAGTTTTTTAAGACGCAATTGCTAAGTGAAAGGGAAGGAGCAACGCAAAGTATACTTTTGCCAACCTTCTTCGTATGACGTAGATATGTTTACACTGCAGTCTCATTTCTCAGGCAACAAACTACCGAAGAAAAGGTTGGAAAACGATGGAAAAGAATTGAATCTAAAGAAGTCCTTCCTTTCAATAACGAGTGTAACGAGTCGCTATAGCGAAAGGAAAGGAATGATTGAAAAATGAGAAGCCGTTTTAGCCTGAGGCGAGGCACGACCAGCGACGGGACAGAAGGAGAGAGAAAGACGAGGCTTGTAGACGACGGACAGGGGTTGGAGGATAAGGGTGTAGAGGGAGAAGAAGAGGGTGAGAAGTTGAATGAGGTGGCTGCCTGGGCCCGGAATCTGTGGATTACTCTCCTGGCAGAGACTGAGATGGCGGACTTGCGACGAGAGGATACACATTGTTCTATATTCCTTCTAGTCTCATTTTATATTCTCAGAAATGTGAGCAGCATTAACTGGGAGCATTTGGATTTTACGTGGAATTTATTTTAAATACTATTTCAAGTTCAGTAATTTTTGTTTTTGGTTCATGTTCCAAATAGGCTTAGCTCCAATGTTATATTACAAATATGTCGGTTTAATCCTCCATTTTACGCATATTTATTAATGAAGGGTATAATAAAGTTGATTTGTTAACATTAAAATACATCAAATCGTACAAGAATTATCTTTGATATTTAGAAGTGGTAACGTTTCCTTCATATTTTTTCAAAGAAATTCTTTTTACAAAGCAAATTATTTGATGCTTCTTTTGTAGAATTGAAAATAAACGAAATATGTGACATTAGTAAATATAGTTTTGTTAAACCAATTGCGTGTAATTTTGAAACAATAGTTGAAAAATAATAAAATTTTAGATAAAATAAATAAATAATCTAAAACTAATATTTCATTCAGGAATATATAACTGTATAAGACTGTAGCAGAAATTTCGTCTTGCCTCAAAGAAAAGTTGTTTAACATTTGTCATTTCTAAAAACATATTTCAAAACTTTCAATAACGAAGGACACAATACAAATATTGGAAATCCATCATTCCCTTCGTAAACAGATGGCCGCCAACCTAAGTCACGTCCTCCCTTGTCAATCGGACTGCGTGAACTGCCCCTTTCGCCATCTGGTCACTGGGGGTGTGCGAGGGTGGTGAAGGGAGGTGAAGGCCAAGGATCAGTTCATGGGGGTAAAGTAGGGGTGTTGTTGTTGTTGTTGACCCTTCCATCCGTCTTCATCACTGTGGAGTCTCCCGCGCTACCTTGGAGTGCGCGACGTGTTGAAAAAACATCGCCAAAGAATTTCCACGATTTTCTACGAGAAAACACGCAGCACAGTGTAAATGTGGAATGGTTTCTGTCACGTCAATTTAATGTTTTTTTATGTTAGTTGTAGGAGAAGAATAATCGAATTTGAACCTTATTATAATATATTAAAACGCAGTTACAAACGGCATAAGACAATACAATAATTTATCCCCCCGGAGGTAAGCAATAGACTATCTCATCAATTTCGATCCAGAACCCGAACGCACAGACATTTCTGCGTTTCAGTTAAAGTAATATTTGTCCCACCCCACACATTAAACCAAAAAAATTGTACGCTCATTGCTATAATATCCACAAAATATTTAACAAATTTAATGTTCGATAGGTTATTTAACTAATTTGTAATATTATCAATTTATTATCCCCAAAATATTCTCGCACTCAGATTCTTTTAGACTTTATTTTTTACTTTCCGACTGTACAATACAAGATCAAAATATCGAAGTTTTTTATTCCAATAGTTATAACCATGTAATGTTTTAAAGAGATATTAATAAAATTTTAGTGAGTGCATAGTTTTAAAGAGAAACGCTGCCTATAAAATAGAAGCTTAGAGAGATATTGCATTCTCAGAAAACGAGTTTGAGTAATGACTTAAAAGCTCTGTATGTATGAAAGAATTTTTCAAATTTGATGGGAAGAACCAATTTCAAATATGTTGCTTGTGTACACAGGGAGCGTGTATACATTAAACGGACACAATACTTTATTCATATTTTGAGGTATTGAATATACGATTTTTCGGCTAAACAATGTGCTATTGTTGACATAAACCCACTAATTTCGAAGTACTAATTATTAAAATAATTTTGCAAGTAATAGGAGTCTTAAAATTCTTTTACTATAAAATGATTTGAAGTGACGTCAGTTTTCTTTCCCAGATCAAGTTACAAGAATTTACAGTATGAGACTTACGGCACAAGAAGATAAGGTAATGTGGCACATGAAGGAACAGAATAGTGCAAGATATTCATGAAGGAGAGGTAGCAAAGATATAAGCAAGTTACAATGTGTTGAGTTCAAAAACTTCGCTAACACATACAGTGAGCAGAAGAAATATGATGAGTTCGAAAGTTGCCGCATGTTCCTATACAAATAAAAGTGAAGAAAATATGAATTTGGTGATGGTAAAAGACGGGACTTTTTTGTATTCTTAGCAGTTCAATTTCGAAAATAAACTAACTTAGTTCCGTTCAACAACATGCAACAAAATGATTATGCAAATAGTGTTTATTTTGTTCTCGTTCTCATATTATTAATATCTCTCATCTTTACACCAACAGAATAGTGCAAAATTTTCACAACACGGAAAGGCATGAATGAAGGGCCTTCACGACCGAAATGATTATAAAGAAAATTATTTTCCGAGCTAATTAACAGTGGTCGTGCTAGGATTTCTCAAGACGTTTCACTTACAGTTACGGTAAGCATCTTGATTTGAAACGCAACTTACAGGACGCAGCACGCGTCCTTATTGAAGATGCTTATCGCAGCTGTAACCGAAAGAGTGTTTTTAATTTTGCCAAAGCGGCTTTCGAAAGCTTCTGTTGTCATCTTGAGTGACCTACAATCAAGATACAAGAATATACGTATATCTCAATAATAACAATAATATTTATTACACAAAAACATTCAAAATAGTGACGAGTAGTGTGTTGTAGTTAACAAATAAGAACAAAAAATCAGCAAAGTACATTTGTCCGGAAATTTATACCGAAGGAAATATAATGAGACAAAGACAGAAGGAAGCACAAAACAAAATTGTGTGTAAAGGGTATTTATTATGGGAATTAAGAATGTGATATAGGTGTTCAAAGTTCAACAACAACTTACACCCGAAATTCAAAGTTCTGCACATTAACTACTTTTGAAAACCCTGTGTCTATCAATGTGTAAAACGCTATTGAAAATGTCGTGAAGAGAAAGCCGACCCCAAGGAGGACATCGAAAAATGTATTTGAAATTAATAATATTCGTTCCATGTACATGACACTGGAAAAAGAACAAAATGTCCATTTTTATGTAGCACACTTGAGAATCTTTCATAGATGTAACTCCTCTTATGATGCAACTACTGATTGTGGAAATCGATATCAACGGATATCAGCGGGAAAAAAACAACTGAAAACGGATTATTTACCCTAAAATTCAAAACCTGCTCGATTGGAGTCGCAGGGACTCAGGTAATACATTTAAAAATAATATTGATATTGATTTTTAAATATTGGTAGGCATGTATATACTTAAGTTATCAAGAGTTTGGATACCAAAAAAACAAAGATGGCGGACTCGAGTGGTGTTTCAGGGCAGCCACCACCAATATTTTTGAAGAAAAACCCCACACTCGTTAAGACTTGGACTGTATGTGATTCTATTTTGATATAAAGTCATCTTTTGGTAGCACTTACATATACCTTACGAGTGTACCAACACAATGGAAACAACAAAGAGACTGAATTTCGTTGAAAGTAAATTAAAAATTAATATTTCTTCGTTAATTTAAGCAATGTATTTCATAAATAGGAATGTTAATTTTCTGTTACACTACAAAGGAGTATTCCAAGGACAGGCTCTCCTTGAGGTATTTTGTCAAATTTGGTGGTGGTGAATACAAAGGGTAAGATAAAAATATCACTAAGTAGAGTAATATATGATACAGGGGAAATCAATTGTGTAGGTTGGCAGTTCTGCCAAATTTGGTAACACTTCAGGTGGCGGATAGACTACAGCATTAGAGGATGAAATTAGTACTATATTAATACTATGAAATCACTTCATCAATGTTGAAAATTCAAAAACATTTTAAAATGAATTGTAAGTTTTTTTTCACTGATAAATCATTTGGTAAGAGTTAGAGAAGATTAGGGTTTTCCAACATATTCTGTTCCGCGGGTTCGCTATTTGTAATGACGGAGTATATTTTACTCTATCCAAATTAAGTAATTGCAAGTTTATACGTTTACAAGTAAAACTACCCGGCATTGACTGGAATATGAAAAGATGCTCCAAACAATAATTACTGGCAATTCTAAATTTTACATGAAACCACAAATAAAACAAAAAAATGCATTTTTAAACAAACATACTGAGACATCTCAGATATTTGACTTCAAATACGCGCGAGTGACGTCGCCAGCCAATGGAAATTTATTCCGCCCTGGTGGTCAGAGCGTATGGCTACGTAAAGTGAACCCTACCGCCCACTCTTTAAAAAGCTTACCTCACGAGAGAAACAAGTGGATAAATTCTCACTCAGTCAGTCAAGTACGAGATAGAGAGACTTTTCTAGAAGAACGGGGGTTGAGAAGTTGTGGTTCTCAGTCTGTTAGGAGAACGCGAGATATTAACTTCTCAATACGATAGATAGTATGTGATTCTATTGGGAAAGTAGTTGCGAGAACAACTCGTTGTATAATGAACTTTCTTTCGAGTAATAAGATGAAGAAAAGTTTATTTTATCATTCTTCATAATTACTGAGGGTCAGTTGTATCGAGGCATCACTAGTATGAACGGTTTCTGAAGAAGTCCGAACATCCTGGGACGAGGTCAACGCTTCAACATCAAGACGTAAAGGTATTATGAAGGATTGTAGTACGAGAAGATACTGTAACTAGAGTCGAAGATGTTTGTAGTGAATAAGTTATCTAATTTGCAAAGTGGTAATTATTGGTCAATGTAAGGGTTGTGTTGCCAATATGGTATTTGTGTTTTTATAATAAATTGTTGTTTGTTGTTCCAAAAGACTGTTGATTCCTTTCATTAATTTATTTTAAGCCTGTAAGTGTAAAAATAATCATTCAGGTTTATGGCGCTCAACTTTTTATTTATCACGACTATAAGGATAATATAAATGCTGTGATGTGAAGCATTTACTAACATTCAAATACTCGTAGAAGTGTTGATAGAAGGAGCTAGGAGTGTGAGAGCGATCGACTTGCTGATCGTAATACGAGCTAGTGCGGAGGAGCGCACGAGTAAGGCAGGTCAGTTCGGGGCACAACTTACTTGAAGGTTTAAAGAAAAATCGGTGCTGAGAAATGATGTATTATTCCCTACAGTAAGTATTAAAACACATGTCAACATCCCCCTGGGGACTTACATATAGTAAGTACGTGTTTGGCAAAAACCGGGCCCCGAGTTGAGTCTGGCATTACTTCCACATACTTGTACAAGGCTCCTTCCTTTCTCTTTTCTGACCTTCCGTGGTCACCTCTTGTTCTTTTCGATCCCGACGCTATCAGGGCTAGGGTATCTTCCATTTGCCTCATTTTTGTCCCCCACACATTTTTTGTCCTCAATTTTTTGATTATTGGTTTTGTGATGTGTTTTGTTATGTTGTAATTGAGGAGGGTTTTTAGTGGATATGGTTGAGTCATTCGGCGAGTCCCACACGCGGGGAGAGTCATGTTGACTGTCCCTAATGCGTAACTGCATGTTCCCTACTTGTACAAGTTTTTAGGACTCCAATGACCTTTGATGTCGACGAGCCGTAAAGCCCCATAAAAAATATGTCAACAGGTCTACATTCTCAAACACATTTTTCCCGGGGTTCTCGTATATTATTCAAAATTCATATGTTCGCTTCCACATTTCTCTACATTTGCCAAATTAAATTTTCACTTTTGTTAATTACAAAAGTTTAAAACCACAAAAAACCTTCAAAAACACACACAGATTTCAGAATTGTATGCTAATATACAGTAATTACGAATTGTGTCGAAATCCAGGCAGAAAAATACAGTTAACACACAACGCTTAATACACAAAGTTTTCCGTTTCACTTTTAGTTCATGTCCTTGGAAAAAATGTTCATCACAGCCTTCATGTAATTTTGCTTCTAAGATTCAGTGACGTAAATGATAAGGTACGTAAATTGCCCGCCTGACGTATTTCAATAGAACTCAGGCGGATTCTTTAGTAAACTTCACATCTAACACCAATGGGAGTGAAGATTCACATTTACTGAATTGCGGTATGTTTTAATTTTTATTCTGCTCTTGTAGTTCATCAATATTAACCACACTTAACATTTTAATTAAAATAATCCTTAGAAAGAATCTTTTAAAATTTTAAATAATTTCGCCGATTACTTATGTAGATTTTCAAGCAATAGACATTCCAAATAAATCACATTTATTAGTAAACATTTAACGGATTACGAACGTTAGGAGGTCACTCTTTCATACTTAATATTTTTTTGTGGTTTCATATCATAATCCACCATAATAATGTAAGTCGTAATCAAATATACGCATAAAAGATTTTTCAAATATACAGCTAACAGCATGAAGCAATTTAAAAAAAAATCGTTAAAATTGTATAAGACTGTTCAAATGAAAAAAAATATTAATATATCCATAAATTATATTTTCGTATCATTAATGATAATATTAAGTTATATTTAATTTGTGATAGTATTTTTTTTTTAATATATGGTACTCTTCTCCTCCTTTAGAGCTAACTCAAGTCATCCATTTCACCGTAAATTGATGTTTCAGCTAATTGAGTAGAGGTTTTTATAATACACCATTCTAGTGGAAACAATAATATTTGATGGCTAAATAATCATCCCGAAGAAATTTAAAGCACTTTAAAGTAAACGGAGCGCGTGTTCAAAAGAACGTCTGCCGTATTCACTGTGCTTCCAATATGAAGATCTCTGTATTCCTCCTTTGCGCCACTTCTCTCGCTCTCCAGTAGTTTCCCTGAAACGTGTTTAGCTTAAAAATATTCTTCCTTCTCTATCAGCAATAACACGAATGCGCATTCATTCATTCGAGTGGTTTTTTTCTTTCAATCTTTGAAAGATTCCAATACGTCGTTTTGACGAGTTAATTTTCGGAGAAAAATAATTTCTCATTTCACGAAGGAAAATATTATTTTCAAAATATTCTCTTGTGGAAGAACCAACATTTTAATTAGTGCGAAGTAATGGTTTTCTTGAATCCATCAGTTTTTCATTTAACAAATTCAATTTAATTTTTGGTTAAAATTTATTCATTTAAAATAAATTATGTTAATAACGTACAAGAATACCCCAGTAATGTTTATGTTAATTTAGTTTTATTTAATAAAACTATTTACTTACCCATTAGGTTACTATTACGATAACAAATTCGGAAATAAATAGTTATTAATTTCATACCTTAAAATTATAATGAAGTTCAAATTATGTCTAATTAATTACAGTTCTCTTAAGCCTTCAAGTTCAAAGTTTAAAATTCAGTTATGTAAAGTTAATATTAACAAAATAATCTTTTTATATATTTTGGAAAACATATTAGGAGGAGTGTTTTCTTAGGACTGTCAATTGGGAGAGGTTTCCGGAAATAGCGGACACCTACACTAACTGAAAAGTTATAATTATTATTTAGCAATGTTGATAAAATCCTTACAAGCGTACGTATTGTACTAATAACTGTTATACAAACAAGGGTGGCTGTTAAAAATTCAGCGAAAGCCCTCTCTAGATCGGATTAAAATGCAAAAATCGTGGGGTAGAGGACAATGATTCAACCGATTTGGAGAATAATATCTCGTTGCACCGGGGATTGAAATGTTAATGGGGTTTAAAATGGGAAAGTTTACTTTCAAAATTTTTGAATGTAAAATACTTATTCTGCAATATTTTGACACGAAATTATGTACCCTACAACTCTCGGGGTCTCTGAACTCAAATCCGGTGTTAGAAACGTTTGTCAGTTTTAAATAATGACAACTTTCAACTTATTGTAATTGTATCGGTATATTTACTTAAATATAAGGTATTTTTGATGGCAGCGTAACTATTAACTCTACTTTTTAAGATCCGATAAGTGTAAAATAACATATTGAGATAATACGTGCACGTACACCGACACATACGTGCACATGTTATTATGCAACCCGCACAACAGTTGCGTAATGTCAGTTGCATTTATGAAGTTAAACACATTTGCGCGTTCTCTTTACGCAGATAATTTCAGATTCCTAATTAATAATTTCATTTTATTTAAAATACATTAATAACCAAATAAATCTCAGTATTAATTACCTACAATTGGATATATAGTCAAAATGAATTACTTATTTATTTCATCATGTAAGTGAAGCATTTCATTTTTGTGTAAAACCTTTAAATATATCCTCGACCAGAATTCATTTTATTATGTCTCATCACATTAATGCAAAAATTCTAGTGTTCTTTTTTATAATTATAATAGTAATAATTTATCAATTTGCAAGTGAGCAATGCTCGGTGGCTGACGGAAAACGTAATAGACATAATAATAAGAATATACATACAACGATAAATTGAAATTAAATAAATCTTCGCCCAAATATCTATAAAATACTCACACACTGAATAAAATTCTTATAAAATTTGTACACAATAAGAGAGAAGGAAAATACACATAAGAAATTTAAAAATTAAATTAGGTCCAAATATGTGTATATTCACTTACGTACAGAAACACATTTTCACTTACAAACAGATACAGTCTCACACACG
>NNCF01128261.1:106402-119157 GCA_002313205.1 Laupala kohalensis
GTGACTACACCTTCGTCACTTTTACTGCGCACTCCTCATCAGCTAGGTCACCCCTCAGATTCCGCGAACACTGCGTTCGTCAGGCTGACCATTATTTTTGGTAACCAGTGGAACATTCCCTTCACGCTCGCCTTTCTTCTCTGAGGGCGTTCATCTCAGTTTCCAGAAGTAGATGGGAACTGGTCAATCTCTTCACAATACGAGAGGTCTTAACGCGCACCTTTCCTTGTTTGGGCGGCGACGGGCATGACTCTTAATCGCCTTCGGAATTTCCGGCGAGCACAGTGCTTGAAAATGTTATTTCAAAATCTATACTGACCACAATGTTACAAGCACATTTATATATGTCATTAAAGTTTCATTGTTTTTATTTTTTACACAAATATCTTACAAAGCTAAAATGTTCTTATTAATACAGATTTAAATTTCAATAATTTTGTTAAGTAATTGCTATATTCTTCCACGTGTTATTCAATTTTTCTGTTTCACATCTTATACTATATTCATTCTTATTTAATATCAAGAACTATACTTTACCAGTGATTTAAATTTACTATTATTTTTATTATTGATCTTGGAGTATCATATTTTCAAAAATTATTGCAACGAAGATTAGTTAAAATTGTAGAATTGTTTTCGTATTAATTTTTAAACAATTAGTTTTTAAACGTTCATGGATTACGCTCTCATCAATTTCAAAATGACGGGCATCCACATAATTTGTTCCACACGCTGCACTGTGACTGCAGTTGACACCTCTGTAAGACGACCAGGACGCTCCCCATCTCCGATGCTTTGCCTTCCCTAGTTAAACTAGTGGATCCAATTGAACACAGTTATCCGTAAGAAACAGTTGTTACCATTCACGGGACTTTGCGTCACAGTTCTTCTATGGACAGTCAGATCAACAACTGCACGCTGTTCTTCTCTTGTACACTCACGCAACACCACCGCCATCTTGCATTGGCTGCCACTGACTGACTGCGTGCCTACGAGATGTCACGCAGTCCATACGATAAGCACACATATGTTACCATCTGCTGGCAAAGAATGCCCTCGTAATTTAAAACGGTATATAAAAAATCAGACGTTTGATACTTATTTACTGACTTGCACGCGTTCAAATATTCTTGAGCGTTCTGTTCAATAAATGAAAAATTTTTGGACTTGCCAACGTTTCGGTTTTTCATTGAAAACTTTTTCAAGGTGTGTTAACTAATTATATTCTTCATGGCATAAACCATCTACCACTCACATCACTCGAGCGACACCACAATCACTGGATCCTTCTATATTCAATGAGTCACACACTTTGCAAGTTTGACATATCTCTTCCGTTCTATAGCTTTGAGGAATCTATTTTTAGAACTTTTAACCTCATGGTACCATTTGGATTTAATTTAATTGTGTCTATAAATGAATATTTGTAAATGCTTTTGTTTGATTGTGTAATTTTTAGATATAAATTACTGTAATCAATCAAAATTAACATGTTTATTATTGAAATATGACTTATACTCTTTGAGTGAACTCTGTTCTATTCTTCAAGTAACCGATTAAACACTATCTTTTTAATAAGTATATACATAAGTTACTTGTTTTTTAAAGTTGTTGTATCGAGATTGTAGTGCATTTTATTGGAACTTTAGATAATGTATTGAGCATTTTAGTGTAAATTGTTGCAATTTTTAGTGCATATCGATTCAAGTTCTGATTACAACAATGATGGATGAACGTAAATTCTTCGAACGTAATTTATTAATCTGCTAGTGAGCAATGCTCGGTGACCAAGCAAAGAAAAAAATCTTCGATCAAGTATCTATAACACACGGAGTAAAATTCTTAGAAAATAAGTACACAATAAGCGAAAAGGATTCACTTACAAACAGATACAGACACACTCTCATACGTACAAGAACGCTTCAATATACACACATATACCATTAATCCTCCTATAACCTTAATGTAAAGATAATTGCTATTATATAATTAAAAGAAATTAATAACTATAAAAATAACGCCAAAACTGGATTGGTGTGAATAGTCACGCGAGACCAAGACCAAATATTAGATGCAAACTAAGAACAAGTTTAAAGAACTATACCATTCCTGTAATATTTCGTGAAAAATCTTGCAAAAATTATCTGTGTAATGAGATTTTAGAAGAACTAAACGAGAACTGAATCAGACTTTTTGACAATTTATTGATTAATATTTCACAAAATGGTATTCTTCATTACAAATTCATGGTTCTAACAAATTGATGTGAACCTGGTGGAAACGAACCTCGAATAATTAGCAGAACCCAATGAAACTAGTTAGGAATGTTTTACTATATTGGATAAATAATTACTAGACATGGATTTTGATGGTATTCGTTTGTAACATACTCATGGTTATAAATAACTCAATGAATAGTATAAAATATAAATGAATAAATCAAATAAACTAATATAATTTACTTTTTGTTGACATTAAAAACTTATTTAAAAACTTAAAAATATATTTTAATAACAATTTTACATAATCATTATTGAAACTTATGCATACTAGTTAGCTTAAAAGCACAATTAGATGAAGCATCGTGTATGCCAAAATAAGGCATAGACTGAATTATACAAGATCAATACCATGACCAAGATCTATATAACTAGAGCGATATCGAGACGAACGTACAGTATACAAGAACAAGAACAGTGTTCATATTTCATAAATGCACAAAACATAGTGTCACGGGGCTGACATTACGCAAAGGTTTATAATATTACTCAAAGTTGACATTAAGCAAGAATTTTATAATATATTTCCAGGGCGGATCTTTAAATCGATAGTTTAAATAGTTAGTGTCATTTTTATCGTGACTCGCCAGACGGATCTGAATGGCGTCAGCCGCGAGAGATAAGAACCTTTTCCTGTTTGTCCCGTCTCAGTGGTGAGGTTCCCAGAGAACCTATTTTTCTCTGCTGTCAAGCCCGAGATGACACACGATCGTATGACTCGCCACGCCACTGCACTCTGTCACCCCCCTCCATGTGACATTCCTCCCTCTTTCTTCCTAATTAAGACAACGCCTTACCATCTCCACAAATTATCGTAGAGCCGTGTGCAACGACTCCCTTCCCAATGACTTCTCCTACCATGAAGAGCTCCTCAATACATTCAAATATCCACATGGAATCCCCCACCCCTATGAGGGCAGTTTCCAGGGTTCGTTGCGCTTTCGGGAAGTTACATACCAATCCCCCCGCACACCCCTCACGGTTACTTAAACTGGTGACCGCCCATCCGAGCTCCTTCTCTTCTTCTTCTTGATCATCATCTCTTCTATGGGGAACTCGCTGGAGACGATGTGACGTGCCCGAGACTGGGTGTGTCGGCGACGGGACGCAAGAAGCGTCCTGCGCGGCTTCACGGGGCGCAGCCGACAACAGTTCTGATGACGGTCTGTATTGACGATAATTGGAAGCATATGGAACATTCTAAATGGACCTTGACGTCCTTACGAGTCTTTAGAACATGTTAATGCAATATATTGATCTCTCGCTCCGATAAGGGCATTTAACATAACTATGTAATCACTTGCTTATGGGAGCATCATTATAACTTTTTAATTATAAGCACTCTTCGAGCTTATGTGCAAATTCAATTATTAAACCTTTGTTATAGTTTATATGTGTCAATGTTTTATTAACCAAACGCCAAAACCTGAATAGAGAATTACTCTAACTATTGCCAAGCGAGTATTCTAATTATTTCCTCTGAGGTCCATCCTCTCCCGACATTGGGACAAAGACAACGCTAAATATATACATAGCAACGACCAACGCGACATTGTATATTATTGTTGTATCGCTATGTACCAACGCGACAATAGGATGCATTTAATTTGATGAATTATTTTCACTCACTTTAATTACTCTCTTTAATTGCAGTATTTTATCACGTATATTTTTAAAACCGTTTTTTATACTTTAGGTCAACCTTTGTAGATACATATGAGCTGTCGCGGAAGTTTTTTGTAGAACGAGACTTACAATATTGCCATTCATAGCTATCACCTACCTCCAATCGTTTAGGCAGCGTAAGCGAATTCCGAAAATAGATTTTTCTCCAACTTTATTGTATATTATCGTTATTGCCTATTACTTGTGATACCTAAGATTAAAAAAATATATACGTCAATCGGATGAGTGGTTCTCGATTTTTAAGAGACGTAACAGGTTGTGTAGACATGAGGTGATGTGTTTCATAATTATTAAAGATGAATAATAAACAAAAGGCAAGATACATGTAAAATAAATTGTTTGTGTTAATTTACAAACATATTGACANATACATGTAAAATAAATTGTTTGTGTTAAATTACAAACATATTGACATTCTATTAGTATTGTAACTCGTAGCTAACTTTTTATCTTATCTAGGAATTTTTTCTGAAATTTTTGAATCCGCCTCTGCCTTAGGGCCCTTGATCGGAATTGGTGGAATGGTTTCCCTTTTGCTTCCGGAGAGTAAATTAGTTTATTGTCCTCCACGTGATCATAAGCAGTCTGCTACACCTTTTTTGACAATAAATTTATTTATTTATTTATTGATAAGGAATAAAGTATTTTCACCGAGTCGTGTGCGTTGCGTCTTTCATCACATTTTCAAGATAGCGTCCCAATACGCATGTTTAAAAAAGGTCTGCAATGATGGGATACGTCCCCGATGAAAGACAAATAATATCCAATTTTCTTTTCTCAAGAGTTTTAGTTTATCTTGTGGAAATGTCAATAATATACTCTAGATTGCAGGAAACCTGAAGTTTCATGTTACTAAAGCAATCGTTTTTTATTTATTGTTAAAATTCAAATTATTTTCAAGTTCATTGATATCTAATTTTCCTGTTGTAGTATTAACATGAAGTTGTGACTAAGTAAATATCCATTGGATTACTCCAATTTGAATAAAATATTAGTCTCGAAACAGCGGAAGAGCATGCGACCCTAATTGGCATTCAAATCCACGATCTGAAAAAGCGCTAGAGGCATATTGCCTGACCTAGCGAATGAACACATCTATGAATTATCATTTTTGCCTACTTTTATTTTATAGGTAAAGCTGTGTTACACGGTCATATGTCCATTATCAAAAATATGACGTAGCTCCTCTAACGAGAACCTATGTCATAGGTATAGTTCAACTATAATTAAATGTTGTGAACAACACGGTAATATGCATATATTTCTTTCGTGTACCCTATACATGGAGAAGATTGTGATAACTTTCAATCAAGAGAATATGGCGACGTTCCGGGAATCCAACCCGGGACCCCTGCTTTAATCACAGGGGTGTCAACCACTACATCACCCGTTCGTTTTCCACAACTGTACACTATTTCCCCCCAAGTCTAACGGATATGGTGTACAGTTGTACAGAATGGTGTACAGAAGGTGAAAGGGTGGTATAGTGGTTGACAGCCCTGAGATCAATGCAGGAGTTCCGGGTTCGATTCCCGACTCGTCGCCATTTTCGCCTCACTGAAAATAAGCACAACATCGTAATGTTTGATCTAAGTTATTTTATTAATACGACCGTGTAACACCGACCTAAGTTGTTGCCTTGAAATTACCGTGTGAGAGTCACATCTGCGCCGCGTAGCGATACAGCCTCTTCCTCAGCGTGGGAGGACATCTCTCTAGGCGCTGTTGCCAGCGTTGCGTCACCCTCGGGTCGTGCGCCAGGGACTCGCACGTGTGGTCGGCGTAGTCACGCGTAGCGGGATTCACGTCCTCCACGAAAGCGGCGAGTGCGGGCCACAGCTTCTCACGGGTCTCTTTGGAGTCCAACAGCGCTTCGGGGCCTTGGTATTCCACCACGAGGTCCAACGTGCGCGCCGTCACGCAGCGCACATCCGCCTTGCTCTGTCTGCACATATCAGTCAGAACAGAATCGGTGTTGCCAAGTCTTCATTTGACAATTATCGTACAAGGCGTCTTAAATTATCCTAGTCATTAGTCGAAGTTAAAATCTTAGAAGTTTTACTTCCCAATTACACAAAGAGTATAAGAAAAGTATTGTAATGTGTCCAAAATTTTTTTTAGACCTCTTCGGATCTTTACAAATTGGCTCCAAGAGAATTTATTTTCAAATTTCGGCGATGATGTCCAATGTAGTATATGTGTGTGTATGTTAAGAATTTTGTTCTTTCGATAACTCACGAACAAATTGATGAATCGAAACAAAACTTGAGATTTGACTTTGACAGCATGGGGAATAGAAACCTATTTCTGAACAGAAGCTCATTCCGACTTCATTTACACCTCACCCCCTCTCTTTCAGTTTCTTAATATTCAAAATATACATAAAAGCATTTTGATTGCTCAGTTCATTCTGCTAAGTACAGATTTCTAAACTGTATCCATATGTACGTCGCACTGTTTTCCAGATACAGCGAATATTGATTGCTCAGAAAAGGAATGTGTAAGGAATGTATTGTAATCGGTAGAAAAAATAAATTTGAGATCTCTTGGCTCCAGGAGAGTCTATTTTCAAATTTTGGCGATGATGTCCAATGGCGTATGTATATATCTTAAGAACTTCTGTTCCCCACATAAATTACAAATAAATTAATTCATGGAACCCAAACTTGAGATTTGATACTCTTCTTTTTAATATGCCAATAAGACTATTGCAAAGAGTTTAATATAGAAGATAATTCATGCAATCTATATTTCAATGTATTATGGTTTTTAGGAGTTTACAATGTACTGTGATGACATATATGGTGAAACTGATCGATCCTTTGAATATTTCATCTTGTTTAATAATTATATTATTTTATTATATCTTTTATGAACTGTTTTTCTTTTATTCATCAATTTTTAGTGTTATGTAGTGGTGTTAAGTGTCATGAGATTTTGTCATGAATGATAATTGTAAAGTTGAGTGAGGCACACTCCAGAATTTTGATATTAAAAGTGGCAATACATGTACTACAAATCTTTATCATAAAACTAGATGTGATACCAATAGAAATTTCATACTTTCAAGAGTAACAAAAAAATATTTTCAAACAATCTTCTCATCACTTCGGACCAAAACAGTCCAACCAGTTGCCTCAAGAAATTAAAAGTTGCTCCAGTTATGATAGTTTTTCAACAAAATTGAAAGATTGGCTTTTCGCTCTTTCAGATTTAACCTTTTTTCTTAGCTTTACGTTTTTGAATAACTCCTGAGTTGAGAAGTGAATTTAATGTATTTATGTTGTAAATTCATAAAAATAGAATCAAAAGATTAATTTTTTGTGTCTACAAATTGTAATGTAGTCTTAAAAATATGTATCTTAGCTGTATGCTATTGTTCTTGTCGTTAAATGAATTTTAATATGTCAAACGCTACAGAGAGAAATGGTAGTAATTTAATAGTAATGATTGGAAAGAAGCGTTGCTAAGTGGATTTCTGTTACATCATTTTAACATAACGAAAATGAAAATCATATCTGAGTTGTAGTTGATAAACATTTTTGCTATTATTTATTTTATTTTTATAGAAATAGTTAGAGGTTGAATTGTTCATGTAATTTGAACTTGAATTGTTTATATAATGTTTGGTGACGTATTTGGTTCCTTACTGGATGAGACTTAGGGCGGTTTGCCCCTATCAATGAGTCCGTTATCGTTCTACAGTAATATTGTTCCAAAATATTAAGAAACCAATTTCAATTATTTTTCATTAAAAAATAAACTGCAAATTTTACATAGTAAATTTTTATAACGTTTACAAAAATCATATTTTTGTCTTTTTAGTCATGAACATACCCTTCAGTGAAATTGTCGTACAAAGGCAAATCGCACATCGCACATCGTACACACGACTAAATAATCGTACAAAACGATAACTATCGTTCATGTGGCAACACTGCAAAGAATCAACATTGCCTACCTTGACGTTCAAAAATTCCACAAAACGTGCAGAGAATATTTCACTCTTTGAAGGTTGAGTGTACTTTATTATTGCAATTTCTCAGACTCAACTCAAGATGTTTTTATTTGCGAGAAATGTGTCAAGTTTAGGGATAAATGTTAATGACATTAGAACTGATTTTCAGTTTTGATATTTTTTGCATACTAAATATATTAAAAATAACTCAAGAACAAATGAATGTAATACGTTTTGCGATTACAAAATTTGATTGTTTAAACCTCTGCCAGGAAATGGATCTTTTATTACATTAGATTACTACATTACTTATTACAAATAAATTTAACATACGACGCTGTAGAATGATAAAATAGCCATCTCAGAAGAGAGTAATATCCAAATATTTTAAATTTTGGAACAATTTGCCTGCGGATGTGGTGGGAATGCTATCGAGCTCAGCAAACTCTCTTAAATTCGAAAACGCTCTAAGAAAAGTGGAGCAGTCAAATAAAAAGGATTAGGCAAGTTCTGGAAGAATGGGTACGTTAGTGTAGATGGGAAGCCAGTGGAGTGAAGATAGTGGGTAGTGAAGTGAAGTGATACGAGGGAAATAAGTGATTTAGAAAAGGTGAGAAGGGAAATGTGAAGTGAAGTGCACGAAAGGGGTAAATCGAGTGTTTGGGTCACCAGTGAAATAAAATGTGCAATAAGTTTTTTTCCCAATTATTTAGATGATTCAGGGTAAAATGTTTGTATATTTAATTATTTAATATTAGTTGAATTATATAGTTAAATTATTTACTTAAAATTTTAGATTTCAGTGCTGTGTGATAGGTATTTTTGTATTTTTTTTGTATTGTATTTCCTTATGTACTGCCACCGGGTAATATTTGCAGTAAATAAATGTATTATTATATATTAATTATCTGTCCACGTTTCGCGAAAGAACGTAGTTTCTTATGGGGTGACTTTACCCCACCGACCGTAAGAGTTACAGATCGCTACCCGACTATTTAAGGTTTAATCTTGATATGTTACCAGTCTCAAAGTTTTAGTGAATATAATAATGATTTATTTTATCTATTATATTAAACAATTGTTTATGAATGATAAAACCTCTTGAGAAAATGTACGAAAGGGTACGGCAACTCACTACAGAAATCTTGTAAATCAGTGCTCTTCCTAATATTTCACGCAGCTGAAGATTGTTTACACTGCAGTAGCACAATTTTACTTCAAATACAATTTAGGGATATTTTATAGAGAACGATCTTGCAACTGAACCGTAGATTCGAATTTATTTGTTCCTAAAACTTCTAAATTTTGCATGTGAAAGTTGTTAAAGAAGACAATAACGGTTGTAATCTCCCAATAAAATTATACTCCATATGATTTTGTATGATGTAAGTGAACTTAAATCCTCTTATAGTTCATCTCGCCATTGTTATAGCACTCAAGCTAATGATTAAATTCCTTCTTTTGTGCAAATTCCTTATTTTATAAAACTACGCAGCCCCGGCACGACTCTGTACATTATCTCTGAGGTGTTGTTCTCCGGTTTATCTTCAGATAGTGGCGGATTTTCCATGCGTGGAAATAATACTTCTGTTGTTATTATTATGTTCGATATTTTATTTCACATAATACCTGCGACTCATTCTAGAACAATAAATGGATAACGGTGTATATTTAAAAATTGGTTTCTTTTATAAACATAAAATCCGCCACTGCCCATGGGACTATGATCAAAATTGATCGGATGGTCCCTTGATTGTTTCCGGAGAGTAAATTAGTTTATTGCCCTCCAAGAGGTCATCTGATTTTTTTGACAATATAGTTTATTTATTTACTTATTTATTTATCATATATGAATCAGAAGGACGACCATGCGAGATGTTCTAGCTATGAACGATATTTTATTCCAGAGCAGGGAACCTCTCTAAAGAACGGTGATCACGAACAACGTACTTTTATCTAAACAAACTTACGATGTTTTTATGTCTTTCTTGTTTGCCAAGAAAAACTGCGGAACGGGGTTGTCTCGCTCATTTTTGTAAATGCGAACCAGCGTAAATCTCACGAGATATCGAATATGGCGCACGTCTCAGAAATTGTATCTGATCCCAAGTCATTGTTTCGAACATTTTTAATTGCCACGGATCGAGCATCCAACATTTCTCAATAAAAAATATTTATTTTTGACAATTTAATTCCATGAAAAATGGCAAGATTAAATGTTTGACCAGAACGCTAGAAATAACGTTTTATTTTTTTATTTTTTCACTTTATTGAATACTTTCCGGGATATTTTCAATTTTGTTTCTAAATTTTAATATTTTCTCCCATCTGGAACTTTTTTTTTAGATGCGTATCGTCTGGCATGAGAAGTACAAGTTAATGTTCTTTCCTTTATTATAAACTGCGAGTCGCTAACTTTAAAAGGGGCCGAGAATTTGAGAAATTAGGAAAAATTCAATTTTTGTCCTACCGGCGCTGGGGGTATTTTGACTCAAAAATTCCGTCAGAAAAATTGTTCTTTATGACAAATGGAATGAACTATATCTTAAGAAAATCGGTGTTAATGAACTTTTTTCTCGTAATCCCTATAGATCTTGTATAATGTTAATTCCTAGAAAAGTCACGCCAGTAGTCAAACATTCCCAAAAGGGAAATATCCCAAATGCGGTAACTCGAGCTAGAACAGTAATGTAGGGACTGTCGGTATATAACCGTTAGATCTGGAAGGGGTTGTTGTATGTCGGATGTCTACTGGGACTTCTCGGGACCGATACGTGAGTCCGCGAGCACCCTCACGATTTTATCCCACAGACCCAGTCGGTGTTGTTTGCGTCCTGGGCATCCTACCCGCACAGAATGGGCTACAGGAGAGGACTCGGAGATTGCCGACACAACGACCCTCTCCCGAAGAATCAGGCCTAAAAACCAGTAGACGGGGACACGCCTAGCGAGTGATGTGTCTCCCACCTGAGGGCTATCGCCCCCACCCTGCCTACTCTGTTTAAAGTGCTGAGTGAAACCCGAGATCACGAACGGATCTCTACCACTTCGTGTAACCCCCAGCCTCCGATCCTTTGCTCGGGTGGGTAGCCCGAGATTGGGTACGAGGTACGCTGGGGCTTGTCTGTTCGCCCAGTGGTCCACCGAGAGGCTTCTCCTTTGTTCAGGGTACACCACAAGGGCGACCCTTCACACACTGCGTCATACTGAGGGCAAGCCCTCTCCCCATGTTACGGGGTCCAAGACGGATCCTCGAGCGTTGGATGAGTAACGACTCGAAGCGCTCCACGTTTGCCTCTTCCGCCTGTCCGAGACATCCGTTCCATTTGCCCAGCGGTATCTAGGATCTGGACGGGGTACGTGTCCCGGTAGTAGTATACTCAATGTGGTGGGGCACAGTGTACTCCCCACTATCAGAAAGGTTTCCCCCTCTACGCCGGGTCCGTCGAGGCCCCTTGCAGGGTTCTCTGATTCTGTTAGACAGGTTGCCCCGTCAGCCTGGGTTTCCCCAAAGAGTATTCCCTGGCGGAACATCTCCCCCCCTACCCCTCCGGGCTGATCTGTTGCCCGGTGGTGGCCAGGATTGGGTAGCGGACCCTTGTGGTACTCCAACCGGTCAGGGGTGATCCGGTTGGATTTCGATGGGGTTAATCTTGTTCATTATAATATTTCGTGTTTAACACGAGTCCGGCCCCTTAGTTCGCTAAAAGGAACTACTTACCAGACTGTGGTCACACTACTCGTTATATGAGATCGTACCTTTAAAATGTGGACGTACTTTTATTTCTGTTGGGACATTCCTGTCCGTCTACAGTGACCTCCGGGACCAGAGTATGATCCCGAGAGCACCCACCAGGTTTGCCCCTTCCACGCATACTCAATGTGGTGTATACTCAATGTAGTATACTCAATGTGGTGGGGCACAGTGTACTCCCCACTATCAGAAACGTTTCCCCCTCTACGCCGGGTCCGTCGAGACCCCTTGCGATGTTCTCTGCTCGTTGTTTGACAGGTTACCCCGTCAGCCTGGGTTTCCCCAACGAGTAATGGTCGATGTCCGTTTGCGNAGGGAAACCACTACCCGGCAGAGACCAACTCATTTAAGGGGCGTCAGGTTGTCAGTAACCTGAAGGCTCAATGTCCCTACCCTGCCTACTCGGTATAAAGTGGTGAGTGACACCCGATACCAAGATCGTGACCACCAAAAGTCGTGACTTGCTCTCTACCACTTTGAGAAATCCCCAGCATCCGATCTGTTACTCGGTAGACGAGATTAGGTACGGGGGTGGTGGGGCTCGTCCGTTCGTCCAGTGGTCCACCGAACGGCTGCTAACTTAATCCGGGTAGACTCAATTAGGGGGGTGTTGGGTCTACCCTTCAGACACTTAGCTGTGCTCGAGGACAAGCCCTCTACCCATTTGACGGAATTCAGAAGCCTTATTGGATCCCAAGCTGATGATGGGTAACTGCTCGAGGCGCAACAAGTTTGCCTCTTCCGCCTGTCAGAGTCATCCGTTCCATTTGCTCAAGGTATCTAGGATCAGGACGGGGTACGTGTCCCGGTAGTAGTACACTCAATGTGGTGGGGCACAGTGTACTCCCCACTATCAGAAACGTTTCCCCCTCTACGCCGGGTCCGTCGAGACCCCTTGCGATGTTCTCTGCTCGTTGTTTGACAGGTTACCCCGTCAGCCTGGGTTTCCCCAACGAGTAATGGTCGATGTCCGTTTGCGGGAGCATCTCCCCCCTCCGGTCCATTGCCCGTGAGGTCGAGATTGGGTACGGCACCCGAGAGGCACCCCAGCCGGCCGGGGATGGGTCCGACTGGTAGT
>NNCF01128261.1:119573-129586 GCA_002313205.1 Laupala kohalensis
ATCGTGGTCCAAGAGCGCGAGAACACTGTTGAACGCAGGGACATAAGCCGCCATGGCGTCAAGGGATCTGTCCGCTTCTTGTCTCACGAATCTGTTATTGTCACATGACCTCGACAGCAGAGCGGAAACCAAGTGGTTGAATTCCTGCAACAACAACAAAAAGGATAATACACCCAAGAAATTAAAAAAAAATTAGGTCCATATGTGTGTATATTCACATACGTACAGAAACACATTTTCACTTAGAAACACACTCATACGTACAAGCACGCTTCAACATACACACATACCCTATTACTCTTCCTATAATCTTAATGTAAAAATAATTGCTATAATATAATTAAGAGAAATTAATAACTATAAAAATAACGCCAAAACGGAATTGCTGTGAACAGTCACGCACACTTCACATCATTACACTATACTGTCTGCTGTTACAAAGAAAGATGTTCAATGTCTGTCTGTTAAATACTGTTATACAGAAATGAAATAATATGAAATAATAGCAACTCGTAGCAATAATAGCAATACCCCTTTCAATACTCTAACGTACGATACTTTACTTGTGTAACTTGTTCCGTCTGGTGAAGCAGAAAAGAAACGAAAAATCTAGGTGACATTTGCGTATTAACGAATATGATGGTGATGTGGTGAGACAAGCTTGTTCTCCTAACCAGTCAATTGTGTGGAAGGAATTGGGAAGGACAAGGGCTGGGCTTCCAGAAAATGCGAGGTGCGAAACTGACCTTGGTGTAGTCACGAGGAAAAGCAGAGCAGCTGATCGGAAGATTGAAGGACACGAGTATGACACGAAGTTCAACAAAACGGCGAGCACCTCATTGTGAACATACTGAAACTAACGAAAATTATTTTATCCTGCACCACTTGATTCAATGACGTATAAAATCACTTTACCTAATAACTTGCATAATATTCCTTATTAAAATTGGTATAATAAGTAAAATTGGTATAAGAGAATAAAATAAAATGAAAAAAAAATATTATCACCACGTAATATAAGTTGCTTATTGGCAAAGTTTATAATTTTGTAATTGAATACCAACGGTTTACTTTTTATTTTACTTTATGCTTTTCTAAAGAAAATGTTTTGCTTTCTAAAAAATTCTTAGGGAAGACTATTTTAAAGATTAATAAGTAAGGAAAAGTGGTGATCAAATCTCAAGTTTTTGGTCCTCCTGTTCAAAGAAACGAACAACAATAACAAGATAACGTAGTTCGACCAAAAATGTCGGCTGAAATGTGAGAAGAAAGAAAAGATAAATTAAATTCACTTACAAAATACTTAAAAAGTTAGAACGTTTAAATTATTTATTCATTCCGCTATTGAGGAATTCTTCACTGTATTCTAGCTTTGCAATTTTTCCGCCAGGATGCACTGCTTGACCGGTAAGACGTGAAGCGCTTTTTGTAGCGTGTGGTATTCGTCTCAGCACGTGTCCATAAACCGTGCAGGTCTTGTACTGAAATTCGTGGTAACAACAGCAGCTGGAGTTAACTGCTTTCAAATCCTGTACGAGTGGATTACATAAATCGCGTCAAGGTAAGTGCATATCTGTGCTAGACGGATATTATCTTCTTATGATTTTTAAGAAAAATTCCTTTTAAATATGACTATACCTTATTTTCATGGCTACATGAACCTTTATGAGGGAGTGGAAACCCGTCCCGGATTCGCTGTTCTGTTTCTTCTATGTTCCACTTATTTCTTCTTTATACTTTATAATAGTCGAAAATGGGAAGTCTAATATGTATGCTTCACGGGAACGATTTATTTTTAAGTACTTGTATTGCTTCTTAAGGTGATGTATTTTTACACGTTCACTGTAAAAACATTTGTTCAATATTTTAGTTTTAACGTTTGTAAATAAATATGAGCTGTCGGGGAATTTTTTATAGAACTCTTTTAGACGAACAATATTCCCTTTATCACCTCTAAGAAGTTTTATTTTCCGCCGACGTGATTTACTGTCGTTATTGTCTGTTACTTGTGATACGATAGGTAGCAAAATATCCACCGAAACTTTGGCAGAGAACAGATATATGAATTAAAAAACAATCACGAAAAGTGAATTAGTGGTTCTCGTGTATTAAAAAGATAAACAAGTTTACAGGGAGACAGACATGAGCATGACTTAGTTTTATAATTATTTGAGATGAATTTTAAACAAAATGCATAATGTGGAGTAAAGTATTTTCACTTAGTAGTAATGAAAAACGGACCGCACACATTTCGAAAGAAATGCCCCGACGCGGATGCTTGGTGTCTGCAATGTTTGGATACGTTCTCGATGAACAAGACAAAAAATATACGATTTCCTTCGCTATAGAATTATTAGTTCACCCTATGTGAATCACGTCAGTCAATAACATATTCTAGATCGCAGGAAACCCGGAGTCTCTTGTCATTTAAGTATCAGCACAATACTTTCAAACTCGACTAATATGGAAGTTGCATGTTTCAGTATTAATTTAATGTTCTAAATTAGCAAATATTTATTGAATTAATCTAGTATCACAATATTTATCTTGATACATCAAACCAAAATTGGCTTTTGTACTCCACTAGAAAAGTGCCACCGGACAAACCGTTATCTCTTTATCTACTTTTCAGTTTCACAAAATTCTATTACTATGTCAAGGTATTACAGTGTAATTCTGTGAGAAAATAAATATTTTGGATATGATAAGAAATCCGTTCAGTCAATTGAACTTCCTGGTGTTAACTTAGTTTATTTCAACGCAGCATTTCAGTGTACGGTCTGTGTTTAAATCTAATCCGACGCACAACTTCAGATCTTGTGAACGATGTGTTGTTTTAAAATGTATGGTCAGTTCGTGGAATTAAAAAAAAATTCAATACATAATACATGAATTGTTATATAACAAAATATTTTGGATTTTAGACAAAGGAAAATTGAGTTATATAATAGTGATAATTCATAACTAAGAATTGACTGCCTGTGTCTATTGACTGCCACGATGTCAGTATAAGAAAACAATGTTTTTAATTTTATTTTCTGTACTTAATTATTTTTTGTAAACCTCTAGGGGCGAATTTATCATTGTCTGGCTATTTATGCGATAAATCGTTTTAAACCAAACTTCTAACAATTTAATTTTGCCCTTCATTGAGAAAAGAAATCGTTTATTAAAGATAGTTTCATAGAATATACATTAAAAAACATATTTAAGAGAAGGTGGATTTGTTATATAAATCAAATACCTCAATGATGTAAGTGAAACATTCTTTTAACTACACGACACCTTTAAAGAATACTGTTCTAAAAAGAGATCTACGTACTTTTGCAGCTACGAAACAGTCCACCGCAATATCTCGATCTTGTTTTTCTCAACAGAGAACGGTAGCTTTTACCTCCATAGTGACGGAATTCACTCTAAACCAAGCTAAGTGGACCAGGGATTCAGTCTGAATGTGTAGGGGAGAGTTAACTCACGGGGATTTATGTTGGCGAACAGCCGGCAAATGACCGTCTACACAATTAGCCACGTCGACGGAATTCAAATTAGAATGTGTAAAAACATTATATTTTACATTAAAAAACTACTATCCATTTCATTCCCACACACTCCTTTATGATCATAAATAAATATTTGTAATGAAAACGAACCGAACTTGACAGGAAATATGTGCACGAATCTATTCCATATCTTCAGAATATTGTTTCAACAAGCGTGCGTCTGATACTGTACCACCTACAAAAACTAAGAGAAAATGAGAAACAAATAAAGCCTTAAGTAATGATACTCATTTGTAAATGTATAAGTCATATTTCTATAATGTATTTCTTAATTCCTATTTTGCAGTAGTTTGAAACAAGAACTTTTCTTGAAAACACTATAACGCAGTCCATTATATTATTCGAGTTATGTTCGTGTATAAAATGAATTATTTTTTCTTACTGTTCTTCTTTCCCTATATTATAAAAGTTGGGAAGAGCCACAATTGACGTGTATTTAAAATGTATCTAAAACTGTTTCATCTAATAACAAAATTTTTTCCTACATATATGTATATAGGAAAATTCCGTTCTATTTTCATTTAGTATTGTATTTTCAAAAACTGATTACAGGTTTTTTTGTTAATAGTATTTAAAATTTCTGTTTCCTTTTAAGCACAATCTTCCAATATTTGCTAATTCAATTTTTTTTTCCCATTTCAATTTTTGAGATTTGTTTTTTCTCGTTTCCGTCTTCACACTCATCATAATTAAACAAAACTATTTTCTCAATAAGTATTCTGACAATGGATTTTTTATGACGTTCGGTATAATAAATTGACTAGCAATAATTTAACAGCAAACTACGCGTCGAAAGACAACTATGACACGTGCTGGATGATTCTAGTTACGTTCCTAGATTGAACAGAAACGTTCATTTTCATATCCTATGTAAATAACAATTTTAAAGATACTTTCACTGTTATGTATTCTACAAGACAGGTTACGGGAGATAGACAGTCAAAACATTGTTTGATTTTTTAAACGAATTCTACTTTTTATGACATTTTCAGAATATGAATGATCTGAGAGCTACTTCTGAGAGCAATTATGATTTCAAACATGGGTTCATTAAAAATTGATTTCTATAAAATCAATTTAGACAGCAGTCAAACTACTGTTTTGAGAAATATAAATTAAAAGTCTAGATCTTAGTGTCACATACTATTGGTGCGTGTTTGAAACATGTACTTTTGAGATAAGGAATAATATTTTTTTTAATATTTAAAATAATTTTAAAAAACTTTAATGATGTCGTTATTTATAATAGAAAATCTTCATTCTTATTTTTGGTATTCTTGTTACTACGTCACTACGGTGGTATAACAAAGGTGCGTTAGAATGCACTGTCGTGTGGGTAGCTTTGCCCTACGAGAGACATTTTCTTATTGTATTATTTGTAAATAGGAAATGTAGCTTAGTGCTATTGAAGCTTACCTACATGGAGCGAAAGAGATGATAGGAGGTGGGACATTTAGCTGGGTTTACCAACTTGGCCCACGTGGAGGGGGTGGTAGGAGTAGTTGCTAATGGAGTTTTCGCTACTCGGAGCAGTAGGGGTGGATAGAAGACCGAGGGTTCGCTTTTCAATAGTCACACAATTGAATCCGGGAGGCTAACACTTAAGTCACCGGAGGGGGTAACTTTTCTTCCCTCCCCTTCACTCACGAACAGAGGAGGGGTTTGGGAAAGTAAAACAATGTACGCTCTTCTTCAGACATTTTTTGACATGTTATTCTGTCATGCGGGGTAAATCATCTCTGGAGCACACACTCTTTGAATGAGTTGAGTGACTCATCTCGATTGTTGCCGAGCTCAGGAAAATTTCCTTTGATGCCATAGGTCAATTCAAATTTCTCGCCATCTTTTTTTAAATAGAGGAAATTATTCGACATCTTATAATTTGGTATATTAATTACAAGTTCCTTCGCTGACTATATTCGAGTTACAATCCTGCATCACTCAAGTTGGGCGAGTCCAGAAATTTCCTTGCTTTCTCACGACACGTCATGAACAGTTCGATACCTGGTCGAGTTAACAGGTCATATCATCGATTCAAATAATCGAACTGGCAACGACGCACGAACTTGAAAGATATAAAAGGCACATGGCTCTTTTTACTTTAATACATTACTTCATTGTTTCTACATTACTTCACATCGTCTCATCCCATCACTTTCTCCGTGGAGCCACATATCACCTCCGCGATGGGCGGCAAACCAGTCGACATCACATCGCTACAACGCTAAAAAGGATTTTTCGACCACGCTACCATCGGTCATCGAAGGTTGGATTTGGTAACAAAATGCCGGTCCTCCTCTACTCTACTCTACAAGCAACTCAGATGTTTTTCAGGACTGTTTCTTCATGTCTCATATCATCAGCACACCTTCTTGGAAAAACAGTGTTCTATCATTATTTTTCATTACTTTCATGGCATGTTATTGTTATTAATCTATAAATTTATTGTCAAAAAAGCAGTACAAACTGCCATGTATGACCACGTGGAGGACAATAAACTAATTTACTCTCCGGAAGCAAGCAAGGGACCATCCCATCAATTCCGATCAAGGGTCCTAAGGCNGGCAGAGGCGGATTCCAAAAAAATTCAGCAAAAGTTTCTAGATAAGATAAAAAAATAGCTGCGAGTTATAATACATATATAATGTCAATATGTTTGTAAATTTACATGTACAAGTTATTATCCAACTATAGATTATTCTGAGTATAGTGTTTAAAAATCATAAGAGTTGAAAAAACACTAAATTCACGATTTATTGTTCATTTTCCGCCTTATCCTTTACTAATACTCTATTCGTCTTTTTCTATTCATTTCTTATGCAGGAAAGTCACAAATGTCTATAAAACTCTGTTCACAACCTCCGCCGTCTTTCTTTCACGGTTCGAGAAAAAAGTGCAGGTGTATTCACTTGTGGAAAAATTTCCGTCCGGACTTCAAGTGATTACCTCATCTGGCAATAGAGATTTTTACATTGGAGTTCTTTTCTGTGGAAACCACTTAAGGCACGCAAGGGAAATATGGGAGGTATATCACGTCAATTTTTAGTTAAACGAAATAAATGTATAGAACTCTCAAACATACCAAGAGTTTACTCTATGTATCAGAAATATTTTATCAGAGTTTCAGGTTTTGATTGTGTTGACAGACGAGAGAGACGAGCTCCCACCCCCTCCTGATCCACAAAAACCTCATCTTCACAGAGTCCTCCACATAAATTCTGTCAATTTATATCTGCCGCGAAGATTAGATCCAGACAAAATATAGTTTTTCAAAAAATAATTTAATGCACAAACAAAATATAATCCAAGTCGTGTAACTTTACCGGTAATAGTGCAATATGTCTGCCTAACAAAAATTGACAACTTCTACGAATCTAAGTAATATCCGAAAAAATATTAATAGTAGTTATTCAAGCTACAAGTTGCGTAAAAAAATCGATGTGGTGCTATTTCATTCTGTTCTTTCTACAAGAGCAAGTGAATTGAATTGGTGGCCGATGATGGCGATAGATTGATATGTTTTATGAACAAATTGAATTTATAGATTGAAAGCAGTAATTTAGATTGTCATACAAAAACAGTATTAAGTAATATTAATATAGCTATTTTAAAAATGGACATGTCATTCACGCGACCTCCGAAGTTCCACTCGGATGCGAACATTTCCGTGATTCTTGTATTGAAAAATTTATAAGATTCTTATTAATTCAACAATGTTAACAAAAATGTTTTATTTTTACTTAAGTTTCTACTTTTAAAGAACATGAGTCTCATCCGCGCGACCAGAACACGGTGACGTTGCCATCTGTAGCTATAAGAAAATAGAGAGCTTTTGCGTAACATACTCGATTCCTAGCATGTATGTTACGTTGATCTCGCTAACCGCGTAACGCACTAGGAAAGAAGGATCCAGTGCAATCGATGCATTTTTCATAGCGTACCTTACAATCAAATCATACAAAAAATTGTAAACCCCAACAAAATACTTCTATGCATGCGAACACATGTTCTGTAAGTACACTAGTACGTTCTTATACGGCACACACAACCTACAAATCTCTCGCATACCCACTCAGGCACACGTAACCTCAAATCCAGACCATAATCCGCCATATCTCTCACAAGCGTACCACTAACATCATACGCAAACAGACAAATTGCAACGTACTACGCTGGAACCACGAACTTCTGAGCACGCGCAGAAGTAACTTGCATGTGGATAGCGTATACGATGGCTCTCAGGTACGCTAAGCAAAAACTCCCAGTATCTCACCGGTCGTTGAGTGCACAGCATTCGCTTGAAGACAGTACACGCCGTCCTGCACGCCGCGATGCACAGCTTGGACCTCTGCGACCCCACGAGAACCGTCAGGGATCGAAGCACGGACGTCAAGCAGCCGCTCTCGCTCACATGATGAGGTGAAAAGCGGAGCATGTCGGTGATCTTCATCAGGCCTTCAATGTTGGTCTCCCTGCGAGAGAGAAAGAGAATATCATGCATAGGCTCAAATATAATATAGACCCAGCAGTCTTGGAATCTTAATAAAAGAAAATGAAGTAGGCGCACGTACATTCCAACGGGATGTATATTCTATAAGGAATTGGGCTGAAGTAAATAAAATGAGAATAAGTTCGGGAAAATGCAATGCAATTAGCTTTACAAATTTTATAGGGAATCAGTCATATAAAATTGAATCCGACATCATTTTAAAACCATCATCATGTAAATACTTAGGTATCATCTTGAGAAGATTTGGGATGGTCTGATCACGTCAGTTATATTGCACAGAAAACCCGGAAAACACTTGATTTTGTTAAAAAATGTTCAGTTAAAAAATGTCGCTTACATTTCTCTCGTCACATCTGTGGTAGGATCCTTAGGGGGTGGAACAAATACATGACCTCAAAAGAATACAGAAAAAAACCACTCAAATTTATTAATTATAGATCAAATTTAAAAAGATTTTGAAATTTTGGAATCTTCAGAAAATGGAAGAAAATGATCTTGAGGATCGTCAATTCATTCAAAGCTTGCAGAAATGAACCCGCTTGTAAATATGTAACGGGGAATTGGAACTTCGTTCTCGGATAGGTAAAAAAGATCATATTTAAAAATTTAGAACTAGGAAACAAAACACCGACGTCCGAAAATTTCCGTTTTTCGATACAACTATTAGAGACTAGAGTTTAATGGCAGCTTCGGTTGTGGAAAGGATTTCGAACTCTGCATCTATTGAGCAATTTCTGGAAGAAGAGTTGCGCTAGTGTCGATGTGTGTATATATAGTGGTAGTGAAGTGATACGTGGGAAGTTGCTTGACTTAGAAAGGGAGGGAAGGGAAATGTGAAGTGAAATGAAGTGAGGTGCATTGAAGGGCTAAATCAAGCGTTCGGGTCATCCACCGCAAAATGTGGAGTTAGTACAGAATAATTTTTTAGTTGTTCCAGGGTCACCTGTTTTTTATGTCTGATATTTTATTGTTTGTTTAATAATTTATTCGACAATTTTTAATTTCAGATCTTTGTAATATGGATTTTTGTATATTTTATTGTATTTCGTTACATTCTGCCTACGGGAAAGATCTGCCCGGAGTCGTATGCAGCGGTTGTTCGAAGAGAAAAACGAAATTTGGTATCTCTTCCTTTGTCGCGCATCGATTTGGGTGGGGGAACTCAATCGCTGACCGCTGTTTCCTGTGCGCAATACCTTCTCTTAACCAAGCGAGAGAGAGAGAGAGAGAGACTGATGCCGAACAGTATTTTCTGTCTCATGTTATCATGAACAACCCGCAGCACAAACCGTTGGATCTGCATCGCATTTACGTCTATAATATCAAATTAAAAATTTAATTCTTAAAGCAGGAATCACTTGTGTTAGAATAGTCCATCGTTAAACGATCTAAAAGATATTAATAGAAAATTCCAAGACTTATACCGTCGTAAAATAGAAACTAACAGACTGGAAAAGAGGTCACTTATCGTGCAAACCTTAGTAGCTGGACAATGGGGCAGAAAACCATACATTGGCTGTCTCAAATCAAAAGAACGATGGGGTTACGGATGGTTTCGCGTAGGAGGGTGGAAATTAAGAAAACTGAGGGGGGATCGAGACTCTATTTGCCCACTTTGCGGGGATCAAAATGAAGTTTGGATTCACATTTTACTAACGTGACCGAAAACAGATCGAAAACGAACTTTTATCCAAGTTGGTGCATTCCAAAATTATCACATTAACGTAGATGTAGCCATTGCGATAATGAGGGACAAAAGAGTATCTGTAGTGCAGTCCCTGGGTCAGTTTCTAGGCTATGTGAGGGACATGAGAGAAAGAGTAATATGCGCTGGACCACAGATTCAAATGAACCGTGATTCTGCCGCTTCGTCTTTTTCTTTTGTTTCAGGCGGAGACATGTTGAGAAGACCTTCCAAGGCATTACGTCAATTATGTTTTTTT
>NNCF01128261.1:131005-148054 GCA_002313205.1 Laupala kohalensis
GAGGTCCCGGGTTTGAGACCCGGCTCGTCGCAATTTTCACTTGGTCGTACACGATTCTAACAGTATGTCTGTCTGTACGTCTTTCCTCCTTTCTATCACAATTTTCAAAATCGAACAACAAGTGTTAGAGTAGTAAGAACAATTTTTTTCAGAATAAAAATGTGTTTATTCGGTAATTAGTGGTTGAGTGCAGTTCAGACACGTTTAGAGGCAGTGAGCTTTGTTCCGTTTCACTTTTGTCGGCAAACACAAACATCGTATTTAGATAAGTAAATTACCAGGCACTGGAAGTCCGTCCCCCACGGCCTTCGTGCAGTAAAAGCTTTTGTTTCGCCTGCATTATTTCTTCGTACCACTAAAGAGCGGTTCTCTGTAAAGTCACGGACAGAACCTTTTAAATATCCTTCAATATTTAAAGAGATTCTGCAAAGTAAATTCGGTCATTTTCACCGAAAACTTGTGATCCATCTAAAAGTAGATCTTTTTAGTACGTGCAATGAGAATTCTTTAATTAAAAAAGAATAAAGAAAATAAATAATTGACTTATTCTCAAAATGTTGAACCACGGTGAGGACGATAATTAATTTACAAATTTTTCCGTTCAATATTATTTAGGGGTATTATAAAAATAGTGGTAAAGACATACTCGTGATGAAATTGAACATACTAAAGTGGGTAATTGATTCCCTTTTTCAAAAAGACACAAAATTGTCGTGGTATTTTATTTTAACTTTTACCAAGTTATAATTGCGTACTTCGGGATATGAAAATAGTACTGTCAATTTACTGTACGAATAGTATTACAGGAGTGGTTGTCTCGGAAGATCTATGAGCTACAACGTCCCCGAAATTTACTTCTTACTAATAAGTATAAATGAAGTTATAGTTGAGTCTTCTATATAGAAATGTATTCTCTATATATTAAAACTTTTTTTTATATTTAAAATCGAAGATCTTCAAAACAAAGAGGGTTATATAAAATGTTACTTCTTGACCTCTCCTTTATATTATTATTGCATTCTCTTGAGAATTGATCGGTTCATCCCGTTTCGGACGTTTTTGTGTCTGTGTGAGTCAGCGCAGATTGCCACAAAAATGTCAGCAATTTATTAATGATGATGAACTGCCTCAAGAAAACCACAATACCTAGAGGGTTATATTTTTCGATATGAAACAAAACCATTCTACTTTTTAAAAACCCTCGATTAAAGTTTGTTTTCTATTGTGTATTTTGTTGTTTATTTTGGAACAAAACCGAACGTTTTCGAAAAACTCTCATGTGGTCGTATAAAATACAGAGAATATGTCATATCTCCCGCCCCCCTGTGTTGATAATATCCGAACTTCTACATCTGTACAACTACACACTAAAAAATGTGTAACTTTACCAAAAATGATACAATATGGTGGCATAATACGAATTGCCAACGTTTACGAATTTAAGTTACAACCGAATAAATATTAACAGTAGTCAAAAAAGAAACTATTTGCTGTAAACAAATACTAGTTAACAATACAAAAAATTAATATTCGTTCAACATGATCGATACAAAAAGAATACAACAGCACTACTAGAGCAAGTGTTATGAATTGATGACCGAAGTTGGTGATTTAAGTATAAAGAAATGCCAATGTTCTGCCAACATACTGAAGTACATTTATTATTATCCTTATTGACGAAGGCGAAGTAAGAGCCATGGATACACTGGGTATAAACCTTGTACCAACATCAATGCAGTTAGACTCGCAATATATTAATTAATTATTTAATAATATATTGTCAAGGGAGAAGTTACAAACTGCGTGTGACCACGCTGAGGACAATAGTCTAATTTACTGATTCTACTTTACAATAAACTGTTAAGCACAGTGCTTAGTTCCCGTTCATGTTATTTGTTCTAAGGTTACATTTCTCTGCACAAAGCAAAGAGCCGTGAGAAGAGCAGCTCCTTTTACCCTCCCACGATAATTTTCACTCTTTTGACGCTAGAGACTCACTTTAAGTAGATGCCTTTCTTACTCGCCCCAGTTTCTGTTATGCTGATAAGCAAGACGTCACTTGCCGTGAACACGTCGGAATATATTATTTCTCTTAAGAGCTTATAGAAGTTAATCTTTCGATTGCAAAGGTTTCAGCTGCTCACTTACAGAAGATTCATCTCGAATAATACAGATTTCATTCCGGAACTCCTCTCATTTTGTCTTTGAAAGCGATTCCGTTTGCCGTCGTGTTCGCTCGACGAAGGAAATTCTAACGCGAAATCAATACTATCAGAGCAGAGCAGAGCAGAGCACGTCTCGCGATGATCGAACAAGATTTATACAAAAATTATATTCATAAAAGAGGAGATTGGTTTCCTCTCAAATTGTCACATGCTCAATGAGGAAATTGAAGTTCGTTACTTACTTCTAGTTTTTATTGAACTTCATAAAATGGCCCTAAAGTTGTTGGCAAACCCTAAACTGTCAATAATAATAATAATAATGACAATAATAACTATTCGTAAATAATTACACAAATTTTCATCTCTTAATGATTTGGAAAAAATCGTGTCATTTCAAATGGTAATTTATTAATGAAATCTTAGAAACAAACATTTAGATTGATACGCATTGAATATCTACTTTATATTACAGTTATGTGGACAATAATTAAAAGAGAAAATATTAATATTATTAGTTAATTCGTACAATGTTAATATTTATCGGAATAGCGATACAAAAATCTTTAACTGATGTTGATGACAGCCGAAACGTCTTGTCCAATATCTCAAATTAAGAATCTGAGTACTTTTATGATTCTTTCTCTATTTTTAAATAGGGAAATAGGGGGAAAAGTACCAGAAAAGAAATTGACTGTACTCAGCTTTATAATATATACTCACCAATCGGTACTCGAAATTTCCATCAGACACTGGCGAAGAATCTGAGTAGCGATGTCGAAATTTTCCTTTTGCAGAACGTCATTCAGTTCATCAGTAGTTAAAGAACTATCTACAGTTGATCTGGAAACGAAATAGAAAAATTTCAATTAGAAAAAACCTTATTTCTACCCTTATATCTGCATTGTCCCTCACACCAGAGTCGGATATCGTGTGTCGTGTACTGCACTTAACCAACTTTCACGCAATCTCCAGAGCGTTGACAGCTGGAGAGGTAGTCAAAGCCAATAGGACGCTGTGAGTGGACAGTCGTGGTTAACATGAGAAGATTGAAAGGTAATGATTAGAGGAGGAGAGAAGGGGCTCGCAACATGACCAAGAAATGGCCAATGAATAACAAGAAATATGTAGTAGCTTTCAGCGTGGCCAACAAATGACCAAATGAGCTGAAAGTCAGTAAAAAGTTCTTTTTGCATGGTCAATGAATTAGGAGAAGGTCAAACGGGTTCTTGACATGGCCAGTGAACTAATAATTGGTCAAAGGGACTCTTAACATTGTCAACGAATGACCAGTTAATTACAAGAAAGATGTAGGAACCCTCATCATGGCCAACAAATGACCAAATGAACTAATAGTTTGTTAATGGAACTCATAATATGGCCAATGAATGGCCAGCAAATTAAGATTAGCTCAAATGGATTCTTGACGTGGTCAATGAATTACAAGAAGGAAAAGGTATTCTCCGTCAATTCAGTACGTGTGATGCGAAATAGCGGACTTCAACAAACTCATTGTCCCTTGAGAGACTGGGTACACGATGTTCTTAAGCTGCATTACTGCTGACTAGCTTTCGCCTCAGTAACGCCTCCATTACTCTTTTGATACGCGAGTAAACTGTTGCTCGCTTCACGATAATTTTTGTAGAGTATCTAGTAATCCTTTTTTTCAGTTACGTGACTATGAAAGTGTTTCTTCAAATCTGAGAGTGACATTTGTGTGTTATTTTTCTGTATTTTCATTAATTCTGTAACGTCTATAAACAATTTTATGATTAAACACTCTTATAAATATAAATCACTGTAGTGTCACTTATATTCATATCAAAAATGTTTTTTTTTCTCGAGTTACAATAAAAATATCACATTTTCAGGCGCATTAATTTTATAGCTACTTAAAATGCGATGTCTCTCGGAATTTGCTGTTTATAGAAATTCAGAAGTTCTCTCTCTCCAAACAGGTAATAGGGGTGTTGTAAACTTCTTTTGTATTATTGAGGTGAGACTTGCGCGCTCCCCAAGTTGGTAAAATCAAGTTGGTATAATAATAATTGTTTTCATTATTTTTATTGCAATTGTTTAAAACATTATAAATTATAATGATGAAAAAATATGATTTAATTGCTACTCATCAGATAATATTATAGAATAAATTATTCTCAGAAACTCGTAAAAACATGGAGGCTGAGCGCAACAATTTCGTGATTTCTGCTTCACACATCGGAAAAGAGAAATATCTTTTCGTAATGTCCGCTGACACATCTTTAAAAGTGATTTGAATACTATTGCGGAAAATTTACTACAAATCAACGGAAACTTCCATCACTTTCATGATTTAAAAATTGGTCTTTAAAAAAAAAAGTAAAGCGCCGGCCATAAGACGCAATGTATTTCACCATCAAATATAATTGAAATTATTTCATTTAAATGACCGTTGAGGTCTGTCTTTAAAGATTAAATATCAATAATTACGTGTTTCTCTGTTTTTTATACCAATTTCAGATATTTGAGTGATATAATTCTATTTACCTAGTACTACCTTACGTTTTTAATGTTGGTGATGATAGCTGTGAAAGTTTGCATCTATAAAATACTTCATATTTATTCTATTAGAGAGGACGTACTCACTCAGCTCTAATGAGTTGTTGCATTCATAAACATTAATTTTTCCCATAGATTAAAAAACATTAATCTTCGTAGTCTGTTTGTATTGGGGTGAACAAGTCAAAAATATTTCATTTTTCTACGAAAGAATTATTTCTTTTGTGTTTCGCCATGGCTAATTTAATGTAAAGGAAAAGTACCTTCCATTCACGACTGAGCTGAGATAAGCCATTTCACTGGAAGACAAGTCGTCTTGAAATGTGTCTTCATTAACTGAAGTAGCAGCAGATTCCCGAGTTTTTAATCCTTTTTCCTGAAGAAAGAAATAACATAATTTTTTTTTAAAACAAGTTGTTTAGCATCGAAGTATTGTATAAACATTTTTTGCATTTACTCTTTTTCTATCTACTTCATTCATCAAATGCTTTTCAAAGCAAAAAGGGAATTATATATTTTTGGAATCTTTTATACCTTTTATTGCTTATTGAAGCACTTCTCTGTATTATTTACATTTGGTTTTTTAAAATTATTTTTCGACAATGTATTTGATTCGTAATTAATTCGGTTATTTATATTTTGACCATGTGTTCCCTCTCCGCCGCATACGTCAGTTGTGAACCCCCCCCCTCCCCCGAGGGGTTCTTGTGGACAATTTTGAGAAACTAAAGTCGTATTACATAAATATATTAAATATTTTTTTTATTGTCAAAAAAGCAGTAACACTCTGCGTATTACCACTTGGAGAATAATAAACTAATTTACTCTCTGGAAACAAGTAAGGGACCATCCCATCAATTCCAATCAATGGTCATAACGCAGAGGCGAATTGAAAATTCCAGCACACTTCTTAGATAAAAATAAAAAGTTACCTACGTGGTGTAACATCAGCAAAATACCAATAAATTTGTTTTAACACAAAATGCACAAAAAAATTATTATTTCATTAGTACGGAATATTATGGAACTGTAGGTTATTCGGAACATATTGTTGATAAATAGTAACCGTTAAATCACACTAAATTCGAGATTTTATATTTCAATAGACGAGCAAGAGTCTAGAGTATCTGTATTAAAAAAACCGCTACTACTAGAAGAAAAACCGGAGGAAAACCCAGGCCAAGATGGGGCTAGTGAATTATTGTACACAACCGTGCCAAGGTTGAGTGTATTAACCTTGATTGTTCCAACTAAAATTATTTATAAACTTCCACAAAAATAATTTCATTTCTAAATCTTACTTTGACGGTTGTCCGCGAGGAATTGCTTTGAATTTTGGATCCACTACTTTTCGTATTCAGAGGTGGAAGCTTCACCGGTGTGGTTGATTTGTTCGTCTTGTCACCAGACATCCGAATGTCACCGTCTTTAGGTCTCCCGTGGAGTGATCGCCGAGCTTGAAATAAATAATGTAAATGGATGAAAAAAAGAAATATATTAATATTGAAGATAAAAGAACCCACATGAATTACAAGAGCCTGTCACCTAATACAAGTACTTGCCAAATCTTATAGCAGGGAACAACAAGTGTAACATTCAAAAGAGTTTCGTAAGAACCGACGGTAGCGCTTAACATTCAAATCTAAAATAATACTTTATTACTATAATAGTTTGTCGCTAAATAATTATAATAATCATAAAATTTTACAAAGATGAAAACACAAAAAAAGTATTTGCACTGAATTAAAACCCTTAAAAGATTTTAAAGCAACTTGGAATAGACATTAAATTAAGAAAATATGCCTTTTTAGTTCTGGGGAGAATAATTATATTTTGACATAAATATTTTATTATGTTCCATGTTTTCATTAATGTGAAACTATATTGCATTAAAAACACATTATCTTAGTATTTCTTTCCTTTGTTAGATAAAAATATTTGAATTATTGTTCACTTTTTAGAGTATTTTATACCAGATTCATTGAAACCCACAATTTTCTCAAATATACTTCCTTATCCAACGATGTGTTACACGCTTATAATGAATTTTATAAAATTTCGTAAGATTTTTTCCTCTGAAAATTTGCGCGATGTAGGTATTCTTAGTTATCATTTTGAGTGAGCGAAAACTCAACTATTCTGCCTCTTACAAATAGAGGAAATAGTGCCGTGAATGTAAGCTGACTTACCAATTCCGTAGCACAAAGGGCAAGAAGTCAGCAACTTGGATCCGTGAGATGCATGAAAAGCTGCATCTGCCAACTGTAAGAAATAATAAAATGCTGAATTGAATGGAACAAATTTTAATAATTAACCAAAACTACATATTTTTTTAAAATATTACTTTAACCTCTAATCTGCGACGTTTCATATTTCTGTTCATACGAAATATTCCTCAATATCACAAAAATATCACTTAAAATTTTCCTGAATTGTGTTATTCATCCAAATTACTTTTGCAACATTATCACAAGTTAAATTAGTTTAAAGAAGTTTGCTTTTAAGAGTAGAAAATCTTTCAAGAACTTATTCGTCAACTTATCACTTAGTTCTTGTGTTGTTGTGAAAAAATATTTAATACACAGGTACTCAAAAAGTAATTTGCTGTTTTAACAGTTTTGGTTATGTCGCAAAGAAATTGTTCAATCTTCCAGACGTATGAGTAAAGTTCCTTTTATCTTAAAATAATATTTTGATGTGATTTTAGCATGAATTGAAACGGACAGGACAAAGATATTTACTAAATGTGTATTTCATAAATAAATATGATTTATTTTCTGTACCTGGTAACATCAGACACAATAATGTTTACTTGTTTGTAAACAAGCAAAGCCTCCTTCATAATCGCTGATATAAATTAAACCAAACATCTATGCACAAATGCATAGTTAAAGGAGATACGAAAAAAAAATACTGTAGCATGATCAATATCTTCCTCATATTATAGTATTAAAAAGAAGATTTGGTGTATTTTAGTGTGATATTCTGCCAGATACGGAGGTTCTAAAATAAGTCTTCATTACCCCAAATATTTATTCGTAGATGTGAAGTCCGAATAATTAATTCCGCTACTAAACAACATACCCTTAATCATCTTGTTTAGATCTTGGGGTTGGAAATTGGGTGTAATTATTTCGGAATTATTTTGGAACATTTAACAATAAAGCATGTCCAGATATTACAATATGTTCGGAAAAAACGAGGACAAAAAATAGTATATTTTTTGTAAAAATTGCTTTTATTTTGTTAAATTTAAATTTTTGTACTCGTTATAATGAAATGTTGAAATTAAGTGACCACGTGGCGGAGGACAATATGAACTAATTTTTCTCTCCGGAAGCAATCGAGGGACGTATTCCTCCATCAATTCCGACCAAGGACACTAAGGCAGAGGCGGATTGAAAATAAGAAATCCGCAACAAAAGCATTAAAATTATAACAATAATTAGTAAAACTTTTCTTGCGGTTTAGTAATTACGCAAAAAAGCTTAACTAATTATTGTTATTGAAAACAGTTGAAAATTATGATAAATAGAATAAAATTATATCGTCTCTTAGAATTCTCAATGAAATTACAATCAAAATAACTATGATCAATAATATACTATCTAGAAAACATCATTAAGTCCTCTGTACCTATCTATTCTCCTTACCCCCCCCTTTATTATTATTATAAGAAATTGAAGTAAATACTACAAATAATGCTATTTTATGCACTACAGTTTTGCACGTGATCAATAAAGCACTCAATATCAATTTATGAAGTTTCTTCAAAAGCTCCTGTTAATATAAAAACCTCTATAACTTCAATCGGAAACTTCCAAAACATTATAAATATCAGACTGAATAAATATATTAACTTTCGATTTATTGCATCACTTTTAACAGCTTCGAATAGACGAGTGTATAATTTTACTTACAGTGAGCATTATGTGATGATTATAAATTACGTTATTTGTTTTCAGTTTGAATATTTTAATATATGAAGATTTAGAAGTTTAATACTAGAAATAGATAATACAAACTGGGTTCCATAGGTTTGCTTGTTTACAAAATCTTTACTATCTTTTTAACATTTTTAGTAAGTGTTAAAAGAGAATATGTGAGGATTGTGAAAGGTGAAATAAAATGTATATTATTTTGTTGGTATATTCAAGTCCTCAACCCTCGGCTGAGTGACATTATTTAAACTACTTTTTTTTTTAAACCTGAGACCAGTTTCCGTCGTCCAGCCGCAATTGCAACTCTACCGTACAAAAGCCCCCTCATGCGAATGCCTTCGGAACAAACGCATCTCACTACCACGTCCATACACGCTACATAGCACATACAACAGTCGAAAGGTGCCCATTCGTCAGCACACACGTCAACAGCGCGGCGTTCCACTTCTCTTGAGCTCTCGTGTTCACAGAAGCAAACCATGGTGTATGTAAACTGGTGATAAGTAAACTGTGGAAACCTATGAAACACAGGGCATTTTAAGACCGGACATTTAAACATGTGTTTCAGTGCTGCGATATGTATCTTCTATCCTCGTTGATACAATATTACTGCAAGAATCATCATAACTACATATTTCCACTCGAAATAAATCCTACTATTACTTTTAAGAACAAGAGTTTTGAGATCGTTCTTAAATTACGTCATAATCTTCGGGGGTGTGGAGAGGAGAGCTGTCAAATCGTGACGTTTCGTGATGATGGGGACCGGGAGTGTTTTGAAAGAGTGACGTTACAGTTTGTATATCATAAATGTTGAAAATTGTTTCAATGGACGCAAATTTTTCTACAGAGGAAACCAAAGTCTTATAATAAATTGATTGTCAAACAAAAAGTACAAACTGCGTATGACCACGTGGAAGACAATAAACTAATTTACTCTCCGGAAGCAAGCAAGGGACCATCCCATCAATTCCGATCAAGGGTCCTAAGGCAGAGGCGGATTTTTAAAAAAGGCTTTACGCACCATTTTCTGGGCTCTAGCCTAGGAACGGCATCAATTGAAATAATTATTAGCGAATTTTGTGTTATTTAGTTGTTACGAATTATCAACAATACTTTCTGAACGATTTATAGCTTGATAATAATACGTACTTGTGAAATGGCTTTTCTATGTTTTAGTAAATACAATATTTGTTGGTATTTGTTAATACTAGGGCACGTGTAGAACATTTTTTTATCGTTAGGAGCATGTTGAAATGTTAAATCCGCCTCTGCCTTAGGGTCCTTGATCGGAATTGATGGAATAAGTCCCTTGCTTGCTTCCGGAGTGTAAATTAGTTTATTGTCCTCCTCGTGGTCATACGCAGTTTGTAACTTTTGCTTTTTTGACAATAAAGTTGATTTATTATTATTCTCAATGCGACATCTTCGACCTTCATAATCATCTTAAGTATACAAATGATTATATTTTCTCCTTTTTTGTCACTGCGTTACATGCCACGATGGGAGGGAGATAACTACTCTTTATGATGGGAGGGGGCAGGGGTTGTTTTCTGACGTCATGTTAAGGACGGGTTTGGTAAAACGTGACGAAGTGTGACACGGAAGGGGCTGCAAAAAATATCAAAGATTGTGTGACGTAATTTATAAACGAATTCTTAATTTTTGAGTTGTACTTATAAACGAATTCTTTATTTTTGAGGGAAACGATAACCTGTCGCAACTCAAACATTACCTCCCAATATGGCAGGAACAGCCGGTTCACAGCTAACTTGGTCCCCTTGCATGTGTAGAATACGTAGGTGGCGTTGAGGATAGGTTAATGATGTCGTACCACTTGGTACATCACAGTGTTCCCTATCGTTGATAAATACAACATTATATTGATAAAACCGTTTTTTATAAAACTTGTCTTAACAGTTTTACTCAATTGTCTTCATTAATTTCTCTAACAAATATAGAGGACGGCCATTTTGGTCTCGGCCATTATACTTCGGAGTTTTCCTTGTGTTGTCGCTTCTGTCTCTATTAACGACTCTATCTCCGTCGATAGCTTTTTTTTGAAACCGGTGCAACAAATGCCCAGTGTTTCCATTGGCTGGCGTATCATCCCCCCACACCTTCCACCTCAATGTCCGTGCATCGTGTCACCTTGTCTATNCACACCTTCCACCTCAATGTCCGTGCATCGTGTCACCTTGTCTATTTACACCATGGAAGCCGTGGGATCGATGACTGTGGGGAAGCTGACGATGAGCAACGTGGACTCGCACCCTCTCCCTCCCCTTGGTTAAGCGGATGCTCCTGGACAAAGACTAACGGAGGGCGAGACGCTCCGCAGAGATGGATGGGCGAGTGGCTTCGCCGCGACGCACCTCGACCGTGTCTTGTTTGGCCTCGATTTCACACGTGGTGCAGCGTCCGGAGCGTGGACGAGGGAGGAGGGCGAATTTAAGAGCGACCACGAAGTGGATCACGGAGCATGAAGCAACAATTACATTAAATGGATCACGGAGGCATTGATACCCACTTGGGTTGGCTTGCATTCGAAATTCGGTGGCAAGCAAATAAGTAGATATTTTTTACCCAGCACGTGCCTAGTCAAAAACGGGGTCCGGAATCCCAACCCCCATTCTCTAAAAATATATATTTTGAAAAAAAAGCGAACATGTTTGGTTAAATGTACATCAAGAACATTTATGTGTTAAATTCGTGAGTTAATAATTGAGTTTGCGCTGAATTTATATGAATATAAAAATTAAATATATGTCTTTGTTAGCAATAATTTCATTCCCACCTCAGACCCCGCCCTTCAACAAAATCCAGGGGCGTGTCTGATTCAATAGACAATAATCTTGGAAACTTCGTATTTTCATTTTTCTTATCCTACATGTATAACTAAATAAATCTGTAACCTTACGTCCCTATTCCCGTCTATTAATTACTAATTCAAAAACCACAGAACGCATTATTCCCTGGAAGATATTAAATGAGTTATGTGGCAAAATGATTAATATCATCTTTGGAGTTCCATTGCCCTTTAAGGACAAAATTCTCTTTCTTTAGGACATCGAAGCGGGGTAAAACCCGAGCCGGGTATCCTAGGGTCAATTCCAGGCTTCTCTTATTTTGGAAGTATCACAAATGTTATCACACGAATGATTTCCGTACTCAAAATACTTATATCTTAGGAACCGAAATAATATGATAGGGAATCAAACGTTATTTATGATAACACATGACAGAAAACGAGCAACTATCTTAAGACAATAGACTAACTTACTTTTTTGTGATTATAAATGTTTTGAAGCTATTTTTGGCTTGAGAAAGAAAACCTCTTTGGTTCATCAGGTACAAGTGCCATTTTGGAACTTGTGTCTTCGAGAATATAGTTACGATAATCAAATTTTTCTCTTATTTTATGTAGCTCGTAGAGTATCGTAGCCATGTGGCGTGCATTATACTAATATTATATAATATAATTGTAAATATTACTAATATAAAAATTAAAAAATTTGATTTATATTTATGTAACGTCGGCGCCAGGACATGCCATCAATTTGTGAAATATTAATATTTCTTTGTATTTTCCAAGCCGGATGCTTTTAAGAATCTTACAATAAGTGACCGGTCAGCGCTAAGACGGACGTGCGACGAACTTGGTATTCACCCTAAATCTTTTCCGTGTGGAGGTATTGTTTGAACGAACACCTTTCACTTTTAAAGAAAGTACGTACAAGTGTATTCGAAGAATGCAGCCGGCGACGTTGACCCACTGGAATTTAGGTTTACCCGAAGAAAAGAAGAATTCTACGAAGAAATGAATGAAGTACGTGCCGAATATAGAACAACGACAAAGGTGCCTGCAAGCGCTTCGGTGACGCTCATGGCGGTTTGTTCTCTGCGGCGCAGTCTCTGCGTTCCTAGAAGCCAAAGGGGTGACCCTAACTGAGTGTTTGCAAGGTGTGGTGACGAAGGCGTGGTTATTTGCTAATCACGTGACTTCTTCTACTATATATTGGGAGGAGTGAAGATCCTAGTCGATTCTTTACGAGGGAATGTAGAGATCCGTCAGCACTGACATGTGACTGAGCTAAAGACTAGGTCGCGGAGACCAGATGTTCGTTAGGCTGCTGCGGTAGTCTTAATGAAGTCATTACTAGGTGCGAGGGTCGTAACTAGTATCAGTTAGTTGTTGGGAAAAACAACTTATATTTTCGAAGGATCAAATAACCTAAGGGTTTTTACAATTTAGTTGTCTTCAACTATATTTAACCAAGTGTAAACAATGCTCTCTGACAGCATTATTTGTGTAATAACAGATTATTAGATGTATTAATGATTTTGGGAGTTTGTCTCTGTTGTAAATTCACATTTCTAGTTAATTTGTAATAAATCATTATTTATTGTCATTACACGTGTGTTTGGTTGCTCGGGAAACCGAGCTGGTGGCAGCGACAAAAAACTACCATAGGGATTTTGGTATTTATGTGGATCCCGCTCCTACCAAAGAAAAAATAACATCGCATCAGGGTTTGAGGTGTGATGTTACAATTTATTTAAATTGTATCATTTATATTTAATAATACTTTCAATTTTTGAAGTCTCAAAAAACATGAATAAACAGGACTGAAGAGAACCTCTGCAAAATGAGCTTGTACATTAATTATTCGACCGCCATTATAACACACTAAATTACAGTTCATGTTAAATTTACACTTAATTATTCAATGATTTTCGAAAACATTGTAATGTATCAAGGTTTTGAATAATAGACACTTAAATAAGATTAAACATTAATAATACTTTTTCAGATTACAGTACGTGAATTGAATAAACACAAATAGTTTCAGACTTCTACCTAGAAATTACATATTTCTACCTGGTATACGGTAGAAGATTCTGTATCCCATGGAGATGGTCTGGATTATGTAGCTCTTCACTGGTTGTTTTTTATTATTTCCTTTATTTATTTGATTTCTCATCGCATAATGTAGAGAGGTGTAGACCACCAGGTCAGCTCTTCCACCAAACACATTTTAAACGAAAAAAAAACAAAACAAAAAGCGTTGGATTTCCGGGGAGCGTGAGGACGCGAAACGACATTGGTCTGGAGCAGTTCAGGAAAACCTCAGCTGAAAAACTCATCTAGCTCGAGAGAACTGGGAAACGAACCTGCGCTCTTTCACTAAGTAGTGCAAAGAAGACAGCACTACGCCACTACTGTCTGTTACGTTGTTGTCGAGTCATCAATAGTTGATTGATTTGTGCTCAGTATTTATTTGTTTATTTTATGCCTTTTGGCAAAAGGAGGTTCAGGCTGCTCTTCCACTTAACCGTTGGACTTGGGTGAAGGAATTTGGAAGGAGAGATGTTGAGTTACCGGGGAAGTTATGGTACCGAACCCACATTTGTCTGTATTAGAAAACGGAAACCCCAGCTGTAAACCTCATCTAGTTCGGCCGAGCAGGTTTTGAACCTAAACTCTACCACTCAGCCAATGGGATCGAGGAAGCGAAGACGCTACCACTAGACCACCGCAGCAGCTGTTGCAATTCATGACAGTTGGAGGCTCCTGTCATCAACCCGCAAGTCAGTTGACTGTGGAAGTAACGAGATTTCTCCTTATCGAAGGTACCATTTACACAATGATGTGGAAAGTTAAGCACTTACACGATCTTGGCGATGAGTGCTCCAAGCGTCGCGTTTCTTGCGATCGACTATCACTCAGTCGGCGACTGCATATGACGTCACACCGTGCTGCCATATGACTCCATATGACGTCACACCGTCATTTGCCAGTATATATTTGTTCAGACAGCTTTAAATATGACGTAATGTAAAGTAAAATCCTAATAAACCTAACCTTAAAGCATTATGTTTACAAAGACAATTTTATATTATTCACCCATTCGAGAGCTTCCACAGTCACGTTATGCACATCTGCAGATCTGTCTCCGTTTTTAAAACCGTACTGTGAACACGTTAATGTGTGGTCCATATTCTGGATTCCTCCATAGTCACGTATTGGGGTCCATGATAAATCCCCATACAGGCAGCTCATGTCTGCATCTTCCTACCCCAACTCGGATTCGATTATGAGTATTCCAAGGTCATCTCGGGAGATAGAAACCAGATACCTCCTGAGTTTGATCGTCCACTTGGCCATAATTCCTGGTCTTCATTTGCTGCCATTCTTTCTTCCATATGTTTGGATCCTGGGACGAAATATTTAGCTGAAATATTTGGATTGGGAATAAATTGGTGAATGGGTAAGAAGAGATTATTGGAAATGATGTGACTCAGTTTCTGTTCCACTTTTATACGTCTGTGGTCACGAGGATCTGAATGGGCTAATACGGGAAGCCAAGGAGTTGGAGTGGGTCTTAATTTGCCAATGAAGAGCAGTGTAGACATTCTGATCTGGTGTGAATTACAGTTAATTGAAATATGGCATTTACATTAAACATGTTTTCAAATATCCATATTTTTCCGAAATTTATTTATGATTCAAATCTTCATTGAAGTACTGGTATCAAACAATCCAGATTTTCCCAAAGTTATTCTAAAATGGATTTATCTAAAATATGGAAATTATAAAAACTTAATCGTAAAAAGTAACATCATGAAATCAAAAACTGTATTAACAGTATAACTCCAATTATTCGGATCAATTTCGGGATTTTTTACAGAAGTGTAATTTGCAAGGTCAAATAACAAAAAAATATATCGTATTGTTGAGAAAAAATCAAAAACTAACCCATAGTATAGAGTTCAAAAAGCAGTTTAATGATATCATAGATCTATTGTGGTTACAGCTTTTAACAGTAATAAAAATTACAATATTTTAATGTACAGAAATTACAAGAACAATTTTTTCCCCTCCCATCGATCCTTATGATCGGATTGCGGCATTTCAATAAGAGAGCACGACAATGTTCAATTATTACTCACATTGAATGTTAAATAGAAGAAACCTGAACTCATGCTTAGATTTTGTGTTCCAGTTATACGTTTAATACTTACCCATTAAATGCTTTCCAAATATTTTTAAAATTTACAGAAGTAAATTTTCACAAACCTTTTTTACCACAGCATTGAGACTCCGTGGTGTTCTTCGAGGAAATGAAGATTTTCTCATTTCTAGATAAATACGAAAGAAAAGTAATTTTTCGCTGTAATTACAACGTAATTCGACTGAAATTACTGTAAGGAACTCTTCACAAACTGTTTTAAGCATGAAATTCAATACAATAGAATTTCTTTTAAATTTTTTAATCCCGTATTTCAAGTTCATTGGTATTTTCAGTGTTCCTTTCTCTCGGCGGACTTCTGATTTAGTGCAGCGCTTCGCTATCCTTCAATTGTTTCCTCTTTTTACTTGAATTCCTTCTTTAACATTAAAGAAAAAAATTCTTCGGGTATAAAATCTGTTCCGGGAGATATACGCCCTTTTGTTATTTCAACAAAATAGAAAAGAATTCATTTGAAATTTTTTGAACGATATGAAGAGCATCCCTTGTGGAGAATATTTCAGCATCGTTCTCAAATAATTCCTTTTGTTTGCAGGATTATCAACATGTGAGCCGCGGGGAATTATTATTCGATTTTAAACTTCTCAATTTAATTCATATTTCCAATTTCCTTTGATTTTCATTTTAATTCATTAATATTATTCATTTTAATTTGTTAATGTTAATTAATTCCTTTGATATTCATTTTAATTCAGTAATTTTAAATCATTCCTTTGATATTTATTTTAATGCATTCCTTTCATATTAATTAGTAACTTGAAATTAAAATGAGGGATTTGTGACTTTCAACACGTAATGTGAAAAAAGAAAACGGCCTTCTCTTTATTGATGTTCTCATCACTCGTTATGAACAATAGAACTGGTTAAAAACAAAAAGCAATTTCTCCATTTTTGATATTTTTGTAGTGATTGAATTAAAAACATTTGGCTTTTGATTAATAACCCGCGGAATGTATCAGTACATAACTTACGACAAAATTATCAACATTTTACTTTGTAACTCACTAAAGGTTTGGCTAGTTTTGAATTTTTAATCACTGGTGATCTGTATACTATTTCGTTATTTCTTGATGTGAGGATATATTATTTCAAACATTCAACTATTTCGATTCTCTACAGACATCAATACTTCGGATAAAGTCTTTCCTTTTTCAGATTTTCCTTTTAAAATTATTTAGTTAATAATAAATGTTTAATGTAACTAGTACTGTGTTTTTATTTAAGGTTATATGTGTATTTATTTCTGTTAATGTAATATTCCCACCCTGTGTTATGCCGGCAAATGTTTGATAATGTTGTATGCAATTTCTCGTTTCTTAATATTGTCACGGAGTGCCATGACGCACCTCTCCTTTACTTTACGTATATATATAT
>NNCF01128261.1:148237-172692 GCA_002313205.1 Laupala kohalensis
TTCCTAGATAAGATATTAACGGCCTTCGTAATTCAACCGAAATTTTCCACTCAAAGCTTTCCTCCGACAATTGAGAAACGGAGCCCGTCGATAGCAACAGATAAGAGCTTCCGGTGGCGGCGTCTCTCGGGTCAAAAACTTGTTTTCAACATAGTCAGAAAGGATGACACACAGAAACATGGTGAGTCAAGACAGGCACCCTCAGCCCCTCCACGGCGAAACGTCGCACCTAACCACCAGACGCATCTAAAGAGCAAGGGCGACACCCTACCCTTTCCATCAACCACGGTGGTGCCGTGCGCAAATCCAGAGGGCTCCGTAGACCTTCCCTCGCAATAGGAACCTCCCTGACATATGCTTATGATTATGAACTAGTCTCATCCAAAAGAAGGCGTAGTTTGCGCCTTCGCTGCTCACGCTCATCCCCCCCCCCGCGAACCGATTAAAAGTAGTGTCCGGTCGCCACAAGAACATCTATCTATCTGGCTCCTCGCANGAGAAGGATACGCCAACCTCGGATCGCTGGAACCCGGCAACTGTGATGGACATCGTGGCCCTGAAAGATGTCGTGGCTGCTCTTTCTAACGACTCCGCTGGCGGTATGAGACAATGGGACATTTTCACGGACCTTGCCATTGCTTGAGGCTCCAGTTTTCTTAAGCCCTTCAGGCTAGTTATTTCAGAAGCGTCGAGTATTCACCCATATTGGGGAATTAACGCAAATGTTTAATCACTTGCCCACGAGGGCATTGCAGTAATTGTTTTTCCATGAGCTCCTTCGAGCTATTTATGAATTCAGTCAATAAAACTTTTATATTTTATGTATGTTTCGATTAACCAAGTACCAGGACATGAACAGGAAATCCTTTTCAAAACCCTCTCCGCCAAGCGAGTCACTCTAAAATCTTACTCTGATATCTACCCTTACCCACCGTTCGGAAGTAAAGAAGCGCCGAGACGCCACAGGCGGGCGACCGGCGCGACCGAAGGTGACAATATTTAAAAAAAAGAAAATATATTATAATTTGTCTGTTAAGATTTATTGTTATTTTATACTATTGCTACATTTTATTCTGTGTAACACTCATACCCATGTTTTGTGGAAGAGACAAAAGTGGTGCATTTAAATAAGAAAGTGTGTTGACCGATGTAGTACCCAGCTGAAGTTATTGATTTTCTAAGATATCATAACTTGACGTAAGCTCACAGCTCTTAAGATGTAAGGTCAATGTCTGATGATGATCCACATATAGGATCGAAACGTTTTGTAACGTTTTATTTTATTTGTGTTTAGAAAAAATATAGGTCTATTTTTAACAAAGGTTTGTTTTATTAGATGAATTTTATTGCAATTCATGACCGGTCATGTTATTGACAAACAACTATACATTCAAAGTCACGATATTTTGCTTAAAATTATTCAATATGGCTGCCTTAAACAAATTGCCAACCTATACGAAACAAATTCTAGAAATCCACTCCCGAATATTTCAAGGAAAGAGTCTTAGGAAAATTTAAGGAAAAGCGTGATCACAAAGAATTTAAGTAATATCCAAATAAATATTAATAGTAGTCACAAAAGCGACTATTTGCTGTAAAGAAATACAACTTGATAACACAACAAACTAAAACATAAGGTAATATTCGTGCAAAGTGTGATTACTTTTACAATAGGTGAATCTTTCTCGTCAGGAGTTGAAACACGTAATGAATCATTGCCTTCTTTGTCACTGATATCGTCTCATCTGGTCCCAGTTACATCTCATAATTTCAAATGTAGAGATCGCAGATATTCATGTGAATGCGTTCTCCGGTTTGAAATTTGGCAGTTATTGCTCTACCACGAAGGGAGCACATGCTACCTCCAAAGCTCAGCGAAATAATGCCATACGTCACCAACGTAGGTCAACGATTTCTACTCCGTTACTCCCGAGGATGGCATCATGATACCATCAGTAATAGCTGTGTTTCTCTCAACTATGAAATCCACATTAGCGCACTTCCCAAGGCTCCACGAATGGGACCGTTAACAATGAGATATGAACATTACAATTGCAGCATGTTACTTGTCTCGATCCAACAATGGAATGAAACTAGCGAAGTCTACATTGAAAGGACAAATGAGGTATTCCCACTGAACGGCGAAAATCTTTAAGCAAATCGTACTAGCAAAGGAACAATAGTTCCTATTTCTGAACATTGACATAATATGTGACATGGGTAGGAATGATAGAAGGAAGCATATATTTCTTGCGTGTACTATCCTACACGTGGAGAAGATATGTGACAACTTTCGGTCAGGTGAAAATGATGAGTCGGGAATCGAACCCGGGACTCCTGCTTTGATCGCAGGGGTGTTAACCACTACACCATCCGATCGCCTTCCATAAAAGTCCACCATTTAAACTCAGGAGTCCCGAGTTCGATTCCATACTAGTCGCCATTTTCACCTGACAGAAAGTTATCACATGGTAGAAATAATTTTATTCTTTGACATTGTTAAATATAAACAACTTCTGGTCGATTTAAATTTAATTCATTCCCCTCCCTTGAGTTCATAAGGGAGGTAGAGTTTTTATAAAACTGATAGCACTCAAGAAAAGATTTCGCTGGTATCCACAAAAAGGAGGCTAAGTTAAAGCTCTAAAAAACTAAATTATATCAGTGTTGACATCTACCAATTCTCTCTTACCAAACTTGACCAATGTGATTGGATAACCTGTACACTGATACTTGACAATTTGAATTTAAAACATTAAGGAACTCCGGAAGAAATTCTTCTTGTCGCCGAACAAAAGGATAAATTACGCGTCATCAATGTTACCTTATCATATATGTTACACTATCATATTTATATGTGATAAATGATATTGGTACAAAGTGAAACACGTCGGCAAGGCCACCTGGAAAAATCCGTTTAATCTGTTTTCTTCTTGTTTGAAGAGCGTCTATTATGTTACGGTGAATAAAAATGGGAGACGGGACCGAGATTCAAATTCGGTACCTTGATATTAGCGCGCTAATGCGCGTACCAACTGCGCCATCCCGTTCGCCTCCCGACCTTGTCTACCATTGATATTCAACTTGTGAGACCTAAAGACATCTGAGGTGGTCTCATAGAGACCACGTTCCTCATATCAGGCGATTCCCGTAGAAAGTACTTTGTTTTGGGTCGTATTATCCAATTCTGGTTCACAAACACACAGAAATCTCTTAAATTGCGGTGGACCTCACCGCCAGATAGCAGATTAATTTTTTTATGTTGAATAAAAATGGAAGACGGGATGGCGCAGTTAGTGAGCGCGTTAATCTGAGAATCCCGAGTTCGAATCTCGGTCCCGTCTTCCATTTTCATTTAACATAACAAAATTAATCTGCTATCTGGCGGTGAGGTTCACCGCAATTTAAGAGATTTATATGTTATATATTTCTCTTTCACGTCTTCAAAGGTGTCGTAGGCATTTGGAGCCGAGTAGACGTCGACACGATGCTGCAGGGAGAAGTTCATCACAAGGTATTTGTGTAGTGTTGGACTCCATAGCGTATTCAACATTTTTGTGTTAGGTAGACTACGATGCATTTTCTTGTATGTTACGACCATTACACTGTTGGAAAATTGGACTTAATGTCTTTAGCATTCGGTCAGGTGAAAAAGGGCGAAGAGCCGGGAATCGAACTCGGGATCTGCTTTGATCGCAGGGGTGTTAACCACTACACCACCCGTTCGATTCCTACGTCGTCGCCATTTTCACAGAACCAAAAGTTAACAAATATCTTCTTCACTTGTAGGATACCCAGAATAAATACACGCATTAGTGTTCTTTTTAAATCAAAATCTCCGGGATACGTTGTGTCTTATGAAATGAAGTTATGAAGTAAAATACGAAAAATAAATGTGACTTGTAATTCTTGATATAACTCAAGAAGTAAACTAACAGTGTTATCCATGTTGCACTGTTGCACCCCAAGTGCAAAACTTTAATAATAATAGTAATAATAACAATAATAATAAATTATTAATCTCCAAGTGAGCAATGCTCGATGACAGATGGAATACGTAATAGTCATAATACTATAATTTGAAATTTAAAAAAATCTTCGCCCGAATATCTATAAAATACTCACATACGAAATAAAATGCTTAGAAAATTTGTACAAAATAAGCGAGAAGGATAATACACCTAAGAAATTAAAAAAAATTAAATTAGGTCTATAAGTGTGTATATTCACATACGTATAGAAACACATTTTCACTTACAAACACATACAGACACACACTTATACGTACAAGCACGCTTCAATGTACACACATATACCATTACTCCTCCTGTAACATTAATGTAAAAATAATTTCTATAATATAATTAAAAGAAATTAATAACTATAAAAAATAACGTCAAAACAGGATGGCTGTGAACAGTCAGTCACACTACGCTACACTACACACTACACTACACACTACACTACACACTACATTACACACTACACTACACTACACACTACACTACACTACACACTACACTACACTACACACTACACACTACACACTACACTACACACTACACTACACACTACACTACACACTACACTACACTACACACTACACTACACACTACACTACACACTACACTACACACTACACTACACACTACACTACACTACACACTACACTACACACTACACACTACACTACACTACACACTACACTACACACTACACTACACACTACACTACACACTACACTACACACTACACTACACTNGACAGATTTCTCAGTAGAGGGATTGCACTGGGCATCATTGAGGTTAGGTTAGTCCGTGTATAACGCACTCGCAATGGGTGCTACGCGTTCATTGCAAATATTATCTTCGTCTGAAAGCTCGTCATATGAACACTAAAGATACATTTCCTTCGACAATCCGATTATATAATGATAAACTGGTGATATTGCGATATATACACACGAATACAAACAAGTTATTTGTTGATATATTAGTAGTTCTTTATATTCAATTATTGTAGTTTCGTTAACTTTTTCAGTTTGCAAAGGTCATGCCCGAATCGTGCATCCTGCATGCAGCAAAGATGTTCCATTTACTTGATACTCTTTCCCGGTGCAGTGGGAAACTTACGCGGAGCAAAAGCATATTGGATACATTTGGTGGTTTGCATTTGGTATATATTCCAGTGGCCATTCAAGTATAACAATATTTTACAAATAAAGAGTCTCTCTCTTTGATGAATGATGACATATATCATAATCGCAAAAGGCTGAGAGAAAAAAAAACGACAGCAGGTACTAAAATCGAACAACCGGATGAAAGCCATTTGAAATATTGTTAAAAATTACACGTTAATTTGTGAAAATCACGAAGAAAATATTTCTCTACTACACGATGGCAAAATCGTATCAAATACTCAGGACATCGCAAATTTGTTTAATTCTTACTTCTCAGGAGTAGGTAAAATAACAAACTCAATCAATCCAAATCACTGTTCTCCAATTATATCCAACCACGTACCCAATTCTATATTCACTTCCGAAACTAACGCCAGTGAAGTCATGAGAATCATCTACTTGTGTATATTTACTAGGTACTATTACTACTACTATTATTATAATTATTATTATTATTTTATCTTCTGTTTCTGTTTTCAGAAATTGTTGGTCAGATGGGATGCGGGGTATAACAGGTATTCTCACCCCAAATAATGCCACAATTTAAAAATCTTCTATTCTACAGGTGTTGTTATTATTATGGGCTTATTTCTCAGCATAGCTGATAAGTATTTCGAAACGCGTTCTAGGAAGTTCCACTTCCCTTAGGCCGCGTGTCTTTGAGAAATTCTTAGGCGCACACTTTCCGGATAATATGAACCGTCCCCAGAATCGCTATTTTTCGGACATCAGATAGATCGGTCTTTCCAGGAATTTTCTGAAGATTGTCTTCTATATATATGCTCACTGTTCCCGTGGCTCCGATAATTATAGGGCAGACTTTTGTCTTCATTACCCACTTTATTTGGCTTCCAATAGCCAGGTCTTTATATTAGAGCCGTTTTTCTGCCTCTTTGCTTACAACATTCATGTTGTTGGGAGCAGAAACATCAATAAGAAAACATTTCTTACTCTCCTTATTCTTCAGAAGAATGTCAGGGCTATTTGCATTGATTGTCCTGTCAGTATTTATTGGTTGATCCTAGAGAATTGGGGCTTTCTCATTGGAGTTCACAGAACTAGGTTCGTGTTCATACCAGTTTTGTTTGACAGTGAACCCGAAAGCTTTACATATATGCCAATGTATATATTAACATAATCTGTTATGTCTTACCAATTACTCATTCTTAGTCAAAATGTGACATCCTGAAACTAGATAGTCAATTGTTTCTTGCTTCTCTCTACATAGTCGGCGTAAGACATCTGTGACCTGATCTAATATCATTTTTTCGTAGTTCCTGGTCCTTATTGCTTGGTCCTGATTAGCAGTAACCAGAGCTTACGTTTCTTCTTTCAGATTACCATTTCTTAGCCATGAAAATAATACTCCTTCATTAACACCTTCAGCGGTAATCCTTTCGGTAAATTGACCATGAAGATTTTTTTATGAGTGCTTGAGTTGTTGATTGGCTTGTGTAGTGTTTGGCTTGTGTAGTTCTTTGGCTTGTGTAGGGTGCAGTTTTTCTACATTATTATTATTTTCTCTGTAATTCACAGCAACATTTGCTGGATTTCTTCGAGTGGACGGTCCTAAAAGACAAGTCAACTCAAACACTATTGTAACAAAAGAAATTATATTATAGACCTATCTTCTCCAGGCTGCTTTTGAGCTTCTTAGAGATTAGTCCACTTGCCGAGATGACGACCGGTACTATATATGTACTCCTCTTTGACGCCACATTGTTTTTATTTCCTCCGCAAGAGCTACATATTTCTTGATTTTGTCGTTCCAGGTTGTCTGCAGGTTGTGGGGGCTCGGGATGGCCACGTCTATAATATATGTGGTAGATGAGGATCGTTCAATCAGAATAATATCAGGCTTGTTGCAGGGTATTGGTTTGTCAGTTATTACGTTTCTGTTCCAATATAGTTGATGAGTGGCGTTTTCAATAACCGCAGCAGGCTCGTATCTATAGTAGGTAGTTTGGTCCTCATGCAGTTGGTACCTTTGACCGATGGCTTGATGCACAATTTTGGCTACTTGATCATGACGCTTGAGGTAGCTCGTTGGCGCCAGCATCCTACAGCCAGATGTTATATGCTGAATCGTCTCTCTTGGTTCTTTGCACTTCCTGCAGATGTCTTCAACCTTGCTTGAATGTTCTTCTGCCTTGCTTGACCATCTGGTCACTAGCTGGTTCAGGTGTTCTTGCTGCGATGAAATGCAAATATCATCATTGTTGCGCAAATTATGAGGACTATACGCGTCGTCCGCCAGGCGAACAGCTTCATGCAGTGATGTCGACTTTGTGAAGAAAAAATCTCTCCGGTTAGCTATTTGTGTCATATGTAACCTGCGTATGTCAACAAGCTCACGTTCTCCGGCACTTCTCGGGATGCATATTCTCTCAATGGCAGCCTTGGGATGGTGTGCCCGATATTTAGTTAAGATAACCCTTGTTTTGCCCGATATTGCGTCAAGATCCGTTGTGGTCCATTTAACAGTGCCAAATGTAAATGTAAGGACTGGCACAGCATAGGTGTTGATCGCTTGAAATGTATTCTTCCCATTCAGCTTTGACTTCAGGATTCCGGATAGTCTTTTATAGTACTCAGTAGTAATTTCCGCCTTGATTTCCTTACGACAAATACGTTTTGCTTGCAGAAGTCCTAGGTATTTATAGGTATCCGTTTCATTCATCCCCTCCATATAGGCACCTCCCCCCATTTCAAACCCAGATGCTAGCGTTTTACCTTTTTCAATTTTTAGAGTTCTACATTTATCAAGCCCAAAAGTCATTTTAATATCATTGGAGAAGATTTCCGTTGTTCGGAGGAGTTGCTGCAATTGGTGATCTGTTGAAGCATAGAGCTTGATATCATCCATGTACATCAGGTGACTGTGCAAATATTTCACTAGGTTACCGCATTTGATCTTGAATCCCTATCCTGTTGATAATGGGTTAAGAGCCATACAAAACCACAGGGGACTTAGGCTGTCCCCTTGGAAAATGCCTCTTCTTACATCGATAGGTTTTGTAAGAAAGCTGGCTCCACTAGAATTAACTTGGAGTACTGTTTTCCACGAGGACATGAGATAACGTAAGAGTCTTACGATATGCTGGTCTATTTTGTAGATTTCCAGGACCTGCATTAGCCAGGAGTGAGGCACTGAATCAAAAGCCTTCTTGTAATCGATGAAGGCTGTATGTATATTTCTGCACTTGATAATTGCTTGTTCTAATACCACCGAGTCAATTATCAGGTGTTCCTTACAGCCTTGCGACCCCTTGATGCATCCCTTCTGTTCCTTTGCCAGCACATCATACTCAGCCAAATGGTCGTACATCGCTGTAGCCAAACAAGAGGTCAACACTTTATACATTGTACATAGGCAGGTGATAGACCTGTAATTAGCAGGGTTATCAGTTTGACCTCCCTTACGGAGCAGGTATGTAACCCCCTGTGTGAGAAAGCTCGGTACAGTATCGGGGTTTTGGAGGAACATATTAAAGAAGAATGCCATTTTCTCGTGGGTACAGGTGAGTTTCTTAAGCCAAACGTTGTGGATGTAGTCTGGGCCACTAGCTTTCCAATTGAGAGTTTTCTTTACAGCTTCTATGATCATTTCCTTAGTAATTGTCACTGACGACATTTCAGGCACCTGTAGCTGTCGTGCAGTCTCTTTCTTGATCCACAAAGCTTCCCCATTGTGTTCCACTGGATCCGACCATATGCCTCCCCGAAACTTCTCCATACTCTCCTTTTCCGGGGGGAGAGGATTGGTTGGCGAGCTGCTCATTTCGGGCTGTTCTAAGGCCCTTGTAGTAATTTTTCTGGCTCGAGCGAAATAAGTTATTTTGCGTTCTCCTTTGATATGACTCCCGATATCTCCTAAACCTCCTTGAATTGGCAGAAAGGTTTTGCTTCAGCTTGTCAAGAATTTCCTCGTATGATGATTCTCTTTTCGGTGAGTATTGATCTATCAAAATACTTTTTGTACCTGCTGTTTTCTGAAATGGATTTTGGGAAGTACTTCTAGGACGGGACAGTGTCTTCTATTAGTCCATACTTCCTCCAGAGTTTCCGATGTATATTATTAGCAACCTGATTGTGACTGTGGGTGTAATCTGTGTTTGTTCATAGAGTGCATCCTTCTGTGATGTCTGTATAGTTTCTGGTTTAATTTTTGCATCTTCTACATTTGTCGTCTGCTATGTCTGTGTCTTGCAATATAAATTTTCTATAGTATTTTGTGCTTATTACTTGGTCATAATTTGGCATAAGAAATCCCTCCGTTTCCGAGTATAGATCCCCTTTTGTAAACCAGGCGTTCGACGCAGCTTTGTCGACATGATGCTCATCTAGATCATGAGGATGTCTACCATGAAGTGGTTTAGATTTCCATTGGCTAATTCTCTGACTGATTTCAATGTTAATTTGGTTGTGGAGAGTGGTCTTCTGAATTTAAAGGAGTATTTTTCATGTCAGCTGCACATATGGTCAAAAAAGTTAGATTCTTCCGTCCTCTTGTGAAAGAATTCGGATTTACTTTATTTGTGAACTGTGTAGGTTCTTCAAATGGATTATGCCCCTACCTCCTTCCCTGCAAGGCAGACTCTGTCTTTTACATTTGAGCTTCTGTTGTGTGACCTTTACTTCGTCATGATGGTCCTGAAAAAATGCTGTAGGTTTTCTATATCTGTTAGTGTCCATGAAACTACTCCAAATGAATACGTGAGGATAAGAATGGCAAATAAATTAATTGGTTTTGTTGAACTTCGCCCATGTAAATCTGTACGCATTAATTTTACGACACGATCTTCAAGTACCTCAGTTAGTTGCTTTTTTATGCATGTATGGTGTATGCATCAAGATTTTTGTAGTCCCAGATATTTGTACAATTCATTTATCTTCCATNGTCTACAATGAAGTGGTTTAGATTTTCATTGGCTAATACTCTGTCTGATTTCAACGTTAATTTCATTTGGTTGTGGAGAGTAGTCCGCTAAATTTACAGGAGTATATTTCATGTCTGCTGCACATATGGTCTTGTAAAAGTTAGATTCTTCCTCCCTCTGGTGAAAGAAAGCTCGGAGTTGCTTTATTTGTGATCTCAGTAGGTTCTTCAAATGGATTATTCAAATTCTTCCTCTTTCCTTAAGGGGCATACTGTGCTTTTCTACATTTGAAGTTCTGTGGTGTGACCTATTCTTGATCATGATGGTCCTGAAAGGAATGGCAAATTATTACTATTATTATTATTGTTGTTCTTTGTCAATTCTCAGTTGAAGTTTGGGTAAGAAGAGGTACGGGGCACATGTCAAGCACTCCACTTTGATTGGATTTAATATTTTCAAAAACATACGGACAGTTTGACATATATCCAGAATGACAGCTTTTTGCATAAGTAGGAAAAGGTGTTGAGGAAGGTTCAGTTTCTCAAGATTATTATTATTATTATTATTATTATTGTTGTTGTTATTGTTGTTATGCCTACAACTTGGTCATAAGAAACCTTACTCACTAATTATTACTCTTTAGATGAGTGATACAGGTTTTCTCTTCTATGTCTTAAACAATTTCCATCTCTGACTTCCCCATTTCAAACCTTTGTTTGATGTCGGTCACCTCCATTACCAATATTCCTCTGATACATTTTCTATTCTTCCTCTCTCTCTCACATAGCTGAGATCGCCATATATCCCTTTCGTCTGTTGGGGATTCCTACATGGCGATTCGCGCCTTCCCGACACGGAGCGCTGGCGTCGAGTGCGCGAAGCATGACGTAGTAAATCACTCGCTTTTGGAGGCAGACGGTAACACTGCATGGATCGTGGTTCCGCACATCGCCGCCAGGGCCAGTGCTACCAACCGCGTGCTTCCAAACCGCGGAGGCAGCCAGTCCTCTGTAATGCAGTGGTCGCAGCGGCTAAATGGCACGGAAGCGAACAATTTACGCGGAGAGCGAGGGTAGGGGCAACGAACTCTATCACTCATGCTCAGCGTAGTACGATTTTGCAACGCTAAATGCGCTGGTGTATCTCCCAGCAATAGGCTGCTAGTGCTGTTGTTGTTTGTTCAGTAAATTTACATTTTGGTGATTTATCGATGGGACGAGAATGGGTCGGATTCATGGTTGTATCGATAATGATGTAGCCCATCGTGGATTGGGAGTATTGTTTGTACAGCGTTTATGTTCGGTCGAAATATTATAGTCTGGTAATACATTGTACTCGTATGTTGATTTCTGTAAATCTAAATAAACCCAGCAAACAGCATTTATGTTGGGTAGAGGCGGGTTTTTCTTATGTAGGCTCTTATCAAAGGGGCGAAATCTATTGAAATAATAAATCTCGAAATTAGTGTGATTTTATTACTTTCAATTTACAAATAATATTTTCTGAATAATATATAGTTTATAATAATACGTACTTGTGAAATATGTTTTTTGTATTTTATTAAATACAAATTTGTTGGTACAATGTTTATGTCATAACATGTAGCGAACTACTTTTATACTTATCTTAGGTGTGTACTGAAATGTTAATACCACCTCTGCCTCAGGGCCCTTCATCGGAATTGAATGGGACGACCCCTTGCTTGCTTCCAGAGAGTAAATTAGTTTATTGTCCTCCTTTTGCTTTTTGACAATAATTATTTTTTTATCACTTCCTCGTATGAAATTTGAAGTTTACAGTACCATGAACTTACTCACTTTCCTCTCGCATCTCGTGCCTTTTCTTCTCTAAGCGAGGTTGCATTAAGTTTCACGTATTTTCGTGTGAAAGTCCAACCGCGTTGTTTCTCTGCGTCCATTAAGCCCTATGAGAAGTGTCCGCTAATGTGACCTTTTTCCTGCTCGACTTTATCCGCTCCACCGACCTCATCGCTCTTTGATCTCTCTCTCTCTCTCTCTCTCTATTCCCTTTCCCTTTATTCTCTCCAGGATAGTTCTCACAAAGCAGAGTCCCGTGATGTAATTACAGATCCTGCTGCAATCTGTGGAGAACCCGTCGCGTCATCAAAAGTTCTTCCGGGGGATTTTGGCACGTAACGAGGGATCATCCGTGGGATTCCCCTCGGCCGACACCTGTGGCTGGAACGGGGGAGCGTTCAGAAACGTCACCAACTTACGAACCAAAGAGGTGGACGTAGAGCGTCCGTCCGTCCGCCCTTCCTTCCTTTTGACGCTAACGAACTGACTCCGCAGATGTCACCGCCCTTTTGCCATCCGCTGTCCTCGGCTGCAGACTCACAATGCTAATATGGTTGCTGGTTTACATGAGATGATTCAATTTAATAATTTAATTCCCACCGTAACCCTCTCTGCTATTATCCTCCTGCTAATGTCGGATTTTCCAAACGGAAACATCATTTAATACTTTTGTTATTATGAATCTCGAATTTCGAATGCATATTATATCTACGATATGTTTTGAAATAATAAATTGATAACGGTACGCCTTTTTAAATTTATAAGTATTAAATCCGCCACTGCCCTTAGGCCATTAATTGAAATTGATGGGATGGTCCCTTGTTTCTTTCTGGAGAGTAAACTTAGTTTATTATCCCCCACGTGGTGATACGCATTTTGCAATTGCTTTTTTGACTCTTAAGTTTGTTTATTTATAATTAAATCAGTAAAATAAAAGATATATCTCTATTATATTGGATTGGCGTCGTTTCGAAATTTCATTCGATTTTATCTGGATTGAGGGTAATGTAATATTCCCATTATTCGCAAAAAACATTTAATTTGAAATTGTTAAACCGACTTTCTTTATTAAGCAAATGCGAATTACAGAACATCAGCGTAATATAAACACACCACAAATAATGTTATTTCATTACACCTTTCAAATTTGTATCATTCAATAGATTTAGAAAATATTTTAATCTTATTTCGGGATTACTATTTAGGGATTAATATTTAATGATTAGCCCAAATTAATCTGTTACCTGGCGGTGAGGTTCACCGCAATTTAAGAGATATAAAGTTGTTATTGCGTTGTGGTTACATTATTATTAATTGTATATGTGGGATGCCAATGTTTTGTGTGAGGTATCAACTGTTGATTGGCTGTGATGTAATTGTAAAGCTTTAGCCCTGAAGGACAAATAAAAATCCGAAACTTTGGTAATATAAATATTGATTACATTTTTTACCTAAATACTCGACAACCTTTATCTTAAATTTATGATAAGTTTTTTTTTAGTAAAACAGAGGATTTTATGTCCCTACGTAACACCATTGCCTCATTACGAAAGAAAGGCTTGTCTCAAACACTCTTTAGTCCTCCAATCAATGCGAGTTCCGAGAGGAGAATAGAATTTGTAATGATGTAGGACACATTGAAGAGCTCCTCTTCATGATGCAAAGCGTCGAAGCTATGTCTCTTATCTTGAGTGACGTTTCTCTCTGTAAACGAGTGAAAATGAACAGCATTCTGGCGACTAGAAACGCAGAACGAACATTCGAGAGGACGGAGAACTTATCACTTGTCTTCTCCTTCGATGTGTCCATATAAATATGGACTGCTCGATTGTGTTAGTTACAAGTATGTCAGAGTTATTCAAATAGTTATATTTGCATGTTTGCAAAATACATACATGCAAAATTTTACATTCGAATACATGGTATTACATTTACAAACTCTAATATATCCTTATTTAGCGCTTTTCACTTCACAAAAATCGGTATCAACTGAAAAGGGCGCTACTGTTTTTCTTTTTTTTTTCGTAAAGAATGCCTCGAATGAAAAATTGCAAAGAAAGGTCTCAACTTTGAGCGCTCATGTCTTGGTTCTTGTCAATGAAATTATTAAGAACCAAATTTGTTCGACATTGTGTCAGCTACACCTTCTTTTGATATCTCACGTAGGTTTTGAGATATTTACAAAATTCCGTTTTGTCCTTCCTTTTGACCACCCCTAAGGGCAGCCCATCTGGAATTTTCGATTTTCCCCTCATAAAGTGACCCCAAAACCTAACTTTCTGCCAAGTTTCATCTCTGGAGGATTTTTGTCAAGGTTTTTACAAAATCTATTTCTGGTGTAATAGTTCGGCAGTATTACGTTCCATTGAACTATTACACAATTGAACTATTACACAAATTATGGGCTCTAATGACCTCGTTGTTGACGAGCCCTAAAGCCCCAACAAAAAAAAATTACACAAGTTCTTGCGGTTTATAAATACAAGTTTGTTGCTATTCTGTTGCTATTCTAGCACGTAGACAGCTTTTTTTAATGTCACCACCAAGAGAACTGAAATGTTTTGACCACCCTCGCCTTAGGGCCCTTGATCGAAATTGATGGGATGCTCCTTTGCTTGCTTACGAAGAGTAAATTAGTTTATTGTCCTTCACATGGTCATACGCGGTTTTAACTATTTTTTACTAGAAATTTATTTTATTTTATTACTGTATTTGCGCATTTTCTCCTAGACATGTCCGTAATGTTTCCGATGATTTTTTAAATTTTAAATTTCCTTTCTTTCTCATGCTTCTCTGCCAGATTCATCTGGTAGGATCCATTTACGAAGGTATTGTGTAGTGCGCTCTGAAAAGCCGGGACTAGTCATTTCTATGATATTGAACCATTCAGGAGAACTTAGAATTTGTTAATAAAAAAGGGCAAACGAAAATTACCTTACGAACACCTTGTTAGACGTCCCCGGATTTATTTTTTCTCATCAATCTACTTAGCGGTGTGTTAGCTCAAAATTGTTTTATAGAAATGACTTGACTACATAGACTTGATACCTATAGTCTTGACTCTTATTGTTAAATAATTATTATTATAAAGATTTCTCTGATGTAATTGATGACCAATGAGTTGTTGAAGATCCACATCATAGACAGCGTATACAACACAACCTTTTTATGATTGTGTAGTATTCATTGAATAAATATATTTGATTAAATAGGTACTTAGTAGTTAAAAAGCACCTTGGTTTTTTATATTAATAAAGAAGCATATTCTTTAATAATAATACATATATTTATTGTCAAAACAGCTGTATTACAACGTGGAGGAAAATAAACTAATTTACTCTCCAGAAGCAAGCGAGGGGACCATTCTATCAATTCCGATCAAGGGCCCTAAGGCAGAGGGGGATTTGATATTTCATCTCAGTGGCAATATAAGAATAAAAATAGTTCAGTACTTGTTATAATAATAACAGATTACCAGCAAATTTGTGTTCAATAAAACAAAAAATGTTATTTCACGAGTACGTGTTATTATAAGCTACAGATTATTCGGATTATTTTTCAATTCCTTGAGTGCAATCTTCGAGGCATTTATTTGTCAAACGTATTAATCTTAATTAAAACCACTCAGTATACCTTAGAATTTAAAACGTTAAATCTAGTGATCTGTAATGCCCAAAATGTTGGTGACCTTTCTTAAGGTTGTTCCAGAACTCCAAGTTAGTCAAATAACTGAGATGCATAATAGCTTAACATACTACTAAACATGTACTACTATTCAAAGTAAACTTGCATCACTTTCGTGATTTAAAAGTTGGCCTTTTTCTAAAACTTTGTGTTTACTTTATAAGATACAATGCATTATACCATCAAATATATTTGCAATTGTTTCATTGCCGGTGTGATGTTTTTCTAGTTGAAATGACATGTTACTCTGTTTATTTATGTTGATTTCAGATGTTGTAGTGATTTGATTGTACCTAAACTATACAACTACCATAAACTTCGTGACCGCCTCCCCCCCACCCGCGTGTTCTGCGTGTTTTCTCGCGTGTCACGGACGGTTTGTTGCCTCAAGAGAGCTACGGCCTTTGGGCTAATTGGGCGTGTTACACTGCATTGCGTATTCACAGCTGCCAGTAGCATCAAGCCTCAGCACTCAAGGACAAGGGTCTCTCCATTAATTAGGTTTCGTCAATTGCGTGATAGAATTCACTGCTCCTCGTAGTACATGGACCTAGTAGTAGATCCAAGGGAAGGGGAGCTAATTTGACTTGACTTTGTGAAATACATAAAGTAGCCCGTTAACGAACTCGTTAATTTTTTTTTTTTCATTTGATTTAGAACCCTACTCCTAGTTAACATCACCGGGATTTACTTTAGTTGACACTGCTTATCCTTTCCGTTGCATTTCATCGCGTATGGTAAAGGATTTTTATTCACAGCGCTATGATATTCTATACACAAGTGCATTTCAAACGAACCGCGCAAATATAATTAGATTGAAAACTGAATTATGCCCCATTGTACATAAAAAATAGAAACATCCATAAAGAACTAAAATTTCAAATAATAGAACAGTCAATAATAAACTCCTCGAGCAATTCCTACTCTGGTCTTCTTCATGTCTCTGATGCCATTCACTTCAAACTTAGAATTTCATTAAATTTACCTACACGCATTATGAAAATACACCCTTATCATAACTTTCTCATCCACATTAGCAACTCATAAGAAACTCTCATAATCAATGTCCATTGAATCATTTCGGCATGCTCTCTGCGTTGCAAATTCGAACATCAACTGTAGAGCAGAAAGGCTGAGCGGTGAATTTTGCACCCACTTTACAAAAAATTACAAAAACAAAAACAAAAGGGAACCCCGCGAACGCGAAGAGGCGAAGAAGAAATAACAAGATGGATAAAAAGAAGAGAAAGAACAAGAAGGTTAGGAAGAAGAAGGTGTTGATGATGATGAAGACGAAGATGGAGAAGAAGCAAATGATGAAGATGAAGAAAAAGGAGATGATGAGAAGATGAAGAAGAAGGAGATGAAGATGATGATGCCACAAAGATGCTACCTGTCTCTTGTATTTCTCTTATCAATCGCGTTTTTAATTTATTTATTTGGACGAGTTTTTCTAATGTAATCTTTCCGCTTACACATGATTCCCAAAAAACTAAAGGACTTCTCGGAACTCATCTCACCCTCCCGACTCACTTTCCGGGACAGCCGGTGTATAGCAATGACTTACCTACCAGGCACTGTCCCACAGCACTAAAACTTTTTCCATTTGAAGTTTAAATTTGATATTTTTAAGTTTTCTTGGAATCTACATAAAGTTATAACGAAAATTAGTCCAAACATGAAAACACGAATGCGACGAAAACCAATAAAAGCAAGATAACACATTTAAGAAACCGTTCGTAATTATCCATTTCGGCCGAATTTTAGACTTTGGATATGAAGAATGAGCCTGTACTTATTGTAGTTAATTGTTGTAGTGAATTTTATCTAGTTTAATTTTACAAATAAATATATTCTTCGTTAGGTGAACAGATTTTTTTATAATAAATCAAAAACAAAACAAAAATGGCGCGATATTTGGAATTTTTTTAGGGTTTTTTTTCCTTCATATTTCCTGAACTTTTTCGAGGGGACAAAGTTCAAATTCTTCAAAACCGTCACTACAACTCCAAAACTTTCCAGGTTGTCCGTTTTTTGAAACCTGAATGACTAAGACTACGATTCACAATTCAAGTAATTATAAAATAACTTTATAACTTGGAAAATAATAATAATAATAATAATAATAATAATAATAATAATAATAATAATAAGGAAATATGACTTACTTATTTGATATTGAATGAAGGTTAATGTGATAATGTAAACTTGAAGAATGAAATTGATGGTCTTTAATTTATGACACGTAGACTCTAGAAGGTTGTAATTCTAAAACTGATTTATAATTTATTATTATTTGATAATGTTGTCAACATTTCACAGTTACTATGTATTTTTATACAGTAAAGGTTTTTGACAAATACATACTATTATCAAATCTACAAACAACTCCAAAAATTAATAATATGTTCTTACTAATAAAATTACTAAGAAGTTGAAATTAATTCTAAACATAGTTGCTACTGCCCATAGGACCGTGTTGAATTTTGATTTATTGACAACATTCCATTGTTATTTATATTTAATCTAAATAAAGATTTTGTTATTGTACAAGGGTATCCGTCAAATTATTATCCTTTTCAGTCCAATAATATTCATTTTACTTTAAAGTATTTTTTAATATCTAATAACATCCTGATTTAAGTTTTTATTAGTTATTTCTATTGTTTTCAAAACGTTTCATGAGCATATAATAAAGAAAAGAAAATTACTTGCATTACCTTGTGAACATTTGCTTAGATTTGAGGCTTTTATCATTTCGAATAGATGGGAGTAACCAATATAATAGTACTCATTTAAATTAAGAGTAATATATAATATAAAAGCATATTTGTCTGAAGAGAGAATTAATTTTTGGTGGGTCAAGCAACTAAAGAAAACGTTTTTCTTCAATGTTTTTTTTCACAAATAGAGAAAAAAAATTTATTTGCATTCCACTTTCCGTTACATTATTTACATGTCAGTAAAACTTTGAATCGAAAGGATGTTTCATTTTGAATCGAAAGGATGTTTTATTATGTTACGAAAGTTGGTTTTTATACATTTATTTTAATCCATTTCATGGAAGCAGCGGAATTTTTATTTTGCAAGTACATCACTAGAAACTCGTTCTGTAATCCGTACAATGTCTAAACTCCATTCAAAGTTCCTACGCGTGTTAAAACACAAATTTCATACGCTCGATATTTAACGTTTTTTACAAATTTCATACGCTCAATATTTAACGTTTTTTACAAATTTCATACTCTCGATATTTAACATTGTCATTCAGCGACACATAATGACTTTTTCTCTCGTAAGGGCGAAACGTAATGACCCTGCCGTTGACGAGCCCTAAAGCCCCACAAAAAAAGAATCTCTCTTGTTCACTACCAATGAAATCTGTTTTTTTAAAGGCAAATGTCAATAGTATCTCTCTCCATCTCCCGTTTCAGTTCGTACGTGTGGGAATATCATAATAAATAATGAGTGTTCAAATACTTTTTTCGGAATACTTTAAAAGTTCTATCATTACTGATTATTATTTATTTATAATAGAAGTGAATATGAGTTTCAATTCCTCACTGTATGTCATTTTTTGTTAATATTACATATTGTAAATTCCTCTTCTACCACATCACATCATTTTAATTGCGCTTTTAATGCCAACAGATTAGAATGGAAATTTATTATCATGTATATTGTATTTATTTTATTTTTTCGTAATAGTTAGTAGACAATTTTTATCTGCACTCAACCTCGGCACTGTTGTTTCCATTCGTGTCTGAAGTTCGTCAATCCCCATATTCTACAAATAATATTGCACGAGCAACTCAAATGTAATTTAAATTTTGAAACACTTTGAATTGTCAGATTGTCGTAATATATCGTGGAGTGTTTTTTAAGACTGTTACACTCTCTAAATCAAAAGTTTTCAATATAGATGGTGTTAATGATGTTTTGTTGCCGTAATTCAACATTAAATTAATTGTCTCGCCTCCACACCCTTCGGAGGGCGTTTGCCTATTTAGAACACATTTTGCCAACCGCTGGGCGCATTTGCCACTGTTCCTTGTCCGGAGGAATTTGCTCGTTTCCGTAACTCTTTAATGAGATTTTCTGTAAGTATTTTGTGTGTATTAATTTTAGATTACTGAAGATAACGGCTATGCGGTCAAAAGATGACTCTAATAATAAATATATGGTTGGTGAGACTGAGAAAATTAATTTCATTTCAAAAAATTTCAATCCAAACAACCCTTACGTTAGCCTGTAACCCATAATCTTCATAGTTGTGTTGTATTTAGTCGATAATTGCGTCAGAGCAACGCGATTAAACTCTGCTGTCTCTCAAATCCTTATTCCGTTTCATCTTTCTTGTTGATCCCCATTGTGTTCTCTCGACGCAGAAGCGAAGCATTTGCATCTTCTGTCTTTCATGCAACCACCCTCTTCCACCCTTCTCCACCCTGCTCCGTCCTTCCCACCACTTCATCCTCGTGAGAGGAAATCTCTCGACTCGAGAGGCGGATTAAGTCATGGCTCTGTTTGGGGTGCGTCTTCACGCTCGGTCGGAGCACCTCGAATATTCCCTCCAACATAGAAATACACGTTCTAAAAGTTAAGCTGTTCGCATGGTAGAAAAAAACATGCACGAAAACAGATTACAGGAAATTTTGGATTAATTCTTACTGTAATTAGTAATTTTCCTTTGAAATATGCGTGTTTTCTGTAATAAGCAAAAAAAAAACAAAAAACGAGGTGAGTGAATTCTTGGTCATTGATCCCGTCATTCACAACTGTAATAATATAAATACTGTAATTATATATTTTGACCTCAACTCAATAGCTCCTAAATAGTAGTAATTTACGAGCTAGTAATTTACGTGGGACAGAAACTAAGGAATGTGCATTGTAGGAAATTTTTCTATATTTATATTTACGAGGAGATATTTTCTTCAGAGTACACAGTTTTGTATGTGGTACATCAAAAACACGAAGAGGACGCGATTTGTTGGAATGTTTCGAATTTATTCCATAACAGTGAACGGAATCCCTCTCACGTGACCTGGTTGGGACCGAGAGCCCGGACAGTTACCCATTTGGCCTGCTAGTCTGAAAAATCTATTTTCCTTCAAAAAAAGAACCTACAATGTCATCAGGTTATCACGGATAAACAAGCAAATGATACGTCATTGCAACTCTATATACACACACAAACGAACCCGAAAGAATTGATCCCTAGAAAAATAGACATACGTATATTTTCTATGATTGTCATGGTCAAAATTATGACGTTTATTTATTAAATATTGACATAAACATTTAAAAAAACGTATTTAAATATACATTTTACATTTCAAATCAAACGAAGTAACTGACTAATATTCATACGAAGAGTCCACAAGAGATTACAGCGAAAACTACTATTTTATACATATTTTATTCTATCAACTATTTTTGTTATAAATTTATTATTTTAATGTACAGAGTTTATCTAAAATTGATTATTGCAGTATTTTGTTTATTCGAAAGTCCTATTTTTACTTAACATTTTAATCATTAAATATTGAATGTGACCTGGCGATGTGGTTAACCGCAATTTAAGCGATTTGTTCATGTTGCTTACTTTCTTCCAAAACACAATCCTGTTAAGGTAGCCTTTAAAGCTTTTATTAACTTTTGATGTGACCATCATTGCAAATATACTTACGTTTCCAGGATGATGACCTTCGCGTTCTCCGCAGTTGACATCGCAAAATGTCAGAGAAAAAGTTCTTCTCTGGACTGAACCCTCCACAAGAAAGGCACTTGCAAGGGCATAGCCCAAAATAGGATCTGTCAACTTCTGACAAAAGTTATTGCAACGGTTTTACATAGCGGAAATGAGACACGGAGTTTACACAAATCACGGAATATGGAATACAAAATCAAGGAATAATGCATAGAATATTTACAATATGAGTACAGAGGCACGGAATATCAAAAGTATAAATAGGTATTTTTTTTAAATATAAATATTTGTGTGAATTCTTTTTCTCATGTACGGTATGTAAAACCGTCGCAATAATTATTGTCAGTAGTTGATGATGATGGCCAGAGTAGGGGTGGTAGTTGTGAAGTTTCTTTAATTGATAATAAATACAGTTAATGAAAATACGGTCGTTTGATTCTATAATCATATTCAAGTTTTACAGACGAAATTACAGTATGACTATCTATAATATAGTTCAGTCATTCAGTGTACAAAGTACGGTACACCCAGATGATTTTGGAGACGTAGTGAGCTCCTGTACGCTTTTGCTGGCGCTGATTACGTGTTCAATTTAAATTTTGTTTGACAACCTATAAATTCCTCGCGTTATAGAGGGAAAATTATTTATCTGACAGAAGAAGCATGGGAAGTAATTTGTCGATGTCTTTCGCAGCTTTCTTATAGTGAAGGACCATTTTCTATGAAAAGTGCATTTACATCTCGTTGTACGAAAAGAAACCCCAAAAATAACAAATTCAACACATTCTAATGGGTAGACTATTCGCTTGACGAAAAAAAGCACTGAAATAGATTAAAGATAATTTTGTCGAGTTTCTTTCTGTAATAAGAGTTTTCCATTCAAACCTGCGTGTTGCCAGCAATAAGCAAACAATTTAAAAAACGTGATTTTTTGTAGTCTCTTGATATTTTTTTCATACTTTGTGTAATTTTTCGAAAAAGAAAAGTCCAAAATCTTTATTGACATCTTCCAATACATGAAAGAACAAAGTTTTAGATTTAGTTTTGGACAAAAACTTCCAAAGTGCTGGAGTATAAATTCAACGCCCTCCAACGGGACTGTACTTCACCTGAGGAGAAAAAACGGGTGCTTCTTGTAGCAACTTTCGTCTAGTTTATTGTTAGCAGTAAATATTTTCTTCGTGTAGTGCACAGCTTTCATATAATTTAAAATTACAAAATATCGTGATCTTTCTTGGTTTTTGATTTAAGTTTTTTGTCTTAATTTTTCCCGGACTTTCTCGAGGGGGCAAAGTTGAAATTCGTAATCGGTTCCTTCAAAACCATTAAGGAACAAAAAAAATCATTACTTCTCCAAAAATTTCCGGGTAGAAACACTGTGATAGGACTATTCGTTTTTTCACGTAATAGAATCGATAATGCAGTAGATTGCATTTGAAGTAATTAAATGTAATCAATGATTTCTTTATATAGGAAGGTTATATAAAAGTATACTTGAATGAGGGGGCAGCGGTTGAAATGGTAAAACGGTTCGTGTTTCTTTCGCTTCCAGTGTTTCCAGGCGCTGGAATTCTCATTAAAAAAAGAGGAGTTGAGAGTGACACTGTTTTTTACTCTGGGACCGTGATTTGCATTTCAGCGAAATCAGTCTCACAGACTCATACAAGATGATGATCTCTTGCATCATTAAAATGACTCAGCATAGCTCGAAAAAATCTCTCATTCGCTTTGTGTCGCTCAGGGTTTATATGAAGTGTTCACTGGACGGTCTTCGTGGATAAGTAAAGACATGGTGATTTCTTTTTCTTTCTTTTTATTTATTCATGTACTTACGTAAAGATTTATACTTTTTACAATACACTGTGGGGTTGACATAAATTTGGGACATACACAATGTCTTTTTGTACTCCTGAGACTACAATGTTTCAATAAATTTGACTAAAAAACGAGTTGTTTTTGTAACTTTTGTTGTCAAACTTATAACCGAATGAAATCTAATTCCAATAACTCAACCACTAATACGCGAAATATTAAAGTAGGACATGTAAGAAAAAATATATATAAATAAATATTTTATTTATTTACTTCGGTGTAAAATGACAGCAATTTCATCAAGCTAAGAATAATTGCTCATATTTACGTGTTTTTAAGTGAGGAGTTTTTTAAGTTAGTGCGTTTGAAACGTTGCAAATGTACTTCTTTTTAATCCAAGGTTTGCCTCGATATTCCTTATGGAAGAGATAACTAATATAAGAAAAATATTGTTAGGAAAAAGGACTGCTTTGATTTATCATTTTGTTGTACTAAACAATGAATATTAATTTGATCGATTATTGACACCTAACGTTTTGTGTGCACATAATAATAAATTTATTGTCAAAAAACAGTACAACCTGCGTATGACCACGTGGAGGACAATAAACTAATTTACTCTCCGGAAACATGCAAGGGACCATCCCATCAATTCCGATCAAGGGCCCTGAGGCAGAGATGGATTCAAAAATTTCAGCAAAAATTCCTAGATAAGATAAAAAGTTAGCTACTAGTTATAGTTCTAATAGAATGTAACTATGTTTGTAATTTAACAAAAAAAATTATTTTACATGTACAAATTATCATCAAACTATAGATTATTCTGAGTATAGTGTTTAAAACTCATAAGAGTTGAAAAAACACTAATTTCACGATTTATTGTTACAATAAACACGTCCCTAGACAAAGTCTAGAGAACCTGTATACGAAATCCGCCTCTACCCGAAGGAAAAACGGAGAAAAACCATATAAGTCATCATGTGCAACTATTAATACAGCACTAGAGTTAAGGTCGAATTTAATCACTAAAATATCTTCAATCGGTGTAAATAAACATAGTAACACGTATTTATAGTTATATCAACTTGAAAGAAAAAGACATGTACCACCATTTAAATGAAATAATTGATAATGGTGTAATACATAGCGCCTTATGAAAAGAAACATTTATTTTCGAAAAAAAAAAAACGAACGTTTAAATCGTAAAAGCGATGGAAGTTTATTTTGATTTGCAGTATTTTTACATCAGTTTTATTAATAGGACATTTGAGAAAGTTATTGAATTTGAAAGTGAAATTTATAAATCATGTAACGGTTACGACTGATCGTGATTGCTTTTCTCATGCTCTTGTGTATTTGAAACGAATCAA
>NNCF01128261.1:181307-192938 GCA_002313205.1 Laupala kohalensis
AGTCCCTCAGAAATATGACGAAACAATTTCGACAACCAGTCTTCGTAGAAAATCTATGTATATAAATTAAAAATGTATATGTTTTTCTTTTCTTAGTTTCCCATTAACTTCAAAGCTTTTTTAATTTATAGAAGAGAGTAGTGTCGATTTATTTTCAACATTTCCGTATGTATTACAAGAGTTAATCCATTAACGTTCTGAGAACACAATATAATTAAACACAATATACTCTGTTTTATATCCCTCAATGGTCGTACGTACATACACTGAACACGAAAGCAATTCAACCCATGAGGTCAAAGCGACTTGGTTGGGGTACCGCATGGGTCGCATCTTGGGTTGCGATGGCGCTCGTCCTTATCGTCTCTACTTCAGTGAATTAGACCCCTTTATCGCTACAGGGTGCGTCTACGGAGCTCCTCCCACCGCAGTAAACAAGGCTTTTCCTCCGAGGTCCCCTGACTATCGTCGCCACCGCCCCCCCCCCTCGCTTTTACACCCGCTCGCCCAACAACAATCGCAGAGCAACTCTAAATTAGATTGTGGTTTGATTGCGCCACGGAAGCTAGAGATTAAATAACAGAGACCAAATAACCTCAGCGTTATCAATGAAGTAAGATAATTGAAAATAAACGCATTGTTTAGGACGGTTATAAAGTATATTAAAAAGAAAATCCATGTTCAAATCCAATGACATAATTTGAAGAATAGCAGTTGCTCTTGTGTGAGTTTGGTATGTCACATCGTGTATGATTGGAAATACTTTGTTTCCCAACACTTCAAATCAACGTTATGAATTATTCCTTCTCTGGTTTTCTCCGAGGTGTATTTTATCTACTAAAGACTGGATTCTATTTCAGACACTAAATCAATAAATTTTGACATATTTTGGTAGTTTTAATGGTCACATTATAAGCTAGGATAATACTTGAGTTTTGGATAGAGATGTACATAAAAAGACGCTTTTCAGAAATGATTAACAAAACATTACAAGTGAAACAGTAAATTTACGAACTGACACAAATACTTTATGTTCTAACTTCATCTTGGTTAGTTAGATGATATAAATAGTTTTGTTTTATCATTGTTTACATAATGTTGACATATTTGTAGGACTTAGGGCACGTGTCCATGTAAATGCATTGATATTATTGAGAAACACATAAATCATAAATCAGTTGACGCAATGTTGTGTGTCGGAGATTAAAAGACATTTCAAATTTACCAAAAACTATCGTATTTATTAGTTTAGTGAATATCAAGATGGCAGAAAAAATTAGTGTTGTTTTGGTAATGAAAGACCCAGTGTTGTATTTAAAAATAAATATATTTTGTAGGATGAACATAAGAACTTGTGTGTTCAACGGCGAGAAACATGTTATAACTATTTTTATCTTTATTGTTAAGTACTATTTTAATTCTTATTTATCTTAGGAGTGTAAAGCTGAAATGTTAAATCTCCTTCTGACAAAGGACCCTTGATCGGAAATAATGGGATGATCCCTTGCTTGCTTCCGGAAAGAAAATTAGTTTATTATCCATCACGTTGTCACACGTAGTTTGTAACTGTTTTTTAACACTAAATTTATTTATATTTACAAGTAAATTATACCATTTACTGCCCCTAATAGACGAACCGAATCAATCGACGTAACCACGATAACGACTTCTTTCTGTCTGACATTCACTGTTCTAGTTTTGTCGACACGTTTTGTTTCAAAAGTAAAGAGAGATCTGTTATTTTTTATTGTAGTATTGGTAACTGGAAATGTAGCTATTGAAGCTTACGTTCATGGAGCGATAGAAGACAGGGGGTTATTGTTAGTAGGTGGACCGGGTAGCTGGGTTTACCAACAACTTCGACCCACGTGGTGGTGTTCGTAGGAGCAGAGTCATAGTTATTCATACTAGCAGGAGGTGGATAGAGGAAGGAGGGTTCGTTTTCCTACTGTCACAGCTATATAAACTAGGTTCAGTACACTTAAAAATGAATTAGCGTGACGGGATGTCGAAGAGCGTTTAGAAAAAACCGACGAGGTTGGGTAGATAAGATCACTTCTGCAAAATTCGTGAAAGGAAACGAAAATCAGACTTGTTTCCCAGTAGATCAATCAAGGACTGCAACAATTTGCCTGCGGATGTTGTGGGAGCGCTATCGGGCTCAGCAACCTCTCTTAAATTCAAAAACGTTCTAAGAAAAGGGGAGCAGACAAATTAAAATGATTAGGCACGTTCTGGAAGAATGGGTGCGTTAGTGTAGATGGGTAGCTAGTGGAGTGATAGTGGGTAGTGAAGTGAAGTGATACGAGGGAAATAAATTATTTAGAAATTGTAGGAAAGGAAATGTGAAGTGAAGTGCAGGAAATAAATTCAGTGAAATAAATTGTGCAATACGTTTTTTTAATCAATTATTTAGATGTTTCAGGGTAAAATGTTTTTTCATATATTTAATTCTTTAATATTAGTTGTATCGTATAGTTTAATGATTTATTTCACGGTTTTTAAATATTAATATTATTGTTGTTGTTGTTATTATTAGGTCAATAAAGTGAAAATATACAATTTTTTTCTGACCCGGAGGTACTGAATGGCACGCAAGCATGCTAGTCCAAAACCCCCTATTATTAGGATGAAACTCTCTCTTTCCAGCAATAATAATAATAATAATTTATTAATCTGCAAGTGAGCATTGCTCGGTGGCAGATGGAAAACATAATAGTCATAATAACAATATACATAATACGATAATGTGAAATAATAATTAAAAAATCTTCGCCCAAATATCTACAAAATACGCGCTCACGGAATAGAATGCTTAGAAAAATAGTACACAACAAGCAAAAAGGATAATACATCTAAGAAATTAAAAAAATTAAATTAGGTCAATATGTGAGTATATTCCCATACGTACTGAAACACATTTTCACTTACGAACAGATACAGACACACACTCATAAGTACAATAACGCTTCAATATACACACACATAGTATACCATTACTCCTCTTATAACCTTAATGTAAAGATAATTGCTATGATATAATTAAAATAAATTAATAACTATAAAAAATAACGCCGAAACAGGATTGCTGTGAACAGTCACGCACACTTCACATCACATCACTATACTACAATGCACTGCATAGCATAGGAAAGAGTCAAATTTAAGGTGATCGCACTTCACGCCTGGTTCACCCTGTGACGTAAGTTCTCTTAATGCACTATCGAAGGAGTTAGATAGCAATTTAGGGGAAGTTTGTTCTGGTTATCCTCAGCGCCGAGCAGAGCTTTGGAATGGTTCTTGATGGCATTATCTCTATGTACGTCACTGTACGTCACTGAACGTCACTGAACTGTGACACACTGAACTGTGTTGAGTTTGTCGGGGGGAGGGGGAGGGCAGAAGGACGGAGGACCTTTCCAGCAACATTTCCCGAAGAGACATCATCGGATGGAGGAAGAGGGAAGGAAGTTAATCTGGAATGTTATTTCGACGGATAGCGTCGCAATCCTTAGAAAGTGATCTCTTATTCAGGGTTTCTATGATTCTTAAGAACCTGAGAAGGTGCTTATTTCTGTATCCCGATTCTAATATCTGAAAAAGTACTTATTTTTTTTATAAATGTGTTTATTTGAATAAATAAATAACACCTTTTTTATAAGCAGACAATATCTTTTTATGGAATTCAGTGGAAAAACAACATCACTGAGTAAAAACAAGAACAATACAACACTTTAAAACTTTTATAACTCACGACGTTTTGCCACCCATTGGCAGCCATTATCATCAAGTGAAATACATATGAGTGAAAGCTCAAGTCAAACTAAAATGGATCAACGGTAAAAAATACGCCAAGGGACATTCCGGGTGTTATGGAGAGGGAAAGCATTCCAGGAGTTAACAACTTTTTAGGAGTCATAGAACATAAAAATAATCAATTACAAATAAAACATGATCAAAATACAATGTTATAAATATTGGGCAACTTAGAGGTATCATTTTGTAAATTAATGGTATTTTTTGTAGTTTTTATAAATAGCATCTCATAAATATCGTTATTTGTTTATTCATATTCCACTTTGCAGACGAAGATATTCGAAGGTGCTTATTTTTTACCTGTTGCATACATTCCCGTCAACAGAGTGGAAATCAACCATTTGATTCACAGGATTGTAATAAATGTCACTGCTGAGAGCATAAGATTTTTAAACGAAAATATAGGGTTCCCAGTTCCCTTCACAATAAGAAAAAGAATCTCGTATCTTGTTTAGAAATCGTGGATAGTATGAAATTATCTTTAGTAAGTGAAAGTTTGTCTAAAAGTGTTAGTTTCAATATGTGACTAATATCTGTAATAAAATATAAATGCGTAACACTAAAGTGTCTGTTTGCTACCTGATCACGATTATGATGAAATTTAGCAAGGAGATAGTTTAGATATCCAGGATGACGTACTAATTGCACATGTCATTAAACGTAAATTCAAACCCAAAATATGTTTCGTTACTGCCTTTCTGTAAATATTTTTTTTCTCGTGTAATTTTCACACTTGACGGCGACTTCAACATAAGGTGAACTTTATGTATATGATTCGTCCATACTAAGGACGTAAGTCTTTAATAAGACAGCTATTTCCTATGCTCCCCATTAGCCGAAACGAGATCACTCTGGAGCTTCCATATCAAGGAACCCTTATTGTCATTCGACGTATTCTCGTGTGAGCACATTCTCACAAATTGGTTCGAGATAAAAGAGGAGACGGCGAAACGATCTTCCGCTGTCATTGACGACACGCGTAACGGAACAGTTGAAACGCGTACTTGCCGCGTCGTCACTTCGGGAAGTGAAGAGAGACAACCACCGAACACTACGGCTCATCGATTTCCCTGGGGAGACGCTGAATGTTAATGACAGTTTCCCCCCCCACCCACCACTGTACTGTATTGGAACTCAGAGATTGAATCCTACGATGACGAAGACTATGAATATTAAGAATACATTTCCCATCCTGACCCGGGTTTTCCTCCGGTTTTCCATCGCGTAGAGTTGTTGTGTTTTATGTAGGCTCTTATCTAGGGGCGTTTATTGGAATGATAAATCTCGATTTTACTCTTATTTTCGTACTATATAAACAATATTTTCCGTATACTCTGTAGCTTGATAATAATGCGTACTTCTGAAATAACGTTTTTGTTTTATAAAATACTAGTTTGTTGGTATTCTATTAATATTATAAGAAGCACCGAGCTATTTTTATTCTTAGGAGTAAAGTGCTGAATGTTAAATCCACCTCTGCCTTAGGGCCCTTGATAGGAAATGATGGCATAGTTCCTTGCTTCTTTCCGTAGAGTAAATTAGTTCAGTGTCCTCCACGAGACAATATAAAGTTTTTCTGCATCTTTGACAATATATTTTTTAAAAAGAGAAATCTTCATTGCTTGTGTAGAAAGCGGGAGAAAAAAGTTACACGAATACAATTATCGTAAAAATTTGAACCCCCACCCCCCACACACACACAATCGAAATCCNACGTCACACGAACACACAAATACGCACGAAACATTAATTGTTTCTTAGAACTACACATTACTTTGCTTGACTTACGGAATAATTTTTTTAAGAGTACAGTATAAACAAATTTTAAATATAAATAAATTTATTGTCGAAAATGCCGCTTCAAACAGTGTATTAATATGTGGAGGAAAATAAACCAATGTACTGTTCCACATTAATTATTATAAATATTCCTTTATTATATTAATACAGCTACTACTAACAAATACATGACTAATGGCCTTGTTCTAATAGTCATGTCAAGTTCAAGTGACAAGTGACCGTTTCAACTTTGGCAATAGTGAAAGGAATTAGTAGGCAGAAATCAACATGGCGCGACGAAACTTGACGCATAAAATAAAAAATCAATTTCTTTATAATTTTAATCACATGTATTAGTTTTCCGTCTCCTCCAGGTGGCCATTACGCAATTTGCAACTGCTCTGTTTACAATAACTTAATTATTTATTTAAAACAATAAAACTGGAAATTTAGATTTTCTCTAATCACTTTCTCTGGCTGTGCGCACGACGCGTCCAGAGCCAGGTCAAGAAACGTCGAGAAACGTGGTGGGGGAAGTCACTTGCCGCTTCCCACGTAGAAATTTCTCGAGTCGCAACGACGTCGTTACAACGTCGTCAAAGTCGTGGCGACGTCAAAGAACAACGTTGTGAAGATGTTGCCGACGCGTACGCATGTAACGTCGTTTCGACGTCGGGTAACGGTGTCCTCAGAACGTCGTAAATACAAACGCGTGTTCTACACCGCAAGAGAGCGTTTTTCGGCTTTGTCAGCTAATCTATACACGACTTTCTTCTCGATGTTCAATTAGCATTTTTATTACAATTTTTTTTTTGGTATTATCCATTGTCTTACATTATTAAATTGTATTCTATGAGGCGTGTAACACACATTCCTATTACAACCACCGTCTTCAGGCACATGACTGTGGCTTGATCCAGGGTTCCTTGTATCTCAAAGTGAAGACGCTACCACTCGTGACAGCTATATTTTGTATCCCTTTGTATTGCTCCGTCGCACTATTAGTACCATGAATAGGAAACACATAAAAAGTAAAACATAGAATGTTCTCAGCGAAAAATGCACCCAAGTAGAGTTCCAGCTTCCGCTACCAGATGGCAGTGAAAGACGAAACGTCTGGATGGTGTCGTTCATTCGACGTCGTCCTTCGAGTCGATCTCGACGTGACAATACGTCGAATGTCGGCTCAACCTGCGTGGGTTCGTAAATAGGATGTCTTTCCTAGTCGATCTTGTTTGTATGTGGATACAAGTGCAAGTGACAAGCGCCCTCGCCACGTCCCGGGGACAAATAGTAAGCTCGTTTAAACAGGCCTTATAGTAGGACCAGCACTCCAAGTTAGTCAAATCACTGAGATGAGTAATTGCTTTCTTTATTTTTATTATAATTGTTATAATACACAACAATATGAATAATAACGATGAAAAAACAGATTTTATTTATATTTATCAGTTATAATATAGTACAAACAATATGCAAGAACTCGCTTGACTCATTTGAAATGCACAAGAGCATGTACAAACATGTCGGCCGTTTCGTGATATTTACATCTCAAATACTACGAAAGTTAACTACAAATCGAAGTGAACTTCCATCGTTGTTTTGTGATTTAAAAATTTGAAAATAAACAATATATTACACCATAAAATATAATAGCAAATTATTTTATTTAAATGACAGGTGAGATATGTTTGTGTTGTTGAAAGCACAGTAAGTACACGTTACTCTGGCTTGAGATATTTTAGTGATTTAATTCTGCCTGCAGTAGTTCTACTTTAAGAGAAGTAACAAAACAGAAGAAACACATACGGATACTATTCTCCATTGTTTTACTAAGTGATCTTCATCTGCTGAAATGACGTAAACCTCCCCGAGGATACAAAATGTTACGGCAACGTCGGCTGAACATGACGTCATTGGGTTTAGCAGCGATGTCTCACTCCTATATAATAACAAGGCCGGGTGACAAAACACCGTAACTACTGTTGACTATTCAGATTATTATGCTATTCCGCACAGATTACAATTTCAACATCATTTTATAATACAACAAAGATTTATAATATTACACATCTTGTGCCAATATCATTCAATATTTTACCACTACATGAACAACTGTATTGGTACGAAAGAAAATAAGGAAATGTAACAAAAACATCCAAACACAGAGTAAACGTTTAAAATTAAAGGAAATCTTTGAGTACCTCAAACACGTTTTGGACTACAACTCCAATTTTATTAATGTTTTATACGTACTCATAAAAAGTGTTGAGAAGTATGAGCAATTTCATTGGTATGCAAATTGTGAAATTTTTGTTATCAATGTAGTCAAGTGAAATTTATTTATTTTTACAAATTTTCATTTTCTTCCATTTCTGGGATTACTTGTCATGATATTAATAATTAATTTAATTAATAATGAAAGTTTAGTTCCTGATTCGAAATTTTTAATTTAGTTTCATCAATTGAACGGTTGAAATCTCCATTATCGTATTCCACTCAGTAACTTAGAAAGTCATCAAGAATTAGATGTTGGAACTGTGGAATCCACAGATGTTGGATGTTCACGCTTTAAGTCTAGTGCATTGGTCGAATTCCAAAATGCACTTTGTCTCTCAGGCAGCGGAGTGCTAAGATTCGTAGAGTAAAAAGTTTCCCCATTCGAACAAAAAGCCGGAATTTATTCCTAAACAAGATTAGTCCTACTTTTCCCTGGCGAGAGTCAGATAGAAGGAAGGAAAGAAGGCAAAAAGTAACCCTGAGTTTTACTCTGCCATTATCTACTAGTTTTGAATTAAATTTCTTTCTAGTCATAGGTTTTAATCTAAAAGTGAAAATCTATTTTGCTGTCATAGTTGGCGTCGTCAGGCGACAAATATTACAAAAATTACAAAAACCCTTATAATAAAAAATTACAAAAACTCTTATCAGAGTTTTGATGATTCAAAACGAGACGAAATATTCTTCTTGTTTTAATAATTTTGATAAAAGAGTTCATGAGAGTTATTTTGTTAGATTTTCCTCGATAATGAGTGTTCCATATAATTTACGTGGAATTTTAAAATATTGAAACTGAGTAAACAATTAAAATTTCGACGAGATGTTCACTAACAAATTTTTCGAAATTCTTATTTTGAAGAGATATTTTTTTTCTGCTAAATATCAGTAACCAGTTCAGATATTGCGATTCTTCATCATAAACGTATCGTTTTTGCCAATCTTGAATTATATTTAAAGTTAAACCACATCATAATACGAAAAACTCCCGTGGATATACGGGAAGGATCGACTAGTACTTTATATATATATATATATATATATATATATATATATATATGGGCTCTAATGACCTCGATGTTGACGAGCCCTAAAGCCCCAACCACAAAAAAAATGGTACTTTATATCTGCGGGATGATCCTGAATTTATGGTAAAAACTTAGGGATGTAGGGGTGTAGGTGAAGCGCTGAGACGTCTTGTTCACGGGACTCCAATAAACACAAATGAGGATCTCGTTGCTGAAATTTCCGTAGTTGCTGCACCTGTTCGTGAAATACCTGCCAAAATCTTTGAATGTGTATAAAGCCTATCGCTCCACCGACGTTGTCAAGCATGTATCACTGTTTGTTAACGCAATTTTGAACAGTTCTTGTAAAAATCGCACTTGTCAACGACGCTGTCAAGAAATACTTTGTCTTTCATTTCATCTCATTTTTGTTGTGTTTGCTCCTCATCGCGTCACTGGGGCCCCTACAATATTCCTATGCTATAAATCATTGCTACAGTGTCCTCTGCCAACCCTCGTAGCTCGCTCCATGAATTCGGGGTCACTCTGGATTGATGATAGTCGTTTGAATCCATTCCTATGATTGGAAAGTCAAGTGTATATTGTTCAGTTTTCTTTTGAAGTTGTGACATTTGTTTTTGATGTCTCTTCTCACCACCTCACGTTTTTCCTCTAAAGTGAGAGTATCTTTTTCAGGCGCCACTTTTCTGCAACGTCAGAAGCAATAAAAGAAAAGTGTTGCACTTAAGAAGATACACACTAAATCTGAACCATTGGAAAAGCACTGATTCGCAGTCCAGAATCACTCACTCGCGCAGAACAGATGCTTCCAACGCGAAACTGTGAAATTCTACTGATTGGTTCAGTGGAAAGTACTGGGACTCAGTGAACACACGGTTCTACTGAATGAGTGAGTTCCCAAAAATTTCACTGATTGTCGGTTAAAATTCACTGCTTCGCAGTTACTGTTCATTCTCTGGTTCAAACCGTCGTTATGTAGTTGATTGAGATTTAGTGAGTAGCATAGAAAGGTATTGAAAGATAAATCACCGGCAGTATATACAAAAATTAAATATTTTCATGAAATCCAACGTTTCATACTTTTGAGTTGGTTTGAAATATATTCAAAACTGGCTCAATTTATCGTACGTTTTACGTATTATTCCATAATGTGCATGACATATGGGAATTAAACACTGAGTACTGTGATTTAAGACAATGATTTTTCTAATTCTTTTCAACTAAATGAGTATTAATAGTTGTTGCAAAGTAACAAATAAAAATGAAAAAATTTACAAGAAAATTTTAAACATACAATTTCCTTGACTTTAACCAAATAACAATTTAGAATTTTTATGGGTCGCGAAATAATGTTCCTAAATCAATTTTAAAGGAAGATTTGGGAGGTCAAATTCTATTTCTTTTTCACGAATAGAAAGACGTTTTAACCTGTGTTTAGTTCATCATTCGCTGTTAATAACAAATAAAAATGTCTATTCGTGACAACAACATGGTAATAATTCCAATTCCATTAAGTCTTTTTATCCAAGTTATAAAACAAAGTGTATATAGTTTATATGTTCTTGTTCAGAAGAATAATCTTTGTGGTGATGTATAATTTTTTTGCAATGGGTTATATTGTATATGGCGGAAGAAAAATGTTTTACAAAATATTTTATTTTAGAAAAAAACACAGTGATTCAACAATTATTACACTTGAAACCGAAACGCACGAAATAATAACTTTTAATTTATTGTATGACATTTCACTCTTCATTTAAAGGACGCTACCAGAACTACCCAGCGTTGCCTGGAAAGACTTACTTCCCATGTGTGTATTTATCTCGTTTCGACCATCAGCTAAGGACCACGAATGACGAGTGTCAGTAAGGGTCAGTTTTTGTACTCACTACAGATGGGAGGAACAGCGTCTAGATAGGATCCAGATTGCTGTATCCGAGTATTACAACTGCAGTTGTTAGTCGCACAAACATCACTGCTATTTAAACTGAGACATGGAAATGAAAAGCTACAAATTTTATCTTGCCCCACCTGGGAATTGAACCCGGGATGACTTGGTGACGGGCGATCACGCTTACACCGTAGTCACGGAGGGGACTATTACTTCATATTTATACATTACTTTATTGTTTAGACCTTTGGATTATTTGTTTTTTATTTAACTTTTAGGTTGCATACATGAAAACAATGTTCTTCACAGTCTTTATGCAATATTTCTTCTGCGGTTTGGTCACGTGGATCATACATTCAGTGGATTGTCCACCTGATGTAATGCAATTCAACTCTGGCGGACACATTCGTAAGCTTCAAACTCGACAGTTATTGCGAGTGAAGCGTCTACTGATTAACAGCCAATTTTAATTCTACTCTAGTAATTCATCAATATCTACCATAATTTGCATTCAAATTTCAATAATCCGTAAGAAATGTCCCGTGAAACATCAAAAGAAAATCATCGTTTATTTCTTCTGTCTTCCATGCCACATATACCCATACTACTAATATATAAATGCGTAATGCGAAAGCGCGTCTCTCTGTATGTTACTTAATCACGACTAAACTACTGAACCGGTCGTAATGAAATTTGGAAAAGATAAAATGAACACAGAATAACTTGTATTTTTTAAATGTATTAAAAAAGGATAGAAATCTTTTGTGGCAATAAATGTTAATAAAATTGGGAAAAAAAGTTATATTAACGTACGCTGCTTCATATATATATATATATATA
>NNCF01128261.1:193672-207796 GCA_002313205.1 Laupala kohalensis
TAAATGTTGCTAAAGCTCCACAATTACCAAGTCACTTATAGATGTTTATGGAACGTCGCATATTTTGGTTTTCTCCATGCCACGGAGTCTACATGTGTCTCATGGCAAATATTTGTCATTATTTGGTATCTTTGTATCGTTCTTTGTTTAAAAGTTTTGAGACGGGCTACTAGTTTAAGAGACCGCTATTATTTTTACTAGGTCCGAAACGCCGAAAAAAATGAAACTTTAATCAGTATGTTTGTAAGAAATTGTTTTACCTATCANACTAGGTCCGAAACGCCGAAAAAAATGAAACTTTAATCAGTATGTTTGTAAGAAATTGTTTTACCTATCAATTCAACCGTGAAGAAGCTAGATCGATTCTGGCCATCAGAAATATTGCTCTTGAAATAGAAATAATAATATATAAAGTAAAAATAATAAGTGTAATAATTTATGTTTCGGCTTCTGTTAAGAAACGTCGAAGATCCTAATAAATGTAATCAACGGGGCAACCAAAAGAAGAGAATAGATATATTCCACCCAAAATAAACAAAAACAAGACTAGACATCTGGAATTTCTAACCATCTTTGCGAGTTACGATAACTTTACGAGTGTAATATGTTACAGAAAATAAATACTTACAAGGGTCAGTCTATATCTCATTGTTCAAGGTGTACCTCAGCAGCTGGTGTTGTCCTGTCTTATCTTGGTTTACCAGCAATGATACAAGGACATGAAAGAAAAAAACAGATACGAAATATACCGAGAACTATGACCAATTTGTAAATTCTAACCTTTGGACTAATTTACAACTAAATCTATATCACGAACTTCTGAATTTAAACTCAGCTATTCCAAAATTTTAATGGCGCCAATTAATTAAGTTTTGAGAAAGAAAAAAAATTAATCAAAAGAATAATTATAAATAGATTAATAAAGCACTTTATAATATGCACACAAAAAGAATGACAAACATAAATCTTATAATCCATAAAACAATTCATTAACTTTTCTTTATATTTGAAAGCCAAATCTAGGTTTTTTGTTTTGAAACTGTTTAACGCTTGTAGCTTCTTTCATGTATTTATATATGATATTAAATATTTTTGGTGCTAAAAACAACAAAATTAAAAAAAATACTTTTATTGACTTTGAGGATGCGAAAAGTGACACTTAACAGCATTACAAGTATAATAGAATTGTACATGTATGTTTGCTTATTATTAATATAGTTAAGTGACTGGAAACGTAATTTTGAAGCATGATAAAGCAACACTATCAGTGATGATAAAGATAAATATGAATAATAAAATCTTTGAAGTCGAATTTGTTTTTACTTTAGTGTTCTTACTCTTTCATGTTTAAATTGTTCCTGTTCTCCTGTTGTGTTTAAGCAATTTATAAAAATACTCTTTTGTATCTTTAAAGGCATTGCTTAGTCTGAAATTTTCTGATTCAATACAGAGATGTAGATAATTTCACGAAAATAAGACTCTGCTAATAATTTTATTACCAAAATACTTCAGAGTTTTGTAAAAGTATCAACATATCAACCAAACATTTACATACTCTCTAGGTTCTCGCCTATGTGCAACGGTTCATTGAAATAGTGAATCTCGAATTTATAGTTATGTAAATAGTTACGGTTTATACACAATGTTTTCCGAATAGTTTGATGATAATAATAATAATAAATTTATAATAATAAATAAATTTATTGTCAAAAAAACAGTACAAACTGCGTATGACCACGTGGATTACAATAAACTTATATACTCTCCGGAAGCAAGCAAGGGATGCATCCCATCAATTCCGATCAAGGGCCCTAAGGCAGAGGCGGATTCAAAAAAATTCAGCAAAAATTCCTAGATAAGATAAAAAGTTAGCTGCGAGTTATAATACTAATAGAATGTCAATATGTTTGTAATTTTAAGCAAAAAATTACATGTACAAGATATTATCGAACTATAGATTATTCTGAGTATAGTGTTTAAAAATCATAAGAATTGAAAAAGAAATACTAAATTCACGATTTATTGTTACAATAGACACGCCCCTAGACAAAGCCTAGAGAACCTGTATGATAAATACTACGTATTCACTGAACTATCTGTTTTGTATTTTATTTAATACAAATTTGTTGATTATAACTCGTAGCTAACTTTTTATTGTTATTCAAGGAGTAAAGTACTGAAGTGGTATATCTACCTCTGATCGGAATTAATGTTATGATCTCTTGCTTACTTCCGGAGAATACATGAGTTCATTGTCATCGACGTAGTTATATGTAGTTTGTAACTGGTTTTTGGTAATAATTTTTTTTTATTCATTTAAGATAGATTTAATCCAAATAAATCATTATTTAAAGCAATAAACGCCGTTATTTATAAGTTAATGAAACGTAAATGTGGTTGCCCTAATGATCAATCAGCGTAACGGAATCGCTGTCCTAAGTGTCTAAGCGAAGGGAGGGCGTCTGCAAATCACTCCGATAGCTCCCTCGGGGTCACACGATTGGTCTCCTGAGCCTTTCTCCCTCTGCCACGCACAGGTCGCTGCGGGAGTATCGAACAACAGAAACCAGAGGGGCGTTTTATGGGTTCCACCCTCCACCGCTGCTCGAAAAGATTTTTTAAAAATTCTTTGGAAGATTTTTTCGGGTATCGACATCAATATTTAAGAGAATATTAATAATATTTTGTTTTTCGGACACCAATAAAATAAATCGGAGTGATACTTAGTACAATTTCAATTGCAATCTCCAATAAATGACATCCAAAAATTACATGGGAAATAATAACTCATGACGTATAAATATATATGTAGGAATATTCAACAATTCGCATTTTCTGAAGTGAAGAACGTTGGTTTCTCCTAAATAAAGTTCATATGAAGGACCATTTGTAATGCTATCATTTGTAGTTAAAATGATGAATTTTAATATTATAAACACAGTAGGATGCAGAGTTGGCTGTGGGAGTATCACTGAAACAATATGAGAAACTACGGCGTTATATGGATACACTCTCCCCTGTTCGAAATGATTTTTGAAAATTGTTTGTTTCATTTTTCGAACATCAATATACGTCATTTAAAAGAATACGATTATTGTTTAATTTTTATGATACAATTAAAATCAACAACTCAATTGGGGTAACACTTAGTACAATTTTAAATGTACTCTCCAATAACTGATATTAAAAAAGTAGCTCGGAAATAGTTACTTACAAGGTACAAATATATATGTGGTAATAATCTACCATTAACGTTTTCGGAAGTTAGGCACGTAGGTTTTTCCCAAATAAAGCTTACATTATAATACATTTAAAAGCCTGTCATGTGTTGTTTAACCGATGAATTTTAAAATTGTAAACGCATTTAATTTTTTTTATTTTTGAAATTGTATGGCCAGATTTTCGTCAGATTCTTCTTCTTGATTCATTTCAAGACTCTGGTCTCGTGTCTGAACTTGGTTTTTGGTTTTTTACATCTTTTTTTTCTTTTTTTTTCCTATAACGAATATTTACCCAAAAGTAAACGAATTTTTGAAAATTTAGGACCAACACGACGTTCACGCAAACAATTAACTATTAATCACTAGTTTTCTAAATACAAACTATTTTCATTTAGTTCTTATCTAAAACAGACAGGAGACAGGATAAAATATTAACCTTTAAAGAGGATTAACCTTTATATATATAATAGAGAGAGAGAGAGAAGGATAGATATATTAAATATTTTAAATTAGGAGACTTTTGACAAATTTGGGGATTTGTTTTGCTGTTATACAGAGTGAATATTGAATGAACAACAAAATATATTCAGTAAACAAGTTAAAGCTTCAAAGAATAACAGAATAATTATTTTTATCTTATATAATAGGCCAAATGTGCATTAAACCACATTTTTCTGTTAATTATTGTATTATTTCTTTCTCTCTAGAAGGCCAATTTTGCCGTGCCAAAAGAAAAAAAAAAGTTTTAGGTTCATCCTTGATAATAAAGGCTGCTCTTCTTTCAAAAAGAAGCTACAAATCTTGATTATTAATTTCTTGTGGTAGAAGAAATGTGTGCTTTTTTTCTATAGAAGCGAGTTGTTAACAATTTTGAGTATCCATGACAATATTCTTCGAATACCAATTAACAGCTCACAAACTCATTTTTGCATGGACCAAGCCCTAGTGATATTTCTACCCAAAAGGCAAAACCTCACAGTACTACGAAAATAAGTAATTTGACATTGGGATGCTGATATTAAAATATCTCTAATTCGGTGAATTCCTTTCAATGGTATATCTGGCAGTGGCTGTGCTTCTAATAATGAAATGCAATTATATAGAATAAAGGAACAGAGTAATTACGGAGGGAAATTGAAATGTCCTTTCAATGAGATCCTTCAACCGCGGAGAAATTGGAAATTTAGGCGAGGGCATTTTAATAGACTGCGTGAGGTGTAAGGGAGGTTGGTGGCTGCAACAGAAGTCGTGGGGGCAGAATCAGAATATGCGCACGAGAAATGGTTGAGAATAAAAATGTAAAAGAATTAAAAGACAAACAAATCAGTGATAATTTTAATCTTGTTTCATTTACTTTGTCTGTAATGTAATCTTAATCTGACTGACAACTTGACAAGTAATTTTTGATTGTACGGTAAGTCCCAGAAATTCTCGTAAAGAATTGGAAGTGTGATAAGCACATGAAAGGGAATAAATATATAATTAAGATACACATCTGGAAACATAAACGTAGGCTTTCGCGGTCGGAGTCGGTGCGAACTTGTTTGTTCGGGACAAACCGCGTCGTAGTAGATAAAACTACCAACGTTTCGGCCATCATGCTGTGTCCTTCGTCAGGGCAATGTCAGAGTCGTACAGACCCAAGTCGCTAGCCAGACACCTAAGCGGAGTACGATAAGAATAGCATAAGAGTTAATAGTTTTCAATATATTTCTGCCATTTAATTGAAATTTTAGAAGGAGATGAAGTCTGTTTTTATATTCACTTTGTAATTTATGTTATTATTATTATTATTATTATTATTATTATTATATATGTGTCTAGTATGTTTCTAAAGTTTCGTCCACTTGAATATTCTCGACCACACGCTGGAGGGAAACAAAGGCAAACCACAATAGGCGTTACGTATAAAAAAAAAGGACTCGGGGTGTCATCTTGTGCGACGGAGACTTGGGGATTCCAGCCGTCTGGAGTAGTTACGCTTGACATTGTTACCACCTGGGACTCGCTGCACTAAGGCTTTTCCTGAGAGCAGCCTCACAGCGCTGCTGGGATACTTGAGTAACTATGCAGGGTAACAAAATATATTTTATTCTGACATATCTTGAATACTTTCTGGAAAAACCTCATACAGACTTTTTAAAATCAGGAACTTCTTAAAGATGTACATTTCCATATTTTATATTTAATGCTTTTAGAAACTTTTTTTTTCGCCAGTTTTGTGTAACTCTTTTATTTTAATAAAATTTTTAAAACAATGATTTTAATAAAAGTTAAAATGGGTTTCTATTTCACATCAAATTTAATTTTTTTAAATCATTCTTTTACATATGAAATACGTCAATTCATCTTGTTCTTTATTGCAACATTGCTCTAGAACATTGAAAATAAATTATTAAATTTTAAATCTATTTTCCTGCATGTTTGTATAGAGTCTTTTTATTCATATAAAATAATTTTAAGTGCACTCTACCACGGCTCGGTTCTCTACATGAATTTCGTTGCCCCACCCTCTGATGCGAGGGTGGATTTAATATACCGACTCTCTAGGTTAGTTTTTCAAAAAGAGAAATTAATAAAAACCATTAACTAAAACATTATTCTTTATGGTAATTGCACAGATGGCTAGCAAATCTGTGTGAAACAAAAAATAACACCAATCATTTTGTGATTTTTTATTAAAGAAACTTCATTGAGGGCAATTTCTTGAAATTGAAATGCGAATGTTTTTCTCAAAAAAGAAAGTTACAAACAATATTGACTTGTGGTGAACATTACACTTTCACTGACTTTTTCAAATGTATATTTGAGATATTTTGGGATATATTGTACACATAATGTTAGTTTCATTGTCTTTTTTGCGTTATTGCTCTACTAACAACGTTTGCACTTGTTGTCGCGTGTACGAGCCTTCATGTGAAGCAGATTCAAATTCTCTACCCAAATCAAGAAACCGAATTGTAAAATCACGTATGCTTGGATTAGATTGAGATCAAAATCACTACTTATCTCCGTTTTATGGTTTTGGGGGATCATTGTTGTGAGACATCCTACTTAAAAAAGTGACTCTCAAGGTACACATTGGTACAAAGTGAACAGTCAGGAAAATATATCATGCAGTCAGTGCGAAGTCATCAGTGCAAATAATAATAATAATAATAATAATAATAATAATAATAATAATAATAATAATAATAATAATAATAATAATAATAATAATAATAATTCAGAGTAAATAATAATAATAATAATAATAATAATAATTATTATTATTATTATTATTATTTACTCTGAAAATGATCAATGCTCGGTGTCAAATAAAGAAAAATACTTAAAATAATAATAATTATTATTATAACAATAATAAGATCTTAAAAAATAAATCGTCGCCGAAATATCTATAAAATAGTTGCTATAATATAATTAAAAGATATTAATAACTATAAGTAATTTAATCAAATAAGGGATGCTGTGTAGAATAATGCACACTTCACTACACATCATTACACTACACTACAATTCACTCTGAGCATTTTCTATACCCTTAGACTTCATTCACCTCACTACACTGCACTTCTCATGTGCTGCTATTTTGAAGAAGCCAGAATAATACTTGGCGGAAGGGATGTTTTTAAATTCATTGTTGTACAGTCATGAAAATGTATTTCGTCTTGATCACTTGAATCTCACGTGTACCAGTTAAGGATTAAACCTACAACAGGTGCAGAATTATCCCTCATGATTCAAAATATGATTGAAAAATCCGTACATCAATTAACATATAATCAGGCTGTTTTGGTAAAGGATTATAACAGTTCAAAGAATATTTGTGCTTTCTCAATTTTTATTATTTGTGTTAAATTATTAGTATCAGCGGTATTAAGAGATATAATTGTTCTGAATGACTGACACATTTATTAATTAACGCCGAGAAAAGTACTATTAAAATACTGAGAGATTATTGCTTTAGCCTTGTAGAGGCACACTAACGAATATGTTTTTAGAATCTTATTTTTAAGTGAATGAAAAGAGTTTTTCCGATTTTTTCACCAACTACTCGATATCGTTTTAAATTTTGTCTGTAAACGCGCTTTAAATGTAAATTAAAAATAGTAAAAATATTAGATTATTATCCTCCATTTGCAACTGCTTTTGTTGACAAATTTCTTATTATTATAATAAGAAGTATTGAATAAAATAATTAAGAAACAAAATAATAGAGACTTATACGTATAAACAACATCTACATATAAATAAATTAAGACGTACGGTATTATGATGGATTAACACCATATATTTGTTTGCTTTAATGTACCAAACTTTCAACTTTCTGTTTAAGTCGTCGTCCGATGAAACAAATTGTTACAAGAAACATAACAAGTGAACAACTGAACATGAAATTAAACGTAAATATAACTTTAATACACGTTTACAAACAAACAAAAAAGAAAACGAAAGTTTGAATTTGCGCACTGAAATAGGAAAGCTTCCTGTTATTTACGATACAAGATTATGACATGTTCGTGTCATTTTTGCTTTTTTGTAAACATATTTTGTGTTCATCGAATCTTTAGTTTGGCAAAGATCACAGGTCCAATATCTGGTTTGTTTCCCAATCCATCGAATCGTAGTTATCACTTCTTTTCACATCAAGAGAAGCTCAACTCAAGTGTTTTGCTATGGGAAACTTCACATACCCGCAATGAGATGGTAATAATAATAATAATAATAATAATAATAATAATAATAATAATAGTAATAATAATAATAGTAATAATAATAATAGTAATAATAATATTAATGCGTTTGGTTGGTTTTTTATATTCACGACTGCAACGCACACGTCGCAGAAAATATTTTCGTTCGCATTTTTTATCTTTCCTCAAACGCCTCTTTGTTTTGAAGATACTGTTTTTGCATAAAAATTCGCAATAACTTTTTTCAGTATTCAAATATCTTCGATTTAGGAAGAAAAATGACAGTTACAGTCGATAGGAATCAACACAAAGATACTGTTTTCAGGCCTTCGGAAGAAAAATTGAAATAGAATTCGCGCGCGTGCGCTATTTCACCCGCCAGAGCAAACATGAAAAATGGAACGCTGTCGACTGTCAAAACCCGAGGGACTTTGCATCGGTAGACATAAATGAAAGGGTTTCAGGAATTGCTGCAGCATCCATTTCTTTCCGGAGATAAGAAAACCGAAGACGAGATGGAAAGAATAGACCCGACGTTTCTATGCTTTGATTTCCTTTCTATGCTTTAATAGATGTATCACGTTAAAATGATATGCACCATATAGTAGCATAAAAATAAATCAAACACTGACTTGAGACAATGAAATCAAAAATACTTCGAATGGCGTCACCTAAAACAATATTGTCATAATTTCTTATAATAGCATTTTTGTTACGTTTGCAACCAAAGAGAATCTACATGTAACACGATTATGTTTTTCCCGCGTCGCATCGATTGGGAAGGTTACTTGATTTCATTTCCGACCGTTTATCATAATTTAACGAATTTTAATAAATATAATATCACTCCTTCCTGTCCCATTTTACTTTTGAATGGAGGTGGATTTTTATACAGACTCTAGGCTCCCGTCTAGGGGTGGCGTCCGTTGAAATAATAAATCTCGAATTTGTTGGTATTTTAATAGCTACGATTTATAAACAATATTTTCCGAATAATCCATAGTTTATAATAACACATACTTGTGAAACAACTTTTTTGTTTTTTATGAAATAAAAATTTGTTGGTATTTTATTAATATTATAACATGTACCGAACTATTTTTATTCTTACCTTAGGAGTGAAGTGCTGAAGTGTTAAATCAGTCACTGCCCTTGCGCCCTTGAACGGAATTGAAGGGATGGTCCCTTGCTTGTTTCCGGAGAGTAAATTAGTTTATTCTCCTCCGCGTTCATACGCAGTTTGTAACTGCTTTTTTGACTATAAATTTATTATTATATTAGTAAATGTTGTATTTTCTATACTCAAATCGGATAAAATTATTTATTGATGTCTCCAGTGAAACATTCCGTCCTGCCAGCTATCTTTGACACGTGTCTTCACTCGTAGCCTCTCGACGTCAACACGTGCCGTGGAGGAAGTTTTAGTCATAAACTACTAAACATTTGCAGACAGTCACTGAACTCAGATTGTAGATTTCATTTCATTATTGAAGTGATAATTAGAAATGGAAAAAGTTACTATTGTATTATTGTAGACTACCAGAAAATTCTTTTACCTCCTGACAACTTTTGTTGAGAAATATTAGAATTTCAAACAGAGTTCATCTAATTGAAAATGGTTTCTGTAACTACTCTTAAAAACATTTTTGAACAATGGTAGAAGATGATAAATGTTTTATACTGGGGCATTACTACTCTGTAAAGGAAACATTAATAAATATATTAAAACAGTGAACACTAAAATTATATTTCAGTTGAAGATAATTTAAACAAAAGAACATGTTTAAGTTATTTCTACCCTTTTAATGAAATTTTCCCTTTTTTTATAATATTTGTGTTCATTTTTCGTGTAAATTATACAAATTATTTTATTTTCTATTTGTATTGATGTTACCTTACCTGCGCAAGTGTAGATCTTAAATTATTATTTCACAAAATTCACAGAAAACAAATACCCTATGCACGATAAACTCGCAAAGAAACTTGCGAATACACCGCATAATGATCTAGATGGTAATACATCACATTTCACTTGTAGTACAAGAAAAAACTTCGAGGAAAAACTCAGTATATTATATAATTGGTGTTTAATTTTATATTCTAAAATATAGATAGATTTTATATATTTTAAATGTAAATAAATATATTATATTCCGTTCAATATGCAAATATATTAAAGACCATCATTTTTCATACAACACTTTATGATTAAAATTCACATATTCACTTTGGTTCTGGAAGAACAGCGTTTCGAGGCCAAGACTCCTCATCAGGTTATTTCCATTCCATTATGTTGCACTGCTACACACATCTAAAACATACAAGATAAAATACGAAGCACCAACTGTATCATACCTGTACAAATTTTTTAGTAAAATATTAAGTAAAAGTAAGAAGCAAATATCAAACTTACCAAATGTTGATATGCTAGAAATAAAATATTGTGAAATTCACGTCTCAAATTTTAAAACATTAATCTTTGAGTAGGTTATAGTAAAATCCTAAAATCTGCCATATTTGTAAATGGCGTCGTACTACCATACTCTACATCTTTTCAGTCCGGTTAGAGTGTAAACTATTCTTTGAGAAACTTACACTGTATTCGTATTAAAATGAAAACAACCTAAAAAACTATTCTTTGTTGTGGGTTACTTAAATAGATTAGATAAAATAGACAATCAGTGTGAGTGACGTAAAAATTTTAATAAATTTGTTGTCAAAATAGCAGTTACAAACTGCATATGACCACGTTGAGGACAATAAACTAATTTTCTCTCCGGAAGCAATTCGCTCTTCAGTACGATACGTCATTTGTATAATTTTCTCCATCCTGTTACATAGGTAAGGAACAAAAAGTCTAGGGGACAATAAAAATGTGTATCACAAGGTAAATTGTCATTAATTAAATAGATCCGAGAATGATACAGACAAATGTTCTCTTACGGGATTCTTATAGTAATGGAATGGTTTCTGTCGGTCTCAGCTAAACAAAATCCTTTTATTTTCGATCTCATTTTGCAAAAGTTGGAATTATAATTTTTTTTAGGTTTATCTGCGATTTACGAAAATACTATGAAACATGAGACATATTCATAAAGCAGTGATAGCGTTGTTACGTATCTCTGGCCGCACACGACACGCCCGCTTTTATGTGTTTCAATTATTGGAAGGGGCAACCTTGCAGCATTCTACACATCTTAGCGTTACTGCAACATATCTTCTCGTGTAATACCCTCACGAAGTCATGGCCAAACACTGTTAGTTACTCGGACCTTCGTTGAAACAAACGTTTGAACTGCTCTCGGTTGAGATGTGCTTGTTGATAACCCTTTCCTCAGTAACGGCAGTGAATTGCTTCTCTTCTATTCGAAGATACGATTTTCTTCCATTACTAAATTCAGAAGAAGAAAAATATTGTTTTTGGGCGCTACTCTACACTCGTGCTCCTATAATTAAATACCCCATGTTCCTGTCCCGGCCATTTCTCCGATTATCCTTCGAGTAGGTTTTTTATTAAGGTTCTCGCCTGGGGGCCTTGTCGGCTGAAATAATACATCTCATATTTAAAGTTTATTAATAGTTACGATTTATAAACTATATTTTCCGAATAATCTGTGGTTTATAATATAACGTACGAGTAAAATAACATATTTGAATTCTATTAAATGTAAATAATATTTGTTGGCATTCTGTTAATATTATAAAACGTACCGAATTATGTGTGTTAAAAAAGTTTCCTGTATACTTGTATTGTATCTCATTGTGCATATAAACCAAGTTTTTTCTGTTCCCAACCTTGGCACATTGGTTGTGTATATAAATTCTGTAGCCCCATCCCGCTCCGGGTTTTCCTTCGAATAGGACCGATTTTGTGAACAGGTTCCGAATAATCTTTAGTTTGATGATAATTCGTACTTCTAACATAACTTTTTTTGTATTTTGTCAAAACAAGTTTGTTGATATTGAGTTAATACGATAACATGTAGTGTACTTTTTTTATTCTGAACCAAGGAGTATGTTGCAATGATAAATCAGCCTCTGCCTTAGGATCCATGATCGGAATTGATGGGATGGTCCCTTGCTTGTTTCCGGAGAGTAAACTAGTTCATCGTCTTCTACGTGGTCACATGACGCAGATTGTAAATTTTGCTTTCTTATGCCACAAATTTATGTTTTTGACAATAAATTATTCTATAAGTGTCTTTCATGTCATGTTGTTATCATTAATTTACGTAGTAAAAGAAGTGAATAGATTTTTTTAAGCAAGAGAGTAATTTGAAACATTAATACTCTCTTAACAAATATTTAGTGAACAGTAGCAAGATTCGTAACGACAATTGACTCGCATGGTTATCGAGTTACGTTCAACATGTTTTTAACATGATACGAGCGTTATCTCAAAAATATAATTTAGGGACACTGGGATATTGATACGGTGTCATTTATACAAAAGTTCTCCCCTTCTAACACGCGGACGCACCCGTCTGACCAGTCATTAGGCCGTGTACTGCGTGGGCGACAAACGCTTGCGACAGCGCGCGACAAGACACAAACACACTTGTAGTTCCGAGACCGTCCTGCGCGAGCGACAATCGCGACATTCGACGACTCTTGAACCACAAACACGCTCGAGTTTTGTCGCGCGTCAAACGCTACATTTTATCCACGACCCACTTGATCATACAAGAGATCATTGTATAAGTATGATCAAGTTGGTCTTCATTTCATCGTGATCTCGTCCGAATCTTTAAAGGTTAGTTCACGGTTTTGTGCAAATTTCGAGATATAAAAAAATGACTCTAAATGAAATTTTGATGGGAGAAGCATGCAAGAGACGTCCCTTTTTATTCCCCTTTATTTTTTCCGTGTATTTTCCGCCACGCCATCTGACTTAAAAGCAGGACACTGAATCCTGGCGACGCCACGCTACACTTTTGTCGCTTGAAGTTGTAGCTTGCTGTCGCACGCGTTTGTCGCCTACGTAGAACACGGCCTTACTCACTCATTACTATGCAAGTCGTAAATATATGAATAAACAAATTTATTTTCAAAAAAGGAAGTTACAAACTGCGTATGAACGCATGAAGGACAATAAACTTATTTACTCTCCGGATGTAAGCTATAGATTATTCGGAAAATATTGTTTATAAATCGTAACTATTAAAATAACTCTAAATTTTAAAATTTAAATAGATCGCCGCCCCTAGGTGAGAGCCCCGAGAGGCTGTAGATAAGATCCGACTGTATCAGAAGAAAAGTAAGAGAAAAACCCGCGCCAGGTTGGGGCTTCAGAATTTAAATACACATCCGTACCAAGGTTGAGAACAAAGAAAAACTAGAATTATATGAACTATAACATACAATACAAATATACAGGGTTTAAAAATGAACACGTAATATTAAAGTATGTTCGAGAGGAGAAGATGACTACAAGAAAATACAGTTTTCTCGTAATTTAAGACCTACATAAATTGAATTTGTACAATCAATCATTAGTATTAAAATAACACTTAATACCATATTAGTTATTACAATAGACCACCACCGCTAGGTGAGAGTCAAAAGAGACTGTATAGAAAAAATCGAAAGGAAAAGCGGAGAAAAACTCCTGGCCAGGATGGGGTAGTAATCAGTACGTCAGTGGTTAGAGTTTAATTCCTTGCACGCAACAAAGAAGACTAATGAGTGAGATCCAACCCTGGCTTATGTTACCTAATTTGAAATACAATTTGTGTAGCGAAACCTGTTTCTAACTTGATGTTCCTGTACTTTGAAGGGCAACAGCTGTTACAGACTTTACGGATCCCCGCCTTTGATCCCTCGCTGTTGTGGAATTCTATTGACGGCATTTTTCTAGAAGGGGCGTAACAACCTTACAACGTCGGTTTGTGCTTCTCGACCAGTAGCGAGTAGCTGAGGGTCTCTGAGTATTTTATTTCCACAGAAAACTACGAGACTGCGTGTTTATTGAGAGAGATGATTAATGAAAACGATAAGTTTAATATACGCGAGAGTTAGAGTGTGAATATTGTTCAGACAATAGATAAAGATTAGTTACACAACGAGCTAATTGTTAGCGTGACAGTTACATGGAGGATTAATGGCAGCGGTGAATCGACCGAGGGAGCGACTGTCACCTACCGCACATGTGTTAAAGAGTACAGTTTTTCATTATTCTTTGTCATAATAAAAATAATAATAAATTT
>NNCF01128261.1:208154-235208 GCA_002313205.1 Laupala kohalensis
ATTTATTGTTACAATAAACACGCCCCTAGACAAAGCCTAGAGAACCTGTATAAGAAATCCGCCTCTACCCGAAGGAAAATCGGAGCAAATCCGGGTCAGGATGGGGCTACAGAATTAATGTACACAACCATGCCGAAGTTGAGTACACTAAAAGTAAATTAATATGAGCCATATGGCAACACAACCATGCAAGAAAATAGTTTTTGAAATTGTTATAAGTTATTTAAAATGTGCTACAGCAATGGCGTGATAAAGAAAAAGACGGATTAACCTTTAATTAAAATCAATAAATTATTTTACAGTGTAGATGCACAGGTGCAGGAGGTAGGTTTTAAACGCGGATTTGAAGATATTCAATTGCATAATATCTTTTATATTCTTGGGCAGGGAATTATATAGAACGATTCCCGAATGATGTGGTCCTTTTTGGCAAAGAGTGGCGATGAATATTACTACTATTGCGAGTATTGTGTTCGAGAACGAGACTGTTTCGTATGAAGCAATATTTAGACAGTATCCTAATTCTCTTTGAAGTTCTGAAAAACATACAAGATTAAGAATTAATACCTCTTTCAAAGGGGCATTTAATAAATGTTGATAATTTAAAGATATATTTTTGAAGAAAAAACCTATAATGTCATTAGCGTGATACTTATAACACAAACTTTTCAAATGTTTATCGATTTCATTTCAAGATATTGAATGATTTTTAAAATAACTCGATAGTAAATTTTCATTAAATTATTTTGTTTTTTTAAATTTATTTTAGTTAGTAGAAGATGAAAATCGAATAAATTAATTTTTGACTTTCCACTTTCAACATCTACGAATTTTAGTTTAGGAATGAATATTAATACTAGTTAAAAAAGTGCCAATTTGCTGTATAAAAATTCAAGTTAATAACTCGACAAACTAAGAGACAAGGTTATATTCGTACCATACACTCGATCCTTAAATAACAGAATAGCACCCCAAGAGCAAGTGAATTGGTGGCTATAGATTTATTTAAAGAAATATGAATGTGCTGCCAATATAGCGAGATGTACACTTATCATAAACCTTAAGGACATTTGCGGAGTAAAATGTTGGCTACAATGTGTACGAGCCCTGTACCAACATCTCGTCAGCTATGAATAAATTAATTAATAAAGTAATTTACACCAACTATTCCACTATAAACTAAGAAAAAGTGCGTTTATGTTCATGAAATTATATTTTTTTATGTTAATTTTCCCTGATAAAAAATTACGTGACTGATACATAATTAGGTTTTTTTAATAACAGATGAATGTATGTCATGAACTGATAGCAACTCATGGTTTCATAATCGACTGATTGTATCGACACTAAGAAACTTCATTACTTCTACATGCGAGATATCAATAAGCGGAAATATCAGACACAGAACGGGACAGAACGAATTTTTAACTGGCTTCCAGTAGGTCCCTCGTGACTGCACACAAAACATTGAGGCGAAACACGCCACGCACCGCCATCGTTCATAAACGTCACTCAGGGACAAACGAGCGCTTGATAAATCGCGACAGGAGGAGATGAAAATGTGGACATGATTGTTGGGTGTACACAGTGGACACAATCACTTTTTCTCAAGGGACAAATCTCGTTTAAAATAAATTTATTGTCAAATAAACAGATACAAACTGCGTATGACCACGTAGAGGACAATATACTAATTTACTCTCCGGAAGCTAGCAACGGGCCATCCCATCAATTCCAATCTAGAGCGCTAAGCAGAGGCTTAGGATTTAGCATTTCAACATACTCCTAACGATAAAAAATAGTTCGGCACGTGATATAATATTAACATAATACCAACAAATATTGTATTTAATAAAACGCAAAAGAGTTATTTCAGAAGTACGTATAATTATCGAACAATAGATTATTCGGAAAGTATTGCATATAAATCGTAACTATTAAAAACAGTTAATTCGAGATCTATTATTTCAATAGATGCCGCTGTTTTTCATCCTATTTGAATATTGATTTGATTGAGGGATTAAACGGAAATTTCTCATTAATTTTCGAGTTGATTTCCCGCAACTTGATGCTCGTCACGTTTTGAATGTTGTTCATAAATAATCGTTCTTCAATTCCCCTCGGAAAATTCTTTAAAATGTTTGTCATATCCTGGACCGGGTTTTTCTCCGGTTTTCCTCCCAGTAGTGGCGAATTTTCCTTGGATAGGAATGTCATTAATACCTTTGTTTTATTAATCTCGAATTTTTACTANTAGGATAATAAATTGATAACAGCACGTATTTTAATACTTTTTTTAAATACATCTATTAAATCTGGACCTGCCCTTGGGCCCCTGGTCTGAATTGATGGGATGGTCCCTTTTGCTCGTTTCCGGAGAGTTAGTTTATAATTCCCCACGTGGTCATATGCAGTTTGCAACTGCTTTTTTAACTATAAAATTTATTCATTTACTTACATATTCAGTTCTCAAAACAATTACGAATCGAACCATTCATGGTGCAACAAAATGCAACAAACTTGAACATATAAAATTGATAATGAAGAAATTCGTCTGAGAGTATTTTAATCGAGAATATACACAATACTAGTTTGTTGTAATTTTCATCTTTCTAAAACACCAGCAATTATTTTGGTGCCAAATCACATTATAAAACGTTCGATTGCTTCCGGGTGGTGACGGTTTTGCGTTGACTCTTCTTGAAAATTTAAATTTTTAAAATACTTAAGTATAATTCACCATGTTCAAATGCCTCTTTTGGAAATACCATTTAATGAAATAATTTTGGTCAATATTATTATGTGCGTAGTTATAGTGTTTTTTTTTTGTCATCTAGATATTTCTTTTCTATATTTTTTTCTTAGACTGTTGATGGGATCTTAAAATATTAGTGTATCGCTTTCTTCTTATGTTATCTCTACTTGCTTGTTCGTTAGTAAGTTAAATACAATGGCGTCTCGACGAATGGGCATCGAAGTACATTTTAAAATGAATTATTAAAGTAATAATATATTTAAAACGCAAAAATAAAATAATAATACAAGTAAACATATTCATTCATAAACACGAATTCACATAAGTCGTATCATATTCATAAATAAGAAAGAAAAAACTACAATGATATAATTAAACCTATACACTTCATATTCATAATACAAGAAAGTAAATATAATAAAACCACAAGGTCACAGGGACCAGTACTGAGGATTTTCAGACACCTACACGTTATAAATAGTTGTTTTGTTATCAAATAGTAATATATAATCAAATGTTATATACGTAATCAAAGGTTGCATGTAATAAACATTTTTTACGCCAGGTAGGAATTTAATTAATTTTTCATATTTTGAATTCTCGAACGGAGTATTCGTTTTATGTTCGACTCATTTTTTACTGTAAAAATTGTATTCATTTCTCTTATGTGAGATATTGCTGAAAAAAATGCAATTGTGAATATTTTACCCAGATACTTTGAATACTTATCGAAATATAACTATAGTGCATAGGCAGATGCACATTTCCAAATGTTTTAAACATAAATTTGTAAGATTATCATTACATCGCAGAGAATAACCGCAAACAATATCTGATGGGACTAAATATTAAGGGGTTTTTGCTTGTGTAATTGATATGCGTGCAATTCAATAATAGGTTTCACACCCAACCAAAAACATTTATAAAAAATACTAGCTGATTACCCAGCGTTGCCCGAGATTTTTATTAGACTACTCTTATTTTACTCAGGAAAATATGAAACTATGTTGTAGGGTCAAAATATTTTTACTTACTGGTTTTTAATATCATATACAGCATCCCAATTTTTTAATATTAATCCAGTAAGGTATAAATTTAATTAGACCAATTAATAGATTACAGTTTAGTCATTAATAAAAAAAATCAGAGCATACGAAAACCGTCTCCATTTTTTGTTTCTCATACTATACTCAGAGTCATTTAACTTTGCCGAAAATAATGCAATATGGGTACCTAACACGAATCATCAACTTATACGAATTTAAGAAATATTCGAATAAAAATTAATACGTCACAAAAGTGACTATTTACTGTAAAAAAAATACAAGTTAATAACACAATAAACTAAGACACATGGTAACATTCGTTCAACGTGGCCGATGCAGAGAGAACAGAATAGTTTCATAAGAGCAAATAAATTGAATTGATGGCCGATGTTGGCAATAGATTTAAGAAATCCGAAAATACTGCCAACATAACGCGAGGTACTTACCTCTCCCCTAATGGACGATGACGAAATAAAAGTGCTAATTACACTGTGTAAAAGTTGCGTACCAAGGTCAACACACTTAATGGCAATAAATAAATAAAATAATTATTGATTCATTGCGAAGAGAGCATTTACAAACTGCTTATGACTACGTTCGCGACAAGAAACTTATTTATTGGTACTACATTACAGTATACTAATAATCACAATGCGCTCCCCTTTATGTTTTATTTTCTTTGACTGGTTTTATTTTCTCTGGGTAAAGTTACATAACTTTGTACCGTAAGCGTAAGCGTGCGACTCTGCGTAGTGACTCCGAGAGATGTGGCAACGCTGTACGGAGCGTGGTGACCACGTGAGCGGAATCATGCGGCGGGGAATTCCTCACGCCGTCACGCCACCATTGTCAACTAAACGAATTGAAACACTGACCCTCGAGGGACCCACAACTCTCCCTGGTGCACTCGGAAGATCTCTCTCTCTCTCTCTCTCTGTTTTCGAGTTCAAGGGAAAGGGACCACAAGTCCTGCAGGATCTTTTTTTATTATTCAAAATGGGGTTTGGGTGAAAACTTGAATTAAATACGTGTTATGGAAGCATCTGGATGCAAAGAAGTTTTTTGACTCACACATATTAGTGCTGACTAGAGAACCACCGAATGTTTGTTGTTAAAAAGATTTGACCGGTTCCTTGTAGATTTTTAATGTTTTAATCTTACACTACGTCTCATCAACTGGTCTTTTACTTCCTCGCGGGTTTCATTAATGATAAAAAGATTTTCATGAATAACATTCGGTTTCAATACCATATCAACTTTCAGTAAATATAAATTATTCTACAACTAACGTGCTTAATATAATAAAAAATAATTCAAGACGACCTTAGTATGGACGAATACTTTATATTTTGTGTACATTATATTAAAGCCGGGGGACAGCAGTCTTGTTTTCAGGTTATTATATTCTAGACTGCTTCTTTTGGTTAGCCGCCTCCTCGTGGTGTCCCCTGGTTCACGCTAAAGGTTTACCAAGCTAGGGAAGCATTACTTCCACTTACTTGTGCTGCACTTCTGTTAACTTTCCTATTGGGTCTCTCTTGACCTCTTACGTCTTTCGACCCCGACGCTATTAGGTTTCATTCGCTTTCCTCTTCTCTTTCCTTGTATTCTTGTCTTCCCTATTTATTACTTACTACTCTTCCTCACGACACTCTTGCTTTCTTCTTAACTTTCCTTCTGTAGGCGTGAACGCAGCAAGATGGCAGCCCCATCATCACGCACCCGAAAAGCAATGAACAATACAAATCATAGTGAAAATACCCCCCAGGTGGTATGCCAGGCTCTAGTCTGGGCAATCCACCCTCTTCGGAGGCTGGTCTCATGGATTCTGGGGGAGACCGTCTGTTGCTTTCAAAAGACCCCTTTAAAAAAGTGGCTTAATGAGATCGCCACCAAATACAACGCCACCTTTAGAGAAAGGTCCAACATTTACTTTAGAAGACGGAAAACCGGAACAGAAAGGTACCATGATGAAAAATGAACAACAGCTTTATGAAAATTGGCAGAAGTCAGTACAAGAAAATCAGGAACTTAAAAATATAATACAGACTTTCCAGCAACAATTTAAGGAGATGGAATTGAAGATTAAAACTATGGAAGATGAAAGAAATTCTAATGAAAAGAAAAAGGAAAAAATAATGAAAACTGACTATTACACTGATGAAGAACTTCTAGTGAAAGAAACAGATGCTTCCACAGTGTAAAAGATGCGAGGCATTTGAGGACACTCAGAAATATTGTAATGAGCAACCAAGATGTGTTAAATGCGCCGGAAAACATTTAACTAAAGACTGCAAAAAGACTGCTAATGCTAAACTAAAATGTGTACACTGCGGAGAAGAACATCCAGCTAACTATAGAGGATGTAGTGTAGCTAAGGAGCAGTAACAATTAATAAATAAAAAACAAAATATGAAATCAGAAAAGAGGATAATTCCTCAAAGAAAGGATGAAGAGAAAACCTACGCTCAGGCATTGACACAACATAATGACCAGAAAAGTGAAGTTTTAAATGAAGAAATCAAGAAGACTTTTTGAACTTATTCTTGATAAATTAGAGAAACAAGGAAGAATGATCAATACTCTTGAAGAGCGATTAATGAAACTTGAATATAGCAATAAAGGAGCTATACCCAAAAATCAGAAGAAATGAATAAATGTCTGAAAATTGTGGCATGGAATGCCAATGGACTGCAGCAGCATCGCCACGAGTTGCAAACACTTCTTGATATAGAAAACATTGATGTATGCTTAATTTCAGAAACGCATTTTACAAATCAATCCTTCATTAAATTTAGAGGATATAAAGTATCCCACTCTGTACATCCAGATAATAATGGTAAAGGTGGTAGTGCAGTGATAATTAAAGAAAATTTACCCCACTATGAGGAAGTGAACTTAAGCACGGAAGAAATACAGGCAACAGCTATTCGTATACAAACTAAAAACTATTCCATTATCGTTTCAGGAGTCTATTGTCCACCCAGACATTCTATTAAAAAGAAAAAGTACTTAGAGTTCCTTAAACAATTAGGAAAACGTTTTATAGTGGGAGGGGATTTCAATGCTAAAAATATCCATTTGGGATCTCGTCTCAACACAACGAAAGGTAGAGAGTTACTTAAAGCAATTGATGAATATGGCTGTCAAGTTCTTTCAACTGGCAAGCCTACATATTGGCCTAGTGACTTTGAAAAAATACCTGACTTGATAGATTTTTACATTGTCAAGAATATATCAAGTAATTGTATTCAAATTGATGACAACCAGAACTTGAGCTCAGATCACTCTCCCATATTTTTGAATCTTAATGACAAGGTTATTCAGAAAGAAAGTAACCTAACCTTAGCCAATGGACGAACGGATTGGGTAAGATTTAAGCAATGCCTAGAAGAGAAGATTAATCTAAAAGTTTCTCTGAAAAGCAATCATGAACTGGATTGTGAAGTAGAAAAGTTCATAAACGATATCCAACATTCAGCTTGGGAATATACACCTGAAATTACAAGAAGAACTACTGGAATTAACTATCCCATGGAAATTAAGAAACTTATAGCTGAAGAAAGAAGAGAGAGACGGGTATGGCAAACAACAATAACTCCTCAAAATAAGAATAAACTCAACAAACTCACTCAGCAGTTGAGAAAACATATAAAAATATTTCAAAAATGGATCAGTTACCACTTATATGCAAAGTTTAACAAATGATAGTGTCACTGACTATTCACTGTGGAAGGTTACAAAAAAGATAAAGAGACCAATGACTCATATCCCACAAATAAGGCAACCTGATGGGAAGTGGGCTAGGACTGATGAACAAAAGGCTCAGTTGTTCGCTAAACATCTAGAAGCTATATTTCAGCAAAATGATTGCCAACTCGGTGAAAACTTCAATGAAGAATATACATCAGAGAGCAATGGTATCAAATTTATAACTCCCACAGAGCTAAAGAAATAAATAAAAGACAATTGTAATCCAAAGAAAGCACCTGGTTTTCATTTAATAACTGGAGAAGTCTTGAAACATTTCCCTATAAAAGCTCTTATTAAGCTCACAAACATAATCAATGCTGCTTTCAGACTGAGATATATCCCAAGTTTGTGGAAAGTATCGGAAATTATTATGATTCCTAAACCAGGTAAACCATTGCACGAAGCCTCATCATACAGACCGATTTCTCTACTACAAATTATGTCCAAGCTTTTTGAGAGGTTACTATATAAAAAGACTAAAACCAATTGTTGATGAAAAACAATTGATACCTAATCAGTTTGGCTTTCGTAATAAGCACTCTACAATTGACCAAGTGCACAGAAAAAGTTGTGTGATAGAAAAAGCTTTAGAGGATAGTAAGGTTTGCTCTGCCATATTTCTTGACGTAGCACAAGCCTTTGATGAGGTATGGCATAAGGGCCTAATGCACAAGTTAAAAACGATCTTCTCCAAACAATATTCTGAAATATTGGAATCATATATAACCGATAGGTATTTTAGAGTGAAGCAGGGAAATGATTACTCAGAGCTCAAAGAGATTAAAACAGGTGTTCCCCAAGGGAGTGTGTTGGGACCGTTCTTACACTTGTTGTATACAAACGATTTACCATCTCCAGCTGATGGTACTATAGCTACATTTGCTGATGATACCGCACTTTTGACAGTAGGTAATAATAATACAGACGTAACATACAAATTACAAAATGCCATCACTCAAGTGTATAACTGGACAAAAAAATGGCAGATAAAACTCAATGAACAAAAATCAGTTCATATTAACTTCACCAACAAAAGAATTGATCACACACCTGTGTTCATTAATAATTGAATAGTACCCTATTCGAATACTGCAGAGTACCTGGGTATTACCTTGGACGCTAAGCTACGATGGAAGGTCCACGTCAAAAAAAAAAAAGAGAAGAGTTAGACATCAGGTATAGAAAAATGTGTTGGCTTATGGGCAGAAAGTTATCCTTTTCAGTCCATAATAAACTACTATTATACAAACAAATATTGAAACTCATATGGACGTATGGTATACAGCTTTGGGGCTGCACTAGGAAATGCAACGTGAAAATTATCCAAAGATTCCAGAATAAAGTGCTATGAAACATTGTTGACGCTCCATGGTATATTAGAAATAAAGATCTACATCGGGAACTCGATGTGCCACTCGTGACCGAAGAAATTCGTAACTTTGCTGCAAAACATGAAGAAAGACTTCATCAACATGTGAATGTTGAGGCTATACAACTTCTAGACACTTCAAAGTTGGTTCGTAGACTCAACAGGAGGAAACCTCATGATCTTCTGTGACTGCTGTGACCTCTGATGCTGTCTTGAAGAATAGTAACATCTTAGAAGAAAATTATAGTCGCTAATGAGGGACTTTAATACTTAGTGTGTTTGCTGATTAGTCTAGAAAAGACTAGATTGTAGTATTATTCAATACATTTATGTGCTTAAATAAAATATTTAAAAAAATATTAAAGCCGTACGTTTTTAAGTATTTAGTTAATATAAGTTTTGCCAAGACGCAAAACATGGCTTAAAACATTTTCTTTATTTTGGTGTGTTCAATCCACTACATGTGAATTACTAAAGAGAAACAAAGATGAAGGAATCAACTTACAATGAGAGCAAAGGATGGTCACTTTAGCAATGTTACATTTCCATCCGACGTTCTCCTTCAAGATCGTCTCCGAATCTGGGAATCTTTCTCTTCATCTCGTTTAAGCAACACGAGCTATTTCTACAACATTATTTCTACACGTTCGGATTGAAGAGAAACAATTCTAAAGGCCCAGGTTTTTCTCCGGTTTTCCTTCGGGTAGAGGCTAAAATCATGTACAGAGTCTCAAGGTTCTCGCCTATAGGCGGCATTCTTTTGAAATAATTAACCTTAAATTTAGAGTAATTTTAATAGTTACAATTTATATAAAATATTTTCCAAATAATCTTAACTTTGTTAATAAAAATATATTTATAAAATAACTTCATCTTAAATTTGTTGGTGTGTTGTCAATATTATAACACGAAGTGAACTATCTTGCTTGCCTCCGGAGAGTAAATAAGTCTATGGTCCCACACGACGTCATACGCAGGTTGTAATATATATTTTGACAATAAATTTGTTTAAAATCTCAAAACACTTTTCTTCTGCACCAGTGCTTCTACATTGTAAAAACAATTATCGATTTTAATAAAAATTAAAGCCGTCTTGTGTCTTTATCACGCCATTGTTGTAGTACTTTCAAAATATCTGACAATTTCAAAACTATTTTCCTGCATACTAGTATTGTCTTATTATTCATATCAATTTAGTTGTATATGTACTCAATTCTGGCACAGTTGTGTACATTAATTCTGTAGCTCCTTCCTTGCCCGGGTTTTTCTCCGATTTTCCTTCGGGTAGAGACGAATTTTTTATAAAGACTCGCTAGACTCTTGCCTAGTGACGGCATCAATNCTAAACTATTGCCTAGTGACGGCATCAATTGAAATAATTATTAGCAAATTTAGTGTTATTTAATAGTTACGAATTATCAACAATATTTCCGAATGATTTATAGCTTGATAATAATACGTACTTGTGAAATGACTTATCTGTTTTATTAAATTTAATATTTGTTGGTATCATGTTAATACTATAAAACGTGTTGAACAAAATTTTTTTATCATTAAGAGTATGTTGAAATGTTAAAACAGCCTCTGCCTTAGAGCCCTCGATCGGAATTGATGGGATGGTCCCTTGCTTGCTTCCGGAGAGTAAATTAGTTTATTGTCCTTCACGTGGTCATACGCAGTTTGTAACTGCTTTTTTGACAATAAAGTTTATTTATTTATATTTATTATTTGTATTATCATCAATACATAGCAACAGAATATTTCCGAAAAGGACATACGACAGACGTTACAAATTGCCCAATTTATTCCCCAAACCGTGACAGCGTATCAAAAAGAAAAAAATCTTGAATGTTCCAATTTGTCCTATTGTAACGGTCTGAAGATGTTGAAAGTAAAATATATTTAAACAATATTTGGAAAGGAATGATGAGATGGATGATGTCTTTACGAATAGGGGTAGGGAGTGGGGGGTGGGGTGGGGGTGGAAAAACGAGAGTGAGAGAGAGAGAGATTTCCTCTCCATTTTCTCCTTCAGTTACTTTCAGAAGAAAAAAAAATTCAGTAGCATTAAAAATGTGAGACCCCAAGTATCTCTTCTTTTTTTATGCTATTGTTGGATCTCTGAACGCTAAATCTTTAGTTTCACTAAAACATCTCCATTACTGGAATGTTAACACAAAAAATATTAAATGTTTAGGACTTTTGTTTTTGTTTCAGATATGTAGATTTTTTAACGAGTGACAGAAAATTAGATGTTACAGACTTAAATGAAATGAAATTAATACCAACTTGCAACAAAACAAAACATGTTTTGTTTTATGATTGTCAGCAGCTATATCTTAATTTCATTTTACCTACTCAAAAACTCACACATATATTTCTGCATACGATTTCAACGTCTCAGCATGGCTTCATTAAGTCTAAATTATATATAACTAATCTACTGTTGTACAGTGACAGTATTTCTAACGCATAATCATACTCCAAATAAGTTGAGGCTATTCATTTAGATTTTCAAAGGCATTCGACAATTTACTAATTCGTAAACTAATGTTAATTGTACTCATGGTAAATTACTAAATTGTTTCGAGTCATATTTATCAAATAGTGTACAAATTGGAAGAGAAGAGGGACACTTGCCAGTCCCCTGGGTTGTCATCTCTGGTGTACCGCTGGTGTCTCATCTAGGGCCTCTTTTATTCATTAATAACATCCTTTGTAACATTAAGTAATCACAAATCCTTGTCTACGCAGACAACGTGAAAAGTTTTATACAATTAATTCTATTCTGGATGCAAGTAAGCTTCAAAAAGATCTTGACAATAAATTATTTTGTCCTTTCTCCTGGAATAACTAATTACACGTAGGACTTTCCCGGTCAGTGCTCTACCTGAATTCCTTCCTTAACATGAAGTTCTTAAATAGCGTCCCGTCGAATCCCTTGGCACATTCGTCTGTTGATACTTGATATTGTCAGATACGTTCATCTTAAATCTATTTTCATTCGAGTTTTAGATTTTATCTGTTTATTGATTCATTCTTCTTGAATTTTATTGCTCTGTTTTTAATACATTTTTAAAACTTCATTATATTCCTAATTATTTTTTTCTCAAATAATTTTGATGATCTTAACAATTAATTCTTGTACTTTGCATCCTTAACACATTGTTCATAGATTTGGATTTCATTTACTTCTACACTGAAGATGACAGCTGAGCAGTTGAAAGTGCTTGCTTCTGAATAAATATTGTACTAGTATGAAACACCAAATCTGACATTTATTCTCAATAATGAATATTAGTATCCGCTCACCGGTTTCCAACTATAAAAAAGGTCTTGACGCTATTTTGATATGGTATGTACAGAACTCTCTTGACTTAAATATAGATAACTGTAAATACTAAGCTTTTATAAGACTAATAATTCTATATATTCTGATAATTCTATTACGAAAGTGGGTCTGGAAAGAGTCAATTCGTTTATTGATCTGTGCGTTGTATTCGAGAGTTCTTTTGAATTTAAATTACTTGTAAACACGATTTATTAAATGTACTTAATACTTTCACATATCCAAAACGCTCAATTATTTTCATAACTTATTTATACGAAACACTTGTCTTCCATGATCTGAATTAAGGCTCGCCAATATGAACTCCATACTACGACAAACATATATAAGCTTGAGTATGTCTAGCATAAGTTCTTCTAGTTATGCATCGTATAAAGTTGCCCAACCTATGAGATTTGACAATCATTATTATACTGATATTGCACGCAAAATAATATCGCTAGTATAAAATAGTCACAATTATATTGATGCACTGCTTACGCGATGCGTCTTAGACGTATAGAGACATAATGTGATGAACTTAGACTTGTTTTCTTAAACGAACTCTGAATAATAACTTCCGAAATCCCAGATCTGCGTTAGAGCACTGTACTAATAAAAAAATACTGTTTTAATACGTTTTAGTAATAGATTGGAAAGGTCTTGTAATTTATTATTATTATGTTATTTTATTACTCTTTTTCGTTTTACATAATTGCCGGGGCTTGTCATTGTCCGAGGCAAAAATATTTGTACATAATGACAATTATTACCATCGGGTCATCGCTCTTGTCCTCTTCCCAGTGGAAACACTCAATCAAGGCTAAGGAATTTACGGACTATACTGGAGATACCAAGTAGAGCGACGTTTTGGATGTTTCTCAGGTGGTGTTTGCGTAGGTCTAATTCCATCATTGCATTTTGCAGGTCCTAAGTGACAAGTCCATTCACTGAAATGACAATTGGTGTTATTGTGACATCCTTCAACCCGTAGATATCTTTCAATTAGACAGCAAGATATTATTATTATTATTATTATTATTATTCAGATAATGTGCCGGATAGGCTGAATTTAAGCGTGTTTTAAAGTCCAATACGGTATTATATGAGTAATGATTCTTTTTTTTTCTGTAAAATATTGTAAATTGCTTCCTATTCCTCTGTAATTTTATTTTACGTGATATATTATTTTCTGTACGTCATATGTGAAGGGTAACCGCAGCGAGTTGATCAAACAATAAATAAATAAATAGAAATGAAGTTAAAATTTGCTTTGCTTTGTACAGAATAAATATTTTAACGCTAATTACTTTTCCGTTGTTTTCGTACCCTTAATTTCTAATTGGAAAAAACAAGCTTCAGGCAATTTAGTTTTGGTGTAAAACAATAAATTTGAAATGAGATGGTAACTGTAACTCACGAAATACGAGTACATTCAAATTGACTTCGTTTTCATATTTCATTGTGTGAGGAACACAGATTTGCAACATTCTTGAAACAATGTTTAGATGTGAATGATAAAAGACAATGTCCCGATAAATTACTCATGAAATCACACGTTTATAAATTACACTCATTATCATACAAACAATTACGGTCAATTTCAACAAGAGAGTGAAATCATATTAACAATTTTTTTATATTGAAAATATGTTTACAGACACACATTGTTTGTAATTAAGATTTCCTTCTAAAACCTTTTTGATGCGTTTTATTTACCTGTGCAATTAAGGCTTTTTGGTGGCCATACGTACCTCAAAATGGTCTCCAAAATACTTTATATTCTGTTTTAATTACTTTATGTTTATACATTTTCATACTATGTATCAAGTTTGCATACAAAAACGGTGTATTTAAATGGAAATGAAAACTGCTCTACAAGTTGGTCAACCATGGACCATGACAAGTCGTTGCTTAAATGTGAATGGAGTGTTGGATTTCAGTGGTAGGGGATGAGCTTTGTTGTTTTAAATAAATTTTCATTTCAGAGATATGACCCGATCTGGCTTCCATCAAGTCATATACATATGAATGCGTACTATACATACTAGTACATAAATGCGTAACGTGAAAGTTTGCGCACGTCAAGACGATTGAACTGATCGTGATGGTATTTAGCAAGGAGGTAGTTTTGATGTACGTGATGAACACAGGCTAAATTTTATTTTTTAAATGTGTGATATAATGTGTGTATATTTTAAAAAGAAAGAGATAAATGGTTTCGGACAATATATGTTTAAAAATCGGAAAAAAGAATTATAAACGCTTATGCTGTCTAAACAGTTAGCAATAGGTGACAACTATGATTCTTTGCCTCAAAGAGTTCTCCAAAAAACGACAGCATATGTCTATCTACAAAAATTAACATTAATTATCCATAAAACGCTATTAAAAATAAAATGTGTTAAAATACTTCAATTTAAGAGAGTAATTTAAAAAGGAAGAAAATATTATCATAAAATTTAATGAATTATTTGTTTTGTCAACTTAATGATGATAGAAACCGTCTTGAAATCGTACAATTCCGAGGAGTTTTTTAGATTTTACAACAATTTTAATGAAATGATGCGACCGCGTCATGCCTCGGACGCGACAATTTGATCGGTGAGGTTCCCGCGTGATTGTGTACACAGTCAAGTTTTGTATTAAATTTGGGGCAATTGAATTCGAAAAATTAGGATGCTGGACATGTTTTTAAAAATCAGTAAGTAAAAATTATTTTGATCTTATAATATAAATAATTTTTTTTTCTTGGTAAAATGAAATTAGTCAAAGAAAAATCCCGAGCTACACCGGACAATCAGTTAGATAGTCATACAGCGGCACACGTGCGCACAAAATGTATAGTTTAAAATTTAATGTAGCATTAGATAGTATTATACATAACATGAAATTATTTCTCTATTGTCAATTTTATACAATCCAGTCTCTTTAGATGTATATGTGTCAACACAAATATAATCATTCATTACAACGTTAAAGATGTGAAGGATGAAGAAGTTGAAGAAGTTACCTATCTTCGTGTAGAAGTTGAACCTACTTCTGGTGACGTTGGTTCAAATCTCGTGTGATTCGAATAGAAGTTGCAGTTGTAGATTAAAGAGCTTTACCGAAGGGTTTTTTTTTTGGGTACTCTAGTTTCTCCTGTCTTTCATTCCACCTTTTCCAAATATTCTGAACTAGCAGACGAAAGGCTTTTACGTGACAAAGGCTTGTCTTTAATTTCGTCTTCAATTCAAATGGTTCCTGTAAATTAAATTCGTTTTCGCTATCAAATTAAGGCAAAATTAACTTTTCTAAATTATAATCAGATAGATGTGCTCTGTAGAGACATTTACAGAGATAGAGATATTTGTAATTTTTAATAAAAAGTCGTAAAAAATAAATGAAGTAAAACAAAAAAGTTTCTTTATTTTGTACGTCATTATGTAACCATTTTTCAACACTTGGGACTCACTCATCCGTACAAATTGCATGTTCAAGTAAAAAATAAAAATTCCCATTTCGTCCCGAACACTCATTGCAGCTCTAGGACCGATGCTTTCTGGAGCATATTACTCACTCGTGAATATTTAAAGAAATGTGAGATACTTTGTGCAAAACTTTTGTATAATGTATCGTAATTTCAAAACAAGTATCCATTAGTATGAATTAGTATGCACCGGATGCATCCAATGTCGTTCTCCACAGACAGTTTTGTTTGTATGTTCGTTCGTGTGCTTGACGCGCACTTGTTCTACCACAGACAAAACAATCGCCGACGCAGCGACGAGGTGGCGTGTTGGAGCGGACACCGCAACACGGCTGAACACGCTGTTGCTCAATTGCGTTAATAGAGGACACACGTTGAGGCCAAACCGCGACCGAAAACACTCCGAGACATTGTGATATGGAAACAACTTGGTAACGATGTAAAACAAATGCTCAAAAATCATAGAAATCCGGCATTTTATCCGTTGAAACATATTTAACAATTCTATCTATATAATGGATAGATGGCAGCATATTGATTGGTATATTATCAACAAATTGAAAATATTGTGGTACCAGACTCTATTTTTATTCTAAATTAAAGCGAAAACGTTTTAGCTGACGGAGTCAGCATCTTCAGACTAAGAATACAACACACACAAAAAAAAAAGAATTAGAAATAATAATAATACGGAAAAAAATCATAATATCAATAATAATTGAGATAAAAATGAAAATACACATAAATATTTAAACGTAAGAATGTTAAAGAAGAAGAAGGAAGAAGTCGGTAAACTGAACGACATATTTCTTTATTCAGAAGAAAACTTTTTGGCGAATGTACTCGTTTGTGGCAGGATGCAGTTCTTTATACCTGAGAGGAGGAAAAGTCAACGTCAACAGTCCGTTGACGGAAAGGTAAAGAAACTCCGTCNTTAACGATCACAAGAGAAATTAACGTCGTCCATGAGCGAATTTTTGTAAGACACATAGCAGCTAAGTTAAAAAAACTCATTTAGTCATACATTAATTGATGAAAGAGTTTATAATCAAGAAATTAAATTTCCTCACTCTATCTACAATTACAAAATTTCAAAATTTTTGAGAACTGAAATACTTAAGTAACTGAAGTTCAAATTTCGAGAAATACAAAATTGTTTTTCTTTCCGGTAATCAGAGTATTGTCAATCTCTTGGATAACTCACCCCAATTATTCATAAATTTTATACCAAGTAAGCAATTCCAGGTAATGACCTGAGCTTCCGTTCTCTGTACAACTCCAGAATAGGACTTGTAGTGTTATACGATTTTTGCTATAATATTTCAGTAGTTAATCTTAACCAAAATAAAAAAAAGGGTTCCTTGTACAACTAATCAATTCAATAGACTATTATGAAAGTTCTTCTTAAGCGTAGTAAATACCTTAAAAATTTTAATGCAAACTTTGGACAGAAGTTTTAACTTTCAGCTTCCAAGTAACTACTCGTGGAGTAGTGTTAGCAATGTCAGCAACCAGGTGAAAATTACTACGGACCGGGACTCGAACCCGGCCCGACGCAACTTATCCCCAGAAGAGGGATGTGATCCAGGTTCACCGGATAAAGCCAGGTGGAAGTTGCGTAGAGACTTGGAAGGTGCAGTGGATAGCACACGTGCGGTCAGAGCAGAATATCCCGGGTTCGAGTTTGGACAGAAATATTAAACAAATTACTGAAATATTTTGCTCCATATTTTCTAATTGAACTTTTTTATCACAAGACGAGTTTTCATTTTGAAACTCTACTGTAACTTGTGAATAAAAACGTCGATTTGTATTACTCATTTTATATTTTTTACTCATACAAGGTAAAAACTATACGTTCTTGACCTCTTTTGTTAATTTAAATGTATTGTATTGGGATTAGGTCAGAGTTTTAAAAAAATTGTTAATATTTTCTAAAAATTTTCCAACGTTTCAATATGTGTAATATCATCAGGACTAAAATATATACATCCGATATATTTTTTGTTTACAATTTTTTGTGTGTATATTTTGGTATGTATTTTCACGTTATATTTACGTTGAAGTTCTGACAATATATATCGAAAGTTCGAAGAAAATTTTGTTTTTGTTTTAATCTGCGACCTAAGTTCAACAAATTACAGTTAACGAAAAACCAACATGACACACGATTGAAACGATCATGAAGATATCAAAATGAGTTGGAAGCGAGCAGTTACCTGTAGCGTTCAGATGTGTCTTCGCGCCTGCGCAGTATGATCAAAATCGACGTTGCCGCTTAAAAGATATATTATTTATATTAGTTTCCCTCGAGAACCGTCCGAGGTAAGGGACAGCGCTGCTCCCGCCACGAATAGTTGGAAAGATTAAGTTCCCAGTTCCACTGACAGAGGACGCCACTGACCTGACTGCAAACAATTGAATGCAGACATCGGGTGGCCTCTGCGAGGACCGGAGGACCGGGGGAAAAGTGAATTAAGCATTCTATCTTTATAATTTTTCATTTTTAGCCATTTCTCTATGCTGAAACAACGAATAACTATTGCTAAGTTTAAATCTTGCTTAGTAATTGATATTACCAATAAAAAGTCATCTTGACAATGAAAAAATGTTTTTATAGCATCCAACCAGATATTTTACCTCAACAATAAGCTGTATTTTTATTGATACTTCTTTAATCTTGTTGATTAATTGTCAGCAGAGCGTGGTTAGCTGTGGACCCAAGCCGTGTGTCAGAGTTTTTTGTTTGTGTACACATACAAAGTAATTAATCCCCCTAAAACGCTATACGGGTTTACCATATTGTTTGCAATGTTTCTGGAAGTACTATGCAGTGTAATCCTTTGTGTCACTTTCAACACAACTAATCATTTTCCATGAAATATCAGATCGGGAGTTGATCTCTCGTTGGGTGTTTCCGAATAACTCCCTCGTTTTCGTGGTCGGAATCTGACATGAACACCGGCGTGTTTTTCCAGGAAACATTTCCCCGTGACTTTCAATCTCGTGTCGCTATTGTCAACCCTCTGATCGCGTCAGTTTGGAATACTATACGCTCTCAACCGAAACAAACGTTTTTTGTTGTTGCTTAAATTTTTAACAAAAATATCATTTTATTTGCTCGTAATCATAAAAAGCACCATGTAAGTAGATATTGATAAATTTTAAAAGAACATATTTTCTTGAGAAAGAGGTCATACGATGATTCATTTCCATCTGTCTTCTTTACGTCCATTTTTTAAAATTTGATGTCAGAAAGAACTAATGGGAATTTAAATTCATAAACGAACAAACTATCGAATACTTCTAATACAGTTTCATATCATTTATATCATTTGTTTCTTCTAAACAAATATAAATGTAAATATTTACGTTATGCACAATGATTTATCGATACAATTTGTGAATACCTGAAGAAGACTCAAAAGGAGGCTTGAAATGTTTATGATGCTATATCAATAAATATTGTGAATGACTCTTGTAAAGATCGTAAAAGAGATTTCATAAATCATTATAAATCACAAATTTTGTAACATAAGTTTGGTTACATAGTATCGTGAATTATGCTCAGAACATATGTGTAGCTCGTCACTAACTGATAATGTTTAGGTTGATATAATTACTCTTTACAATATATGTACATATACAGGCACAATATATGTACCCTCTCAGTGAAATGTGTTTAGAAATGGATTCAGCAAAGTTTCGCGAATCATATTTAGTTACGATTTATAAACAATACTTTCCGAATAATCCATAGTTTGATAATAATTCGTACTTCTGATATAACTTTTTTTTTTTGATTTATTAAATACAATTTTGTTTGGTATTATGTTCATATTATTGTAAGTACTAAACCCTTTTATATTGTTAGGAGTATGTTGTAATGTTAAATCTGCCTCGACCTTTGGACCCTGGATGGGAATTGATTGGATGGTCCCTTGCTTGCTTCTGGAGAGTAAATTAGTCTATTAGTCTCCAACTGACGATACGTAGTGTGTAACTGCTTTTTTGACAATAATTTTTTTTATTTTTTATTTATTGATACAACAAAATTATGTAGAAAAATTTCTTTGAGATAAACCAAGTGATTTGATTGCAGAATGTGACAAAAGGAAGTATCATAGTTTTTCAATCAACCTTCTCCGACACTAAGCATTAAGGAATTAATATAAAATGAAAACGATTGTATATGTGTAAGTGGAAAATATCCTTATTAATCTCACTTTATTGCAAATAAACATAATTTAATGTTCTTGTTTGTGGTTGAGTAAGATACCCCTTTTCCTTTATACATTCACAAAGAAAAAAAATCTAATGTCAAGTCCGTTAACCATGAAGACCAACGAAAATGAGATTTGCTCAAAATTTACTGGTCTTAAAACTTACACATGAGGAACTGCATTGCGTTCCTGCCGGAGTGAGCTGAATCTTAATCTCGAAAGGACGTTGCCTTTTCGCAAATATTCGGAACCCAATATTCATCAATCAGCTATATCCCATATTCATCTCTATTCAGTCATAGAAATATCAAAAATAAAATTTCATTCAATACTTTTTTTCATCTGATATCTTCCACTCATGCAGTAAATTTGATCTTAAAATCAGTGCGCGGAATGTTACGCATGAAAATAATCTTCTAGTTTCGTCAATTTGTAAACTATGTTTTCAGCAACATTTCCAAATACAATATCAATTTTTTATTCTTTTTTGTTGTTTTATAATCAAACATGTTAATTTACGTTCAATCTAAAAATATATAACATTTCAATGATAGAGAAATTGTAATTGTTATAATTATTATTTTTATTATTATTATTTTGCTTACAGAGGAAATGACTTTTGACCCATTGTGTGTAAGGTCAACTTTCTCTTAGTCCATCACGAAAACTAAATACTATTATCACACCATCAACATTGTGACTCTGCAAACGTTCTGTCGTGTTGTATTTTTTTCGTCACGGAAAGATGAAGAATGAAAAACAGCTATTGATCGTTTGTAAGAGAAAATTGGAAAAACCTTGGGGTATTTTTATTCTTTTTAAACTAACCTTTACTTGTTGTAACAGTATAAATAAACTGACAATAGAATGTAATTTCTTTACAATAATGATCCCGTGACCACCTGAATCCTAGAAGAGCTATGTTGTGGTATACTTTGTTCCACAGCAGTTTTTTATTATATTTTTTAAATAAATAATTATTCAGTGTGTGATATTTTTATAACTGACTTTAAAAGTATTTTGGGTGAGAGAAAAATGGTTAGCACAATATGAACAGTGTTTTTAATATAAAACTTGTTTTTCTTTCGGGACAGAATATGTACCCAACATAACCCTCCGAGAACATATTTTCTTTCAACCTTTGTCCAAATGTGGAAGTATTCTAAACACTTTGAAACCATTATAAATAATATGTTTATACTTATACGAATTTAACGCATTAATACACGACGACACTATTGGAATCGTTTCTTGGTTCCGCACTCAAATATATTCTTTCAATTTTTCGATTCTTCCTACTCAAAAGTGGGATAATGTAACAAATAAAAATAATAGAAAATAAAGAAAAATATACTATATTATAAAACTGTTGCATATTTAAACATTTTTCATAGTGAAATATTTTTCTGGAAGTTTCTTTTGTCGGTATTTTATATTTTGAAATTGTTATTGAAAAATAGCTAACAATAAATGCTTAAAAACGCAGTGGCGTTTTCACAAAATTCTAATTAATTTATCAGTTTTGAATGATACTGTGTTGGGGTTTATGAGTATGGTACGTGGAGAAGAATTCTGTTTCATTTATGGAATTGTTCATATCACTTCATAGACCAGTCTTATAGAGCAATTTTTTAAATGGAACGTCGAAATTACATTGTCTCTCCGGTGGTTCAGGTGGTAGCGTTCTTGCTCACCACTAAATCATCCCGGGTTCTATTCCCGGCGGGTCTAGAAAAACTTTGTAGCCTTTCAAATTAATGTCCCGGTTCATGTAGCTGTGACTTCATGTAACGTACACAACTTCCTCTATCCATCTCCTAATACTCCTAGTATCACTTACTATTACTAACACCTTCACGGGGGCCAAGTCGTTCATAAACCCAACTAACCGGTCCACCTGCTATACTGAAGTTATCGTAAGTTAGTACACCAAAAACACCAAGATGGCTGACTCCACGCAGATTCGAGTGGTGTTTCAGGGCAACCACCACCAATATTTTAGAACAAAAACCCGACACTCGCTTTGACTTGACTACATATCGCATAAAACACACACGAAATCTGTGCAATTTAGGTACCATAAATTTAAAAAATAATTAATTGAGCTCTTAACTAAAGATGAACTTGCAATTTTGAATAAGAGATAATTTTTCTAATTTTAATTGGAATCAATTTTTTATTTTTTCGTAAACAATACACCATAGTGTTAAATGAATTTCTGATACTTCATGGAAAATGTGTCGGACAATGTAATGGTAAGAAAATATTAATCACATAATTAAAACTGGAAGGTCACATGAAACACAACCAACACCCTAGATATAAATCAAATTGAAAGCATTTTATGAAGTACAAAAGGATAAAGAATAAAAAGTGTGTAAATCAAATTATACAATAAATACTATATTTATTAAATTTATTTACAATAAATACATAGGAAAGAAGAAAAGAAGGGGGAACTCATTTACATTTAACGCTAGGAAGCAAAACTAGGGACCATCCCGGTGTGACACCTTAAGCGATTGAGTAAAACCTAGCACCCCAATCAGGGTGGCGGCTTGTTGCCGAACAAGAATAGTAAAGAGAATACAAAAACCAATAATTGAATTTCGCAAGACAAATGGCATACAAAAATTTACAAATTATAAAATAACATAACACAAATTACTACAACAGAAACTTACTCAAATTCAATGTAGATAATGGAACCTAAATCTAAAAATACAAAAGAATAACAAGAAGACTATTATAATACTTTTAAGAACTACAGTACATTAAATTTAAAAATTTCTTTAGACTTCACCGCCAAGAGGGTCCTGGTTGAGCACCTGAAACACAAAAAGCAGGAAGAGGTGTAGCCAATGTGTCGTCATCGTCATGATCATCACTGCTACTCTCCTCATGAGTGTTGATAATCATCTCTTCCACTTCAGGGATCCCTTCCGCTTCAAGGTCGTAGCGCTCTAGAATCAGAGCCTCGGTGTGTTCCACACAATTCTTCCAGACACCGGGTGTAATCTAGAAGGAATCATTGTTAAGCTGAACAGTCTTATACATAATAATAAAATAATGATATGAGACTTTAAAAGTAACATCTAACCCAGTAACTAACCCTTACCTGATTAAATGCTTCAGCCCAAACGTGCATGGTGCGATCCAATCCCTGGTCTGGCTGTGACGTAATGTGTTTGTCATAATACCTAAAATAAACATTATTATAAATTCAGTAACACGCAATTCAAATTGTAATAATGTAACTATGCAAAAATTATATAAGAAATAAATAAACAAACCTCTTGGTGAGATCCCAGACCAGCTCGATAGGATTGAACTCACGGTGATAAGGGGGTAAACGAAGCACTTGATGACCTTCTTTCACAAGAAGATCATCAACCACATACCAAAATTAATATTAACTCATGATATTACTTCCTTAATTTAAGATTATAAATAGTTAAAATTAAAAATTATCTGTGTTATTATGAACTATTGGTCTAATATGTCATGAACTATGATTGAACAAACATTATTACGTAATTATACACAGCCTTATATAATTACATGCAGAATAAGAGTCAGGAGTTTGAATATATTTTCATACTCAATAAATATTAACTAACCGTAATAAAAGATATTCATAGTCTATTAATCGTACATTCCAAAAATTACTAGTCAATTGTTTAATGATATGAATCATAAAGATAGCTTTAAATTAATAATTACTGGAAAGAAAATAAAAGAGAAATAGTTTTATATCCTCAAAATATGACATCAAACTGTAAATTGATAAACTTAAACTTATAAAACATAAATATTATTAAATGTATACAATACAAATAAAATTAGGTAGAATAATAAATATATAACTGGAAGTAAAATAATAATGTCTATACTTCTGGTTTAAAATGGGTTACACAGACAGTCAGGTACATAATGCCTTAGCTCAGGGATCCAAAGGTTGAATGTAGTGAGTATGGGACGATGACAAAGTCATGAGATGTGAAGACTGATGTACTAAAACAGCAAAAACCCACGTTAACATTCACATAAATAATAATACTTTTAATGATTTCTTAGTACTTAGCTAACCTATTCAGCTTGGTTTTAAACACCTTACACATCCCTTGCAAATAATCCTTTTTTGCATTGGCCGGAGGGCANTCATTGCATTGGCTGGAGGGCAAACACCATGTTGATTCAACCACATCTTAAAAAATAATTACATTTAGGCTTATGTTAAGGTGTTACTAAGTTGAAGTGTACAAAGCAAAATGTACCATAAGTTGATCTTTCCTCCACTTCGTGGTGGGTTGTTTCTCCAACAATCTCGAATGGTAGGAGGCATTATCGAGAACAACCATACAGCGCCCCATATTTTTTAGACCAGCAATTAGTTTCTCTCTGGTCCATTTCTCAAAATTTGTGCTATCCATAGCACCATGATAATCATCACCAGTTTTCAAATTGGCCACAAAAAGTAAAATCTGCATCTAAAACAAAAAATAAGGAAAATTACTCCTCAGAATCATAAATATTCTTAAAATTTCTTATTCAGTTTTTGATACATACTTGGCACAAATCCTTCCTTACTTCCTGCATGTACAACAACCAGCCTCCTACTTTCTGGGGGTCACTTAAGCATTGCCTTGGTTTCACCTGGTTTACACCAAGACTTTGAGGGTGGCTTTCCTATTAATATCACACATTAATAATTCACTACTTCAATAAGACAGTTACAAGTTGTGTTACATTGTTAATTTAGTACCTTAAATAATTGAGTGCTATTTATAATACTGTTAACTGTAGCCTTACCATTCATATAAATCCAGGTTTCATCTAAAAATACAACAGGCAAAGGGCATTCGCTTCTCATGTTCTTGACATACTCTGTCAAGAAGCATGACCTTCTGAAAGTGATATCACTACTTTCTTTTAGGTGACAATACTTATCTCCTTTTTTCCACCTAAAGCCTAGACTTCTAACAACTTTTCTCATTGAAGAGAGAGAGCCTTTAAACAAGAAAACTTCAGGATTTTCCCTAACATGCTGCCACACTTCCTTCACAGTTACAGGGTACCCTAAATCAACACTGGATTACTTATTTTTGCAAGAGTTATTTCTGAGTCAATCAACAATACAACTAGTCATGAATGATTACTAACTTATTGTTAGATACAATTTACATTATTAGCATACAAATAACAGGATATCATACCTTTGCGAAGATTATCATAAATATAACGCGATATGGCTTCCTCAGAAAAATTGTCTATGCCCGTAACAGGATAGCTTCGCTTCCTTTTCTTCGCAGGAGTGACAAATTTTTCTCCTTCTTTCCCTCTCTTTACAATCTTTTGAACTGTATTGAAGCCTAGCTGGAAGTTGAAACATAGCTCTCTTATTAAACTGAACTAAAAGTGTTCATTGTTGGTTAACCTAAATGCACATATTTGTATTACATAGTATTTTAATTGATAACTTACGATTAACATGAAATCATAATTAATACAGAGAAATACTTACACCTAGTAATTGGGCAATTCTCACCAAAACTTCAGATTCACTTCCAGTATCAAATATATTTCTTTCACGAGGGTCATTCTTAATGAACGAGTACATATGGAACTCTGCACTTCTGCAGTGAAATCTGAACTGCAGGAATCCTTTTCAGTTTCTCACTAGCTCGAGAAATTATTCAACGAGAACGACACCTCGTGAAACCACACACAAAGCACGTATGTACGAAGCACGTAGGCTAAAATCTTCGTCTGGCGCTATTGCAATATTCGTAACGGGCGTACCAACTCTATGGAAACAACAAAGAAACTACCGTAAAATGAATTTCGTTGAAAAAATATTTAAAAATTAATATTTCTCGCATAAATTACACATGTATTTTGTAAATGGGAATTGTGATTTTGTGTTACTCTACAAAGGATAAAAAAGAGAAGTTTAAGAACAGGTTCTTCTAGAGTTATTTTGTCAGGTTTGATGGTAGTGAATCCAACGTATAAGATGAAAATATCACTTGTCGAGTTGTATACGACATTGGGGGAATCAATTGTGTAGGTTGGCAGTTCTCCCAAATTTGGTGAATTCTCTAAACTTGGCTTGGCTATAACAGTAGCTTACCACCCAACTCCCACATCCTATCGCTCCATATCCATAAGCTTCAATAGCACGCTATATTTTCCATTTAGAGATACTACAATAAAAAGAAAAAAAATACATTAATCACCAACTCATTCAAGCTCGCTACATAACGATGATTAAAAAAATCACACTAGAATGAAATGCTTTGATGCTAGCGGACTCCGACTGTTCCTATGCGTTCGTATCGCAATCCAATGGAAAATCGTTGCCTCGTTGTGAGTAGGGAATCGTCCCCAGCTCCCAACCCCCAGCGGAAGCCTACGTAGCTAGACCACATCCTCAATCAAGGATGTGAATTACAATCGGCGTCCTCACATTGTCGAATGCAAAAACTCGCAGCATTGCACTGATGACGCTGGAGGGTAACAGTGGGTCAGAAACGGTCAAAAAAACGACCAAAAATCGTTATCTTCTTTTATCCCTTTAAACTCAGTACTCTGCTTATTCTATAAAAATCAAGGGAATAATTACGCGATAAAAAACCTTGCACAAAGTTGATGTGACAATTCAAATATATGAATAATTAGAAACAAATCTGTAGTTTTCAAACATGTATTGGAATCGAATGTTTTAATAGGATTTTTTTTAATATGTGCCAAAATACCAAGTAAATATTTCTCCACTTTGATTAGGAATTTTAAAATTTCTTACATTTTTACATAAAAATTTCAATAGTAGTCAAAATTAGATAGTACGCTCCAAATTTTGTATGAGGGTGTTCTTGAGTCTAATATGTGGAATATATAATATATTTGAAAAGTCAACAAAATTGAAGAGGGTTTATTCAAGATGGAGGAATGTCATTTGTTTTTCAAATTTACATTTAAACCCAAGTTAATCCAATTTTTTAATTATATTTTTATTTCACTGAAAATCGTGTTAATTTTATTTTCAATTATATATATATATATATATATATATATATATATATATATATATATATATATATATATA
>NNCF01128261.1:235704-256666 GCA_002313205.1 Laupala kohalensis
GGTGAATTCTCGTGACGATACAAATGAGAGAAGACGCGGCGGGAAAATGTCCGGTGCAAGAAATATTAAGATGGAAGTTTGGACGGTATTGTTTTGTGGGCGAGGACGATGCAGATTTAGTAAATTTACAGTTGAGGAGTAGATCGCGGAGGGACAGTTTAGAAGAATCGCGTTTATCCGGTCACTGTATAATTCGACAATTTCTACACGAAGTAGATTTTGATAAAATATTAAATATGGTCTAATAATAATGCTACGACCCGTTTCGAAAGCAGCAACGTAATAGGTTTGGTTTATTTTCTCCGACATTTTTGCCATTTTTCATTGAAGATTTATAACAAGTTATTGCTCTTCGGTGGCTCGTTGCTAGCGTGCTTGTTTGCCACTGAGTCACCCCGGATTCAATTCCCGTTGAGGACAAGAAAAGTTTGTAGCTTATCACACCAATATCCCAGTTCATACAACTTTGAAGATTGAAAAGAGAATTCTCCTTCTTCTTTCCACATCCTACTTCTCCTAGTATAGCTAACTATTACTATTACTAGATTCTCCGACTAACACCTCCACATGGGCCAAGTTGTTGGTAAACCCAACCGAAGAACTAACAATAGTCCCTACCACCCACATCCTACCTCCTATTGTCCTATGTAGATAAACTTCAATAGCTTGTAACGTTTCCCATTTACTAATACTAAAATAACATATCCACTCTTGTAATCCGGAATAAAACATATATTCCCCATTATTCTTCAAAATATTTGTACATCTCTCCAAATATACAATTTATACAATGATAAAATCACTATGATAAAAATGATACAATGATAAAAAACTAATCGAACATATCACGTAATACACGTCCCCTTCAAATGTATGATGCAACACTTTTGAGTTAATACACCTGTGTGTTACGGGTTGCATACTCCCTTTTAAGTTTTTGCTCAGATACAGAAGAATGTTTACTTACTTTCTCATGTACGTAGTATATAGAAAATTTTGAAATCGTGAAAAAATTCGAAAGTGATTTCTACGGAAATATCCGTTTTGGCGATCCCTGATTCTGAAAAAGTGGTTTTTAGCATAACATCCTTCCGTCTGTGCGCAGCAATTCTGAGTAAATGGATGAATCAATTTATTTCACATTTTATATTTACGGTAGAATTTACTTGTGTCAATTTTAAAAAGATTCACGACGTTTCGGTTCACCTTTGGCATCACTTGATAATGAATGGCGCCAATGTGTACCAAATAGTTGTGAGTTTTTAAAAATATTTTAAAAGTGTAGTATTGTTCTTGTTTTTTACTTAGTGATGTTTTTCCACTGAATTCTAAAAAATAAATTATTGTCTGCTAAAAAAGGTCGTTAATTATTTATTTATCTTATATTCTGCAAATTTTAAAACCTTCAGTGCATATTTGTTGTTAGTGACCCCTTGATATATTCATTTTCAAAATTCTATATAAAGTATTCTATCCTTGAATCCGTGTTTGTGCTAGAGCAAATTTTGACTTCATATTTGTAATTAGAGACCTCCAACTTTTCTGTAGAAAATACTGTGGTAACTTTATTTTAACTAATCCTCCGGGCGCTGGGCCGGTAGTGATGAAACCCTGGTAGATTCGCCAGGAAGCGGCCCAGAGACATCTATTGGACGCTTCACTAAAATGGACAATCGAGAACTAACAAGTGCGCTTTGGGTGTATAACAGCTCAGCTAATGACTACATCTTTACGATTTCACGCCTGTTTTCGTCATATGTTTTACTTCTTCAAGTTAAGCAATGATTTCAAGGATGGGATGGTTCTTCAAGATGTGACGTATTTTTAGACTCTTAGGTCGTGTCGTGCGCGGGCGACGAACGCTTGCGACAGCGCGCGACAACTTCGAGCGACAAGACAGAAACACACTTGTAGTTACGAGACTGTCCTGCGTGAGCGACAGCGTCACTGTAGCGCTACAAGCGCGACATTCGACGACGCTTGAACCTCAAACTTGCTTGAATTTTGTCGCGCGTCAAACGCTACCGTTTTTCCACGACCTACTTGATCATACAAGATATCATTGTATAAGTATGATCAAGTGGGTCTTGATTTTATTGTGATTTCGTCCTAATCTTTATAAGTTGGCTCACGGTTTTGTGCAAATATAAAAATATTTCTCTTAATTAATTTTTGATAGGAGAAGTATGCAAGAGACGTCCTCTTTGGGTCCCATTATTATTATTATTATTATTATTATTATTATTATTATTATTATGCGCACTTTACCGACGACATCTTGCTTAAACGCAGGACACTGCCTTAAGAGGGAATAACAAAATTCATCACATATAAATTAATACGCAAATATACCCTTGATTTTTTTTGTTCCTTTTCAACGTAAATCACACAAATAAAGTATCGTACGTTAGAGAATTATGCGTCAGCGATTTCCAATTATCTATCTGTCAATAATTTCTTTTCAGAGATAAAAGGATTCAAAAATTACATAAAAAATTCGCTACTGACATGTTTATTTCAAAATGATGTAACTTGATTTCTTGATTTCAGACATATGAAATAACTGATGCTTCTGTTAAGCAATAAACAATAAACAAATTAGTGAGTTTGTGTTTTGATCCAATGTATAATATCATAGCTATTCTGATGTTCTGTTACATTTTTAATTATAAATATGAAACCGATTGAAACTTGCTTACTAGTAGAAGATATAGGGGAAAAAGGTATCTGTCATGTTACTCACGAAATTATATTACACGCTTTATATTCACGTTAACAAAATAGACTTAAAGCTACATGAAAATAAATATTCATGTTTTCATAGAAAATATAGGTTAGATTAATTTTCTATCCTATATAAACGCACAGCTTGATCTAGTGACCAATATTTGATATAAATCATCACACTGCATTTTACAGAACAGTTATCACTTTTTCACTCACACGATTATATATTCCAAATAATAAAACCGTCTTTTCACAAAAAACTTTTATTAGCAAAAACCTACATTAGAGTAATCACTAAATTAAACAAGGTGTAATATCATGAAACTATTTTTTGAAATTAAAATGGAAGTACTATTAAATTTTACGTTCGGCATTGAAATTTCTATATTTATCTTTATCCAATAAAAAGAGAGAAGATTCATTTGTTATTACGAGTGGCTAAATTTTTACTTGACTAGATAGCTGAATTTTAGTTTACACTAATTTAACTACGCTTCTGGCTCTTGATCTAGTTGTTTAAGGCTAATTTATGGATAAAAATAAGAGGTAAATTCTTTACAAAGATAAATTTTGGTATAAGCTGTGCAAAATACATTTTTTCCACACCAAAATGGCCTGTTTAATTAGAAGTGATATTCATAAATTTAATGGTGACTCATGGGAGATATAATACTTAAAAATTATTCTCTGAAAATAACCAACATGTTCTTTTTTATGTTTTCGTAACATTGTTGGCCCTAATGATGTGAGGTTCACTTTCGCCGTATGGAGATAAAACACATGGAAAGTAGTAGCGTTGCAAATTCAAGAAACAAAAGGTATGATCGTCATTCTTAGAATACGAAATAAATAACAAAATTTGAGTTCTTAGCAACATTTTTGATAAGCCTGACTGACATTGATATTTACCAAACCAGAAACCACAAACTTCTAAGCTGCCAATGTTTGCATGAAACATCTGCATAGCATATGAAAGCATGAGCAGGAGTATTCCCTAGGGACGTGTTTTAATTCTGTTCTACTGTTCTAAACCATGAGGTGCACGGAATATGTTTTCCCTGGAGAAACACTAGAATAATATATCAGTGAAGTTTGTTTCCTAGACACTGCAAGAGTTTGAAGCACATCGCTTTACACACACTGTTATGAAACCGAGAATTTGCTTCATGCTTTTCATTGTTTATTAAAATATATTATTATTTTAGTAGAAGGGAAAAAAATTTTCTTCCAAATATTTTGAGGTAAATTAATCTTAATTTACCTTTTCAAAATACTTAATTACGAAGGGTGGATGAAATCTATAGCGGATTTGTCATTCGTAGAAGCGTTTAAACTTTTCTGTTGACTGAATAATTAAGTGTAACATCTTTATATTAAATTTAATTGTTTATCTATGTATAACTTTAACGTTTTTACCACATTTTCTGTGATTTTTCAAAAAAATTCTTTTTTAATACTTTTTTGTACTGCGTGACATTCTGTTAATTATTTTCCTCTCGTAAATATTATATGTATTGTTGTCGTCTCAGTGCCTTATTCCTTGATTTTGTATATGATCCTTGTATTCCGCATTCTGTGTTCTCGATGTGTGCAAGCTCTTTGTCTCTCTTCCCAATGTAAGACCATTACAGTGACTGTTTTTCATTGCTCGCAGGATGATGACCCACAGTGGGGGTCAAAATTTTGTGTCTCGTTAATAGTTAATGAATAAGTCTGTGTAATAAAGTCATTTTGTTTAATTATATTATGAAAAGTCTGAAATTAGTGAAATAGTAACAAAATGTATCGACGCTTCGATAGAGAATACGTACATGGACTGACGGACTTTTCGGTGAATTAGCGCAAATTCCTCTATGCATGGGAATGCATTTTACATTGTACTTTTTTAAAGAGGTTCTTACAGCACTATCTCGATTTATTGGTTTTTTGAATTGAAATGGGAGTTTCCCTCGAGACACATGAAGATCTCTCTCGACGTAAAGTCTTTCTCTTACCATTATTTCGTTAAGAAATGTTTGAAAATTCACGTTACTTCATTATTTGACATTAAATATATGTTATATGATAGTACTCGTAATTTTTGTCCTTAAACAAGCGCTTAAAATGTGCATAATTATCCCTAATTCCTGGTACAAACTCTAAGGGTTGATATATGACACTGTAACAATCATTCATTGTATAGGAATATTATAGTGCAAGTGACGCGGTGAGGCGCAAATAAAAGAAAGAAGACAAAGTGTTTATTACTAGCGTCGTGGACAAGTGGAATGTTAGCAATAACTCTTCAAAATTGCATCGTCCGACAGTGATACTCGTGTGGAGCGATTGGCGCATTTACACATTCGAAGAAGACGTGCAGCAGCAGCAGATACAGATTTCCTCCTCTACGAGATCCTCCTTCGAGCCAAGACGTCTTTTACCTCGTCACATTCGTATACAGTAAATAATTGTTACAATGTCCTGTACCATTCTTTAAAGACTTTTTTCCATGAATTCGAGATCATTCTGCATTTCTATTTTTAAACAAAATAAAAAATCTATAAATCATTTGAATACGTCGAATGATTCTTCCTAAAAACCCCTTACCATGCAAAATGATGAAAGGCTAACCACATTTTATGGAATAGTCTATTTATTTTATGAAAAGAGTTCACAACAACTTAAAGCGAAGTCGAAAGGTAGTGAGCACTTCACAAACAGAAAAAAAATATTATTCGTCAATAAAATGTCGTAGGTTTTATATTATTTATTTAATTATACTATAATAAATTGCTTGCTTTAATAGGTCCATATTTATTAATTACATGTAATTCATTAAAACTCTCACTGTTTTACAACAGACCCTACGGTCTGCCCATACGGTTTAAGGAGGGTAGACCTTCAAATTATTTTTTCCTCGTAACAAGGATGAGTGAAGCGAGATACTACGCTCCAGTTGCTGTCAATCCACGAATAAACACGGCGGTCATTTTACAGCATTATTATACAGAAGAAGATGGACTGTTCACCTATTTTACTTTCATTCCGCTATTTCGTATCAATAACTTTCCAGTTTAATGCTACCTGGTGTAGAAACTCTTTCCCACTGGATGCACGTTTTATAAAACGTCGTCAACATAAGCAAAATATTTGTTCTCGTTGAATTAACTCTTCTGAGTATTAAACGCTGTGAAACTCATTAGCTGCCACCAGCGAAACGACGCATACAGAATTTAATAAAAGCATCACCCACTCACTCACCGACGGAATATCTGATACGCACACAAATACACTCGTCCATAAGAGGTCTTATTTATTTAATTAGATTATATAATGGACGTTAATTTTAGTAGAATTTTCATGGTGAAAATCACAATTCTATATCTTTACTAAGCATCATACTATATACCTGAAGTGATGGTGTATCCAACGGCCACTGGGTCTGAAAGAAAAAAACTTGTTATCCGAATGTGGAGTGTTCCTGGCAATCACGGCCCGACCTCCCATGTGATACTGTCTCAGAAGCAGACACAACATGAGAAAACAATGACTTTTCGCACTTGTTTTAGACAAATACTTTTATTATATTTAAAATAGAGACAAAATTTTATTTTAAAGTTGAATCCAAGATACTAAATTTCCAAACAATTCTTATTAAGATGTGAGTCTATGAAAGATAAAATGGTCTAGAGAACAGACGATGAATATATATCACTGCAGTAAATTTTTAAAATTAATTTCATTAAAAATGAACTGTGCTTTTTTTCTTACACTCATCTTGTCGTCAGGTCAAACTTAACAAAATGTTACTGACACAGGTCCCCTATCTAAGATCAAAGAGTCAGCAATTCGTTTGTCAGAATATGTTAATTTTAAGTCACACTTTTCGTTGTGCAGAAATTTGACTAAAACATAAAACATATCAACAACTAAAACATAAAAGTAAATGGAATTTTGCAAAATATAAAGAACAACAACATATTTTTAGGTATTTTCCACACTTTTTCGGTCGGTTTTGAGCAGTTTTAAAGTTGTCCACCACAAGTAGAGACCTGAAATTTTAGCAGCAAAAAAACAGCAGTTAGAATAATACGTACAGAGGTGGTGACCAGAAAATCAACCCTGCACCTCAGTAATAACTATTTTTTGTCCTTTTTTTGATATTATTTCCTATATTTTTGTTCTTTTTTCGCGGCCGTATTCTATAAAAAACATTTTAAAAATATGTTTGGTTAGATATGAGTGTTTCATCAGCTAATCAACTGGCATGATTTTGGTTAATTTTGGTTTAAATTCACGAAAAAAATTAAATAAAAAGCCGAAAATCACTATTATTATGTATATGATGCGACACCAAACACAAGGAAAGTTAAAAACGTGATTAAAAAGTATATTTGATCAGTAAATATGTATAAAAAAGGAACAATATCATTTGATTAGGGGGCACATTTGAGTGCCTTATCCTGGGGTACTTTTTGAACAAAACTTTAAAAATTCTAGCCATTTTCTCTTGTATATACTGACTAGCATAAGTAGAAAATTAAAAATAATTTTGCATCTTGAACAGTTCTTGACGAATAAACTAGGCAGCTTGCTCTAGCATGTGAGATGGCCATGGCTCTTATATGATTAAATTATTATTATTTTTGGTTCAAATATATAATATTCTAAAGAGAACATGATCCATGCAAAAAATGAAATTCTACCTAACTAATAAATTACTTCCCCCGAAAAACAAGATAAATAGTATTTAAAATGTATAATTGTGGTAAAGAAATTTATGTTTAGGGTAAGGTATACGTTGATGTGTAATTGATAGAATAGTGTGTAAAATATAAAAACAAAAAAAAATTTTTTTACATTTTCTTCAACTTTAGATTTCAATGCGTTATTTCTGTCACATTAATACTTTAATTTCTGGGCGTGTGATTCAAATAAATTCTTTCATCAATCGAGAAACGGACCCCGATTCACGTGATTAAATCTGGAAATTGAAAAAAAAAGAAAACCTTTTTATTTTCCATTATCGCATTTTAACTGAATACAAAATTGGCTTCGATACAAAATTTCCGATACAAAATTGAAGCCGATACAAAATTGGCTTCGTCAAAATAACACGGATGCCATTAACAGTTAAAACAACAGTTAGTCGCCATTATGTAATGGGTTCTGGAATAAACGAAAGAATATTATCGCTTTGTTTTACAGTGCGTTCACCCTAATTACACTGGTGACAAAAGCTACCCTTTGCCGTGTGCACCGCTGTGCATGAGCAAGGGGTTGGAGTGCTCTTCACCAGATGTCATCACCCGCAGAAGTACAATTCTGGCTCAATAAAGTCTACACAGAAGGTAATGTTAGTGTAAAGTACTATTTGTTGTTATTGATCGAAAAAATATATGAAGTAAAATTTCATTAAAAAATTCTCATAAATTCTTGCTTAGGGGTGTCAGACATTTTTAATTATTAATCCCGAATTTAGAGTTATTTTAATAGTTACACTTTATAAACGATATATGACGAATAATCTATAGTCTATAGGTAATATTGCGTACTTGTAAATTTTTTTTGTACGTGTTCTCTTGACAATTTAACACGTAGCTAACTTTTTGTGTGTTTTTATTTCAGGAGCGTGTTGAAATTTTCAAACCTTTGGGCCCTTGATCGGAATCGATGGGATGATCTCTTGCTTGCTTCCGGAGAGTAAAAATGGGACAAAATGGAATTAAAAGCGACTAGGTGTCACGAGTTTTATTTGATATTTAGCTAGTGATCGTTATTTTAGTGAATGACAATTCATTGCCATTCGCATCTCTCGTCATTCGCTGGATTTTTTTTTTCTGTTATAAAGTTCACAGAGACAACTCAACGTTTCTACTGTGTCTCTCCTTTTATCTCGTCAGTAGAAGACATAGATATTAAATCGAAAAATATAAAACGTTCATCTTTCAAGAAATCTTGAAATATTTTTAATTCTCACTTCCCAAATAATTAAGTTGTCTAGTTCGGCAGAACCCGTAACATAAGTATTTTCTAATGTTAAAAAAGTACAAAACGTTTTTACTCGGAAATAAAGTCATATTATACCAATTTTCATAATACGCCTGTCTTGCAAATTTAATGAAAACCGTTAGATACGTTTTTAAGAGAAAAATCCATAAATGAATAGATTTATAGAGAGATGGTCTGTGAACCCCGAACCAGGTTGACGAATGGAAAAGCGTGGTGAATGGCTCAAGAAATATAGATCGGTTAGAGAAAACTAGATTAGTAACCCACTCAGTAAGTATCTAGCAGAGGACGATCTAAATAGAAATAATATATCATTCAGGATGTTAGTTCCTTTACATATGGCTACAATACATTAATACTCCAATGTTCGCTAATTGAAGAATATTTCCTTTTCTGCGACGCCGGACGGAGCGAATCACGTGAATAATGTAACGTAATTTAGAGCATTAAATATTGTTCAAGCCAATAAAATAGTTTTTGTTCGTAAATTAAAGAGTATTGTCACATCAGAATTCGAATTTCACGCGTAATAACTCGAAGTAACGTTTCTTTGCTTCGAGAAATGAAAAACTTAATAAGAAAAAAAAACTTGAACGGCAAATCATTGCGCGTAATAGTTTATAATATATCAGCGCACTAAATAACTTTATTTTCCACAACGTGAAAATAGGCAGTATGTTACAGTTCTCTTGACAGTAATATTATTTATTTATTTATTGTCAGTCTAACTGACTTGATGTTGGTATAGCACTTGTGCACAGTGTAGCCAACGCTTTCACTTCACCATCATCCATAAGGGTAATGATATTTATACCTTGCGTTATGTTGGCAGGACATTCGAATTTCTCAAAACTTAAATCTATCGCCAAACTTTGACACCAATTCAATGCAATTGCTGTTGTGACGCTATTCTGCTCTTTCTACGTCGAGCGTGTCAAATTTTCTCAAATCTGTAGTCACAAAAGCAGTTACAAACTGCGTATGACCACGTGGAGGACAATAAACTAATTTACTCTCAGGAAGCAAGCAAGGGACGTATTCCATCAATTCCGATCAAGGACCCTAAGGCTAAGGCCGATTGAAAAATCTCAGCAAAAATTTCTAGAAAAGATAAAAAGCTAGCTACGAGTTATAATACTAATAGAATGTCAATATGTTTGTAATTTAACACAAAAAATTTACTTTACATGTTCGATTTATTAACAAACTATAGATTATTCTGAGTACAGTGTTTAAAAATCATAAGAATTGAAATAACATTAAATTCACGATTTATCATTAGAATAAACACGCCCCTAGACATAGCCTACAGAACCTGTATAAGAAATCCGCCTCTACCCGAAGGAAACCCGGAGAAAAACCCGAGTCAGGATGTGGAACGAATATTACCTTGTGTCTTTCTTTGTTGTATTATTAACTTGTGTTTCCTTACAGCAAATAGTCGCTTTCGTGATTACTATAAATATTTATTTGGATGTAACTTGAATTCGTGACAATTAATGCTCGTCTGTCATATTTCATAGTTTTCGACAAAGTTACATGTCTTCCAGTCTATGTATACGCCCACTCCATATTTAGACCATCATTAAAAAAACTATCAACGGAAGGCACTTAGACTAATCACCACGGTATTGGCGTAGTCAAGAAAAATGTTTCTTTGCGAAAAAATCTACATCTTTTGCATTTAAAATGTTTTCTACTTACATGTCTCTTATATTCACTTAGCTCCTCACCAGTATTCATTAGCTTCAATGTTAGTAGACATTTTTAACAAATTCAAATGTGTATTTTTCCGCTGTGCGTGCAGACACGATCGTGCCTATTCCCAGTCACACTACGACGTCACGTCGGAGAAAGGAGAGCTGCACCTCGCTCTTCGCCGAGGGCGGCGTTTTAATAACTCATTATGCGCCTTCGTTGCTCAGATTGAAAACCCGATTCGACGCGAGGGTTTTCGGTTCATTATTCCCAAGGGAAAGGTGTCCCGCAGGGAATTTCCCTCCGAGCATAATGTCCACTTTTTTGCAAGTCCATTACACCGCTCCGATGTTTATTAAAGCAGCGTTCGATATTCCGTCGGTGAGTGAGTGGCTGATGCTTTCATTAAATTCTGTATGCGTCGTTTCGCTGGTGGCAGCTAATGAGTTTCACGGCGTTTAATATTCAGAAGAGTTAATTCAACGAGAACAAATATTTTGTTTATGTTGACGACGTTTTATGAAACGTGCATCCAGTGGGAAGGAGTTTCCACACCAGGTAGCATTAAACTGGAATGTTATTGATACGAAATAGCGAAATGACGGTATAATAGGTGAGTAGCCCATCTTCGTCTGCATAGTAATTCTGTAAAATGACTGCCGTGTTTTTTCGCGGATTCAAAGCAACCGGAGCGTAGTATCTGGCTTCACTCATCCTTGTTACGAGTACATAAATGAGAATCCATTATACCTCCTTGATTTGGTGAACCATGAAGTATGATCAATTGAAATTATTATTTCCAGGGAGGTTTTCTTTTGTACATCTGAAATTCATTTTATAAGGCAACATTGCTAATATTAGATGTTGCTTAAGGAGGAAATGCCATTGCAGGAATTAAGATGGAGACAGTGAAGTGAATTAAAAGAGAATGTAGAGAAGCGAACACAAGTTCCTCGTTCCTAATGAAGAGAAATTACGATGCGTTGGTGTCCTGGAAATGATTTCGTGAAATGAAAGAATACAGTGTGATTGTCCTAGTTCCACAGCGTAATAGTCATCGTAACCAAAATGAAACATGTATTGTGTCTTAGAGCAAAAACGTTCCCGGGCGTGATTCTGAAAAGAAAAGTTCTTTTTATTACCCTATTTTATGTGTGTACCTATAATTTAACTCAAGTGGTGACTAAGGAAATGAAAAATTTGCTCGTATAGTTATTGGCATTTAAATAATCCTTATTGATTTGGTTTCCAGCGGTGGTCGAGTGGTAACATCTTCTCTTCTGCGAGTGGTAGAGCGTGGGTTTGAACTTTACTCTGTTGTACTAGGTGAGTTTTTCAGCTGGGGTTTCCCTCACCTACTCCAGACAAATGTCAGTTCGGTACCTTATGTTCCCTAGCAACCCAACATCTCTCCTTCCCAATTCACTCACCCAAGTTACGTTTAGATGGAAGAGCAGGCCTCATAGCTTGAACCTCGTCAAACGACAAAAATAAATAAAAAAATAAATACAAAGTATGTTCATTGAAAAAGCTGTTTTAATTACGAAACTATGTTGAAATATTTATTAAAAGATTGCGGGTCCTAAAACAAAAGAAAAATATTTCCAGTGTATTTTGTATTCGATACTGAAAGTTAAGGAAATGAATGTTTCGTCATTTCAATGTTCGCTGCTTTCTTCATTTACGTCTCGTTAAAAAGAATAATTATAAAACAGGAATAATTACTTATCTGAATAAATTGGAAGAAGTAGACGTGGTAAACCTATGGGTTTGATATGGCGTCAATACTTCTAATAAGGACACTACATTAAGCGAATATATTGACCAATCAGTGACGAAAAATGAAAATAACGCAAGTTGTTACAACGTAATTTAAATTTAAAATTCCTTTCAATTTCGAATGGTATATCTAACTGAATTGCATCAAGAGATGCAAATAACATAGGAGACAATATTTGGTCACCTTCATTCACTGCACTGAAATTAGTATTTGGAAATAGTCCAGTTGTTTGTTCAGGCAGAATTGCTCAATCCCAAATAAAAATTGAAACTCGATTTCTACAGTGATAACAGTCTGTCGCATAACTGACTTTAACATTGGGACACATTTGCGCAACAATTTTTGTGATCTTTTTTGTTCAATAACAAATGTTCAATAACCCATTCAGTAAGCATTTCTCCTATATTCAGCTGTTCTATTAATACATTTTAAATCATATTTATTTTATTAAAATATTTTCAATGCTTTATAAAAATAACAAATTATTATTCTCATGTAATATGGATCTAATTATCTTTCAATATTTTTACACTGTTTTAGGTCCTTAAATTTTTAAATTCTGAACGCAAAAATGGTCCAAAACATTAAATAAATGCGAATAATTTTCTGCTCAAAACCTAGCTTGTAAATCGAATTTCTAGTGGTATAAAACCATTCAAACTATTTGAAGTTGCAAAGAAAATTGTTGTATGAGCAATAAATGATAACGCAGAATAAGTTCAAATACACGATAACCCCCGAGCAGAACTTTTGTGGCCTAACGACTTAATTGGTCAAAGGGTCAGTAGTATGTCCGGCGATCGTTGGGACGGCAATTTGATTCCTAATCAAAATATTTTCCTCAGAAAAAGAAAAAAGGTCATATACACATTTTCTGTATGCGGTCAATTAAATTTAGTCTAGTCAACAATGCTATTCAACGCATGCAGGTAAATATTAATTTTAAGTCAGAAAATAAATATGCTTTGCTTGTTTTATATAATAGTATGACATTAATTATTTTCAACAATACAAACTTCATCGCTTAATACGAATAGAAACTCAAGAGCCTTGAAAGAGAAGAAACATGCTTAATATATTGTTGATGTTCCGACTGAACACAATGAGAAAAAATTCCAAAATAATTCCATTTTTATTTTGTTAAGAAAAATAACTTTTGTCCACAGTCACGCTGCACCATATCACCTCACGAGGGATATAATCGTACCACAAACAACTATCTCCATCATTTCAATCTGTTTTAGTGACTGCTACGCTACACACAATAATTTACTAAAATTAACATAAATCATTTGTGAAACCATTGATGTACTTTAATATTGTATTCAAAAATACTTTTTTCAAGAAATTATGATCACCGCTGTTTATAAATCAACTGAAATTAATATAATGATAAAATAGTTTTAGTTGTGTATTTTGTAACTTCTAGACTTGTCATGCCATTGGGATGAGTCATTACTTTATCATTCTCTTGTGGACGTTTTCGTTCAGATAGCTTCAAATTCATTTGAAGATTCATTACAACAAAGCAACAAATTACTTACCAGTTATTGACTTGCTTCGACTTGACTTCTTTCTAAACTTGTTAGTCGTTAATCCTAACTTACAATTTCATATTACTAAGTCATCAGGTACAAAAAGTGAATCATATTTTACTTTTGAAATTACTTTAAGTAATAAGTGAATTTCTAATAATAAGGAAACGGGTAAAAAAGTTGTTTTTCACATTTCATTTTAGGATGCATACGTACATATTGTACATTGAAAAGGTTATAAGTTTAGATATAATTCTACCGTTTCTTACACTCACTGACTTATATGAAGTTTATTATGAGCTCAATATCTAAAATATAAGCTACATTTCAAATTATCAATTCTTTAATTTTTTATGTACTCTTTGACAGCTCAAGTTTGTATGTACAAGTAGCATATTTATATTTACTCATTTCGTCTAGTGTTTAATCTCGACGTATAGGTTCTTTTCTGTGTACCGTACATTAATGCCATAGCTTGAAAACACTCGTCGTAGATCATAGAACAGTTCAAATGTAAAATTAACGGACACAGATGTATTGGATTAATTTTATCCAATGATCCGGGGAAAATGTGAGAATATGTCGTGATTGACATTCAGTATGCTCCAGTTTTATACAATGGTTATCACACGCGTCACAGACAATTCCGTAGAGATGGAACTATGGGTTTAATCATCAAACTTGCTGACATACGAGTGATAAACACGTATGAAGTTTCATTCTCAATCATACTATGACGCTGCCAAAGAGAACAAGATTATGTGGATATTTGATGCATTATACCACAGGGTAGCAAAATTTAGTAGAAATCAAAGTAAACTTCCATCACTTTCGTGATTTAAAAGTTGGTCATTTTCTGAAAGTAAATGGGTTTGTTTTTCATAAGATGCAATGTTTATAATAATAAAATTTTCATAAGATGCAATGCGCCATCATTTATAATTGCAATTGTTTCATTTAAGTGGCCAGTGAGGTGTGTTGTTTAAGTTGAAATCACAAAATAATACATGTTACTCTGTTTATTTACGCTCATTTCAGATATTTTTTTGTGATTTCATTCTCATTACCTTAAGTAATGGAAGATGAGTGCGTGTGGTGTCACGAGAGACAAAACGCCCGCGTGCTGGTCGTGTCCGTGTCTCGTGCGCACTCACGCTTAGCGCACGCATCTTCCGCGTAATCGATCCTGAATCGCGAATCTGATACGCTGCGTGACTTGTAGCACTACGTCATTCTATGCAAATGCTTCGAGTCATTAGAGCCTCTCGGACACCCGCGCTGCCTGTTCAGCTCACTGCACATTGGGACGTAGCAACCACACCAGATGCATATGCAGATGAGGACGTCATTCGTGTGATAAACGCCCTCAGGGTTTGTTTCTTTGTGGCACATGCAGTGGGAACGGATGTGGAAGGGTGTTAAATGATTCCAACTTTCTATTAAAAGACAAAATGTACGAGTAAATATGATCCTCTCAATTTTCATTTTCTATTTGAAAATATAAATGTTTTAAATGGTTTGACGGAAGAGCAGACCATAAGGTCTGAGTCTCGCCAGAATAAAGGCACTTTTAATATGAACAATTTTAATATGAACTTTTAATATATTTCAATCAGAATATAGAGGAGGAGTGTAATCTCCGGTACAAAGAATGAAAACAGAAAGAATTCAAGAATAAACATTTAAAATCGCACAAAAAGTACGTTTGAGAGGTAATTGAAAGTATTTATATTATGCGAACGGATACCAAAAAATCAGTAACTTTCGTCGCATAATAGATCTATTACTGTTTAAAGGGGAGTCAAATTTATAAGAAACTAGAACTATTGGATATGGCCAGAGATTTCAAAAGAAATTTAAAGTAATCATTAATGGATAATCAAAATATTAAAACACTTATTAAATGAAACAAACATTTAAAAACATTTATTTCCATTGTTAAACAAACACGCAAAAAATTACACCAATATTCAAAGAACAGTTGCTACTGTGAATTGATATATTTTTTTACCCTACAGTGAGTTAAAACACCTTTCAACAGAACTTAATGTTTTAGCTATTTTACCCGTGATTCGTGTTTTATATTCTGAATTCATAAGTTAGTTTCAATATTTCTCTACTTTCTTGGTATTATATTCTCGTTCTTCATTTCAAAAACTAAATACCACTAAGAAGTATATAGTTATCAGTATAATGATCTAATATATTCGTAAAGAAGAAATACTTAAAAATCTAGGAGGAAAATACTTTGTGCGAACAATTCTTAATAAATAAAGTGTTTAGTTAAGACCTTAGGATTCTTTGGTTTTCATTCATTTTCAGGTTACGCACTTTAAAACAGTGTTCTTCAAAGCCAATATATAATTCTGCTTCTACGATTCAGTCGTAGTCTGAACAATTTGGTCGTGAATGTAGAGCGCATACGTTCAGAGGATTCTCTCCTTCCGCCCCACGTGGCACAATCGATCTCCGGTGGACACTTTAGTAAGCTTCATGGTCAACAGTCTTTTTCTTCTCTCGTAGGAAACAAAGTGAAAAATAAATATAGCATCAATAAACAACGTCTTTTGATAGAATCGAATAAAAGTTCCCGACATGTTCTTTTGCGTTAGCGATTGGAAATTATGTCTTCCGCANATCGGTTACCCGACATGTTCTTTTGCGTTAGCGATTGGAAATTATGTCTTCCGCAATTGAACGGGGTTTATTGTGCAGTATTAATTTTTTTTTCATTGTATTGTTGTATTTGTAAATGGGAAATGTAGCGTGCTATTGAAGCTTATCTACATGGAGCGATAGGAGTTAGGTGGGTTTACCACGTGGAGGGGTTAGTACAAGTAGTTAGAATTATTAGGTGGACAGAGGAGGGAAGGTTTGCTTTTCTGGGACTGGGACATTAATGTGTAAAGCTATAAATTTTCTGGCCCCATCGGGAACCCGGGATGACTACGTGAGGAGCAAGAACGCTGCCCCCTGAGCCACCAGAGGGACCAGCATCGAATGGTACCTTAATAACTGTTGGAAGTGATGCCGGTCGAATTGAGCACACAAAAGTGGGCGTTAAGAATGAGGCGAAGCAACGGATTGATGTTAGACGGAGAGACAGTTAAAGTAGAAGATAAAGACTAAAGAAAAAAGCTAACCAAGATATTCCACGGTAGAGGTCTGAGAAACGGAGAACAACGTTCAAATTCATACCCAATATGATGTTTGCAAGTCAGCAAAGAGAGTGGTTTCAAACAAGTTAAAGAATAGCAGAAATTCTCACAGAACACGGAGATTTTAAATGTTATTGAAAACGGTTTGGAAAAGTATCTGATGAGATATGTGGGCGTGGCATATGCAGATGAAGCATATATAATGGGAATGCGAATGTTACGGTGAAGAAAGAGCGAGATATTATCACGCCATTGCTGGAGTACTTTTTAAACAACTTATAACAATTTCAAAAACTATTTTCTTGCATGATTGTGTTGTCTTATGGCTCATATTAATTTAGTTTTATGTGTACTCAACATTGGCACGTTTGTGTACATAAATTCTGTAGCCCCATCCTGGCCCGGGTTTTTCTCCGGTTTTCCTTCGGGTAGAGGCGGATTTATCATACAGGTTCTCTAGGCTTTGTCTAGGGGCGGGTCTATTGTAACAATAAATCGTGAATTTAGTGTTATTTCAATTTTTAAGCACTATACTCAGAATAATCTATAGTTCGATAATAACTTACATGTAATTTTTTGCTTAAAATTACAAACATATTGACATTCTATTAGTATTATAACTCGCAGCTAACTTTTTATCTTATCTAGGAATTTTTGCTGAATTTTTTGAATCCGCCTCTGCCTTAGGGCCCTTGATCGGAATTGATGGGATGGTCCCTTGCTTGCTTCCGGAGAGTAAATTAGTTTTTTTTCCCTCCACGTGGTCATACGCAGTTTGTACTGTTTTTTGACAATAAATTTATTTCTTATTTATTTATATTAGAGGGAGATGAAGGGAAGTAAGTTGACAACGGATTATTCACATTCTGTGATAGATGTTAAAGAAAGATACGAGGTGTTTCGCTCCTTTATAGATTGGATATATGACATTAAACAAGCAATGAAAATGTAGTGGAGTACCTACGTAGATTAAAAGACATTGTGGCAGAATGGGAACACAGGATTTACGAGAAGATAGTCATGTTTACATCATAAGAAACATTACATGACTAAGTAAATAAATAAATTAAACAAAAATGCTCATAATTCATTAATATTAATCATAATTTGCATTAATATTGCAATAAGTGGAGTCCTTTAAAATTTCAAATAATTTAATGGATTATATTTTCCGAATTCCATGCCACTGTCATTTAATATAATTCATTTTCATTCGTATAAAATATTTTTCGTAGGATTTCGTGAAATATATTAAGTGAATGCAGTAAAATACAGCTAATATTTCAAATGGGTTGATTTGAACAAGAGCGTTCGTACATGCTTTCTTTAATCTTTAAAACGGACAGGTTCACGTTGTTCGCTTACATTCATTGTTATACAGAAATAATTAATTTCCAGAGGGTTTGTTATTTGCATATTATTGCGTCTAATATCTATGGAGGTAGTCGTCACATTTTCAGATAGAAATGACCAAAACTATAATTTTTCCTTTAAGAATTTTTTTTCTGTCCGTTATAATCGACGTCTGCTTGTCTGTGGTTCCTGCAAGAATTGGAGATGGATAGATTGATACGAGAGTAACAAATGTCTCTTTTTAAAAGTCGAGGAAATATTACGTAGATAATTTGTAATGGAAAATTATGCCCAAAATATAATAGAAGTTTGTGTTTCCAACAATAAATTCTAGTGAGGCGACCCTAAGTTTCACTAGAACATAGGAGCTTGTCTCTCTAGGAGATTTATTTGTCTCCCTATGCATAACCCCTTGTGTGTGAGGAAGCTCATGAATAGTGAATGTATTTTCTCTNACCCCTTGTGTGTGAGGAAGCTCATGAATAGTGAATGTATTTTCTCTGGGAGTCGCGCTTGTATTATCGTAGAATTAATAACCCTGCATTCAAATTTAATAATAACACTTGCGTGGTTACTGGCTTGGCGAGAGCGAGCTTTGGTAGGTTGGGAAAAAAATGGATAAAATGCAAGCAGCATATTACAAGAAATTGCGATACATTCTACATGAATATGGATGAATAAACAACAACCGAATTGTAAATGTGGAATTCACCCTGGAGAATGAAAAGTATTGAAGCAACCAAAGGTGGACGGAAGAAGAATAAGAAAAATCAGGTTTCAGACAATCGTTTTAAAATAGAAAGTGATGAAACTAAGTGTTATGTCGTCAATAACTTTTCCAGTAGCCATACACAAACAAATTCCAGAATATTTACGTGATAGTAGAGGTTTTTGGGTAAAATATACGCAAATGTATTGATAAGATGTTTATTTCGTGCAGCAGGTTTTATTGAAGCAATATAATCCTATTAAATATGAATATTTTTTCTCTAGAAAAAAGAACCTTTTATTAAAATCACTTTTTCAGTATACAAGGAAATCTGATCAAATAAATATTATGACAGAAATAAAACATACTGCCCTTTCTCCTTTCTTCCTTTTTTTAAATTTGAAAATTTGAGCTTTGAAATGATGGAAGTTTCCCACCTACACAGAAGAAACTCTAATGGGGTTATTGCTTCCTTGTTTCCCTCCCTAATGGGCTCTGGGAGCATAATTCCAGTAATCCTTTCCTAATGTAATTTTAAACTCATGAAAGTTGGTTGAATAGTTTAGACTCTTCTCTGTTCGATAGATAGATTAGATGGACAGGCATAAAAATCATAGCGCATACATAAACAAAAGACCTATATTTTCTTGATCGATGATCTTTGTCGAGACTCAAGAACGACCAACAAACACCGCTGTAATTGAACCGTCTCTACAATTTCTGTCTACGTAGGACCTATCAATTGGTCAAAAAGGTAAAAAATGACATTATATAAACATATTTAAAATAACTAGATGAGAACCCGCATTTGCTCGCGCGAATTCTGCAATATGTCTACAATTTTTCCTCTTCTCATATTCTCTTTTATATCCACTGAGAATTTTATCCATTAATGTTAGAGATTATATTTGTATTGGTGTGTACCCTCAACCTCTTATTTTCACTGATTTAATTTTTATAAACGTTTTTAGAAAATAACGAATTCCCTTTTCGCAAACTTAGGGGTGAAGTTTTGTATAATCCTTTCTTTGAGGACATTTTTGATATAAAAAAAATTGTGTTACGCTCTTCCCAACAGCCACCTGTAGGGGTGTTGTGTACTTCGCGTGGTCTGAAGGGTACAAAATGTCATTGTCGATACGATTATTAATCTCAGAATACGCTACAACCATCGACTCGACTATCGACATCTCGCCCCTTCCGCCCCCAGCTCTAAGAATAGACTGCTCCTATGTGCACTCGACTTGAACATTACAGCATTAGTAGATAAAATTTAACAAAAATTAATGGTCTTTAAATTATCTTTAATCGTAAAATTTGTGTGAATGCTATAGATTTTAAAAGCGTTTTAATGAAATTGTGCAGGCGCGCTGCCGCCGTTGTGTCTTGCCTCGGAAGTAAAAATTCAACACGCATTGCTCCCGGCGAGTGGGTTCGTTGACCTAACTAGTAAAAAGAATTCCGGGCAACGCCGGATAATCAGCCGGGTAATGTAAATTTTTGAAAAAAGTGCACAACGTTATTCATATATTATTCGTCCATATAAGGTCGTAAGTGTTTCTAAATTGAAAGAGACACAATGTTTACCTCTCATCTCGGTTAAATACCATCGATATCTGGTGTTTACATGTTTTTTAAAAAGCCCTTGAATTCCCAAAAGTTCCAACCAATTTTTAGTAAACGAAAAATGAAACGAGTAAATTGCATTTCCATAACCCATTTAAAACAGAAATCCTTTTCAATGACCTATACTTAAACTTAATTTTTATTTGAATATAGACTTGATTTTTAATTTATGGTAATCCATCCATTCCCCTAAACTGTTAAAAAGTGAAGTTAATTTCTTTATTTCAAAATTCTAATTGTCAGAATTTTTGTTATTAATTTATTGGCACAGATTATAATAAATTTATTGTCAAGAAACAGTACAAACTGCGTATGACCACGTGGAGGACAATAAACTAATTTACTCTCCGGAAGCAAGCGAGGGACCATCCCATCAATTCCGATC